>SJXQ01005914.1:137008-156005 GCA_006408695.1 Aepyceros melampus | reverse complement strand
GGGCTGGCAGGCTCGCGGGCGGGGGCGCAGTGTGCTGCCTCGGCTCCTCTCTCCATGGCACCGCGCGCCCGAGGGGTGCCGCCGGGCGCGGGTGCCGCGAGCTCCGGGCCTGCGCAATGCAGGCGCTCGCTCTCCCCGGGCGCATGGCGAGTGGAGGCGCCTCTGGGGGAGCGCGCCGTCCCCGCTCCTGGGGCGGCTCTTGCCCTGTATCGCCCACGTTCAAGTTCTTATCCGCTTCCTGCCTCTGTAAAACAGTTCCAAGTGGAGCGCAGGTAGAGTGTATTCTAAACGTTACTCCTGAGAGTGCCTTTCGGACACACGAGACCATGTGTGCACACTCAGCTGGGGAGCTCTGCTTCCCGGGCTTCGCAGGGATGTCCACAGGACCGGGGCGCTCAGGTCTCCCCACGGCAGCTTGCTTCGCGGTGTGCTTTTCCTGCAGAACACTCGTCGTGGGTAAGCTGCTTACCCTCTGTGTATACTGCATTTACTTCCTGACATTTATGGGAAGAAGATTATCATGAATCAGCATATATGATTCTATTGTTTAAAACTCTCTGGCGTTTTGCCTGGAGCCCCACTTGTTTGGAATGGACACATACGCTACTGAGTAGCAGGAAATATCTGCCCAATTTTTGTGGACAGCAGAGCCGGGACAGTGGGAGCGCTGAGGGTCCCTGAGACAGACCTGCCCACGTGGACGCCGCGTGGATTCTTGGCACCAGCCGCTGACCAGCCCGGTGCTCTCCCTGGAGCGGTGAAGAGCAGTGGTTTGTTTCCAGTTAGCAAACATATTAAGGGATCAATAAGCTGGTTTATTCATGCCATGTGCGTTTGTAAAAGACAGCTGGGTAGTCTGTGATGCTGGCATATTTAGATCTTTATCCAGTCAGATCCTAATTAATCAACACCTTGATATCTTACATACTTTACACAGAAGGGTCATAAATCCTCCTGAAGAGGGCTTTTTTTCACCCTTTAATTAAACCTCCCTGATTTCCTTCATTGACTCTGAAAGGGAGTGGAGGGATTGCTGATTTTCATTGGCAGAAAATACAAATATTAAACTAACGTTGGGTGGCAGGAAAGCACTGTCCTTTCCCTGTAGCAGCAGGACAGATGAAGGCTGAGGCCCCCTCTACCACACTGGCTGCAGACGTGAGCTTACTTGTGGGGAGGGGGTTTGGGAAACTCTTGTTCTACCCCCTGGCGTTTTCTGTTTCCTTAAGAACTTGATTGTGGTGCTAAGACGGAGAGCACTGACAAATCTAAGCTTTTAATTGGTGGGGGAAGAACAATGGATGATTCCTGAGGAGATGGAGGGGGACACAGGTGGAGGGCTGACTCGTTGGGCTAGCCCTGAAGGATGGAGGGCTTCAAGCTTTGGGAGATGAGGAGGAGATGCTCTGATCAGAAGCACCGACGGAGGCAAGCCAGCAGCAGAGGGCAGACAGCCGACCTGCCTGCCGCTGTCCCACAGCCGGGCCCGCCCTCCACGGGGTGATCCGGCGGGCCAGCGGGACCAGACCCTGTGCTGGGTGTGAACTCGGGGCGATGCGATGCTGTGCACGTAAAGAATTTTGCAGCTGCAAGTTATGGGGCATCCTGGAAAACCGCTTACATACGTGTGCTTTTCTCATGAGGTGGGAGGGTTGGAAGGGCCAGGCCAGCGATGTCTCTGTCCGTTCCTGGTGCTGCCAGGGGTAGGCGGCTCCTCCTGCTCCCAGCAGTGCCCCTGCACCTTTCCTCTCTTGGTCTCGGGGTGTCTCCTCGCTTGGGCAGGGGTTCCCACGTGGCACTTGGAGAACTGCAGCTCTAGGTACTTGGTTGCAGACTGTGGCCCCTGGGCTCAGCCCTGAGATAGGAGAGGCCGTCTTGCCCTCTCTGACAGCCTCAGGGAGAGAACCCAGCTGAGCACGCCGGGCGGCGGGTGCCGTCAACCCCAGTAGGAGCCCCTACACCTGTTAGAGTCACTCTGCTCGCTCCAGGCCCCTCAAGCCCCTGGCACCTCTCCACATCGCTTCTGCTCCGGACTTGCTGGCTCTGGACGTTGCAAATAGATGGATCTATAAGATATGCCCTTTTGTAACTGGCAGTTACTGCATTGTTTAAAGGTTGCAAAGGAAAAGTGCAGAGAACAGATGACAGAGACTGCCTGTGGCCTGAAGCTCAAACTGCTGGCATCGGACCTCTAACAGAGACACTTGCCGACCCCTTTTCAGATCAGTGTGCATTTCTGACCAGAAAGAAATTTTTGAGCATGAATCCCCTGTATACACACCACATGCATTTACGCAAGGACATGTATTTATGGATTATATATGCTTAATCCTGTACCACATATTTGTATGTTATAAATCATTCAACTCAAAAATGAAAGATAAATATAAAAGCCAAAATGTTTTTCCATCTCTCTGTGAGCCATTATATATTCCTCTCAAGGGGCACATACTATGTTCAGGATTGGTGATGCCAAAATATTTATTTATAAATAGACTGCATTAGAAGCATGCTGGCATTTATCAAAAATACACTATCCAGACCTCCCTCCACCTCAGAGCTACTGAAACAGACTCTTTAATAGTTGAATGCTGGGATTTCCCTGGTGGTCCAGTGGTTAAGAATTTGCCTTGCAATGCAGGGGACGTGGGTTCAGTCCCTGGTCAGGGAACTAAGATCCTACATGCTGCGGAACTTTAAGCCCCTGCACCAGGAAGAAAGAGCCTGCCTGACGCTCCTAAGACCCAGTGCAGCCAGGTAATTTTTTTTTTTTTCCCTCTAAGAAATTGAACCCAGGACCCTACGTTTTGATAGGAAGCCCTGGTGACTTGGATGGGGAGCCTGGGTCAGGCACCACGGCTCTGCGCCCTTAGGCCCCTGGTGCAAAGTGTGGGAAGACGGTGCAGCAGAGCCGGTGGCACGGAGCCCTGGACGCTGAACTCCTTTAGAAAGTGAGTTTCCAGAAGCTTTTATGTCATGAGAGCAGCCTTTTAAGTTTCCTCTTAGGAATCAAACGTTGCCACTTGCCCCTCGGGATGCGCTGTAAGAGACTTCAGGGGAGAGGGCAGGGGAGAGAGCAGCCTCGGGCCGTGATGCAGTGGAGAGTTTGTCCACACCTGACGGTTCTAGCGTGGGCGTTTCCAGAACGTCCGTAACGGCTTCCTCGGGCAGAAATAATGAGACTGTCCCTCCCGCCTCCCAGCAAACAGCCTGGTGATTCTTGAGGGAAGTAGATGTTGCCCTAGTTTATTGATTCAGGAGCAGAATAAAGAGATGCTGTGGGCCCTTCTCATGGAGCTCTTCACCATCAATTGCACGACGGCGCTTACGGCTTCTGTCAGCGGTGGTTCCCCGCTGATGAATAAATCAGCGATTCGGTGATTGTGCGGTCATTACTCCTCTGATCTTGTGGTCTGGCTCAAGTGACAAGTGAAGAAATTAATCAATTTAAAATAATCCAGGAAAGGAAACGGCCAGAATTCTGAGGGCCTCAGTCTATCCTTTCCTGTGTGATTCAGCTGATTACGAGAGTTAATATGCTCTTCCCTTTGAGTAAATGCCAGTCATAGTTGACCCACATGCAAGATGAATTTTAATTTTACTTTCATTTTTGTGGCTTTTAATTTTAAAATGTTAAAAATGAGATTTGAAAAACCCCAAATTGTTGTTAAAATTTTTTCTTAGCACCGTCTTCTTGGTAGAGCGAGTATATAGCAGATCACTGAGAGGGACTGCTCTGTATCTGTCAGGGCGAGTCACATTCCAGACGCTGCCAGTGTTTCTGCTGTGACCTTGCGGAAGATATCGCAACTGGCAGTGGATTAGCAGCTTTACAGTAATGAGCAGAGACCTTACTACTAATGATGCTGATGATCACATCAGACTCCTGGTGAACAAGTCATTGCCTTTCTTGTTTGCGTGTATGTATGTGTATGTGTGTGAGTATGTATATGTGTGTGTGTGTGTGTATATGTGTGTGTGTGTGTATATGTGTGTGTACATGTGTGTGCATATGTGTGTGTATATATGTGTGTGTGTGTATAGAAAATACATATATATATATATATATATATACACACACACACATTTACTTTTGTATGCCCCCTAAGGGAAGGATCATTGTTCTCCAGTATATGCCTAGAACCTAATAATGTCTACCTTCAGTAAAAATTTGATGAATGAATGGACTCCAGAACTTTTTCTGAAAAGGATTTTCAGAAATAGAGACAAGTGTGATGATACGTACAGTATGCCAAGAGAAAATAAATTCGGTATTGCTAAGGAAGAAACTGAGACGGTGGGAAAGAAGCGGAGGATGACAGTCCCAAGGATGAGATCAGAGAGCAGCTCACAGACGCGGCCTTCTGCGGACGCCCGGCGGAGGCTGTGCATTCGACACTGGGATGCCCAGCTGCACAGGATTGTGTAGCAGGAGGATAAAAGGGTGTGTAGATTTACTGTCTCTGTGGGCATCCTTGACCTGGCTGCTCGCCTGTCAGAGGCTTGATGTTGATCACAGAGCAACCGAGGGATAGATTGTGGGTGCAGGGCCAGCCCGGCCCCGCCCCCAGAGACGCGGCTCACAGCGTGTATGTGTCTTCCAGATGATGGACGGGGGCAGCAGATCCACAGACGGAGGACAGCAGAGTGTCCCCTTTTGCTGGGATTCTGTTCCACCCTTTGATCATTGAGAGACTCCCCCGTCTGTCCTGGCTCCTTGTGGATCTGTGTGTGTGCACCTTCAGTAATGAGTTCTGGTTGAAAGATCGCGCACTTTCAATATACTTGCGTTCAGGAGAAAGAGGCCATGGGAAAAGTAGCTATTCATTTTTTTCATAAAGCATATCACTAGAATATTACTTGCATTTGCAAACTCTTACAACTGTATCTTGATATCTCCCAAATACATAACTAGGTTTCTCTACTTTTAAGTCAGAAGAGAAGCTTTAGTGTTTAAGGAAGGTGCCCGTCTTTTCTGGGTCTCTCCTCCTCAGCCCCCCAGCCCCCAGGCTGGCCCAGTTTAACAGACCCTGGACACATTGGCCCGGTTTTCACGGCTGGGCTTTGCTCTCTCCCCGGAGGTCCTCAAGAGTCTTCATCTTCATCTTTTTCAAGAGTCTCACCTGCCTTGTTTCAGTGAGAGTGTCCCTGATCACACGTATGCATACAGGCATACACACAGGTCAGACGCACGTGTGCACATGTGTACATACATGTACACACACGCACAGAGGCACGTGTACATGCATTGCACGTGCACACACATACACACACGCCTGCACACGTGCACACACACAGGCGTACACACACTCTCCCCATCTTTCCCTGTCTTTTCCGCAGCACTGACCACAGACTTGCACGCTATCTGTGTGTATCTTGCTGGGCGTCTCTCTGGTGCATCCTGGTCTGTCCGCTCACTGCTGGACCTTCCGAGCCTACAGTGCATGAACACAGACCATGGTGTATTTGTTGGCTGAATGAATTTCCGGCTTCTTCAGAGAAATGGGCCAGCACTGGGCCTGGTTGCATGTCTGCGTGGAGGCTGGCATCTGAGGCAGAGCAGCAGGAAGGGGGAAGAGATCTCTAGGCCATTGCTTCTCAAGGAGCTTGTGAGAAATAGGGGTCTTGGGCGCGCCTATAACCCCTGAACTTGACCCATGGCAGTCTGAGAAGCCCCACATGGAGTGACTGTAGCCTCACCTGACCCAGCTGAGTTACTATGGGGCAGGCCCACCTCATGGGCATTTGTGATCTGGTGGAGAATAAGGTGATCATTTTTACGTGTGAGAGAATTGACACGGTAATAGCTGGTTTTGTTTGTAGTAAAGGACTTGGTGAGCAGGCTTGCTGTTGTGTCTGTACTGAGTCCTGGGGATAAGCCTTATGTGCCCGTTGGTCCTGTCTCGGGGACCTGAGGGCTGCAGCACCCCGTTTCCAGGCCGTCGGGGTTGCCCTGCCGTGTGGCCACACTTAGGCGCTTTTCAGCTTCTTCACTGCTGGTTCAGTGCACACGGCCTTGTTTGGAACCAACATGTATTTTGGCAAATGCGCTACTTTTAAAAAATATCTATTACTTAGTTCCCAGGGAACTGTTACAATGAGTCTGAAGAATTCTTCTCTGCACACATGTCCTCTGTCCCTGGAGAGTGTGGGGGCTCCGAGACTCACTGCGGTCAAGTCTGCTGCACAGACTCTGCTTGCCGCTGATCTTCGGGGGAACCTTAGATAAGAAAACATTTTATATGCATTTTATGTATGGAACCAGGTCCGTGTAAAATAAAAATTGGGATAACATTTGAAATTGTGCTCCCTCTCTCTGCAGATTCTCAGATGCTGAAATAAAAAACACCAAATTAAAGTTTGCGTTACTCATCTTTTTACCGACTTTCCAACCTCACAAATTTGATGCAGGTGTTCAAATGTACCACCCCTCAAAATATTTCAAGAAAATATGGATATATAGGTATTCTTGTTCACCTTCTATTTTGAAATAATCTTTTTGAAAAGTCCAGACCAAAGGCACAGGCCCTTGTGGAGGAGGTGGACAGTACCCATGGGGACTAGGAGCCATGGCTGGCGGTGCAGGGGGTGCTGTGGGCGAGGGGCTCTTGAGTGGGCACTCTTTCCTCCTCCACGGCCTGTCCACTGTCCATACTGACCCGAAATGCTCATTATCTCATGGGGAGAAGCGGCCCAGCAGATAAAATGCATGTCATCTGTTTCACAGCAGAGGTTTGTTCAGGACCAGATTAGCGTCCTGAAGGATCGCAGAGCTGGAAAACATCATTCCATGATGCCTCTTCCACACTCTGACGTGTCATTCCACATGACACAAGATGTAAATTCACGTGGGCTTTCTGAAGTATTTTGATGTCAAGATTCTAGGTAACCCTTTGAGGATAAGCTTTTTCTCTTTTGGGATGACATGTGGAACTCTAAGCGTGTTCTCAGGCAACCTGCTATGGGAGCCTATGGTGGGTCAACTGTGCCCTCAGCAGAGGATGCTCAGGAACGTTCACGGTGGGAGTGATGTCCACACAGGCCCGAGAGGGCACACGTGCTTCCTGCCACTGAAGTCCTCCACTGCCCTCGCGTGCTAATGCTGAGCTGGACCGTCAGTGCAGTTTTTAACCTGGTCCTCCTTCATCATCAGGACAATTCTTGGAAGCCCCAGTATCTGGACCAGTTGTTAAGGGTTTCTGCTGGGTGGGCGTGCTTTTGCACACCACATAGTGAGAAAGAAGATGAGGGGTCAGAGGCAGGGCAAGCTGACAATTGGATCATCATCAGCTGAGTCATTAAGCAGGATTGTAAATTTTTTTTATTGTAGTTGGAAAATATCTGATTAGGGTGTGTGAGAGACAGAAAGGGTGGAGGGGAGACAGAGGCAGAGAATGGAAAAAGCCCAGAAGTGATGTCCAAACTTAAATTTAAATCGGTATTTGCTATGATATTGTTTGGATTTATTTTGTCTTGAAGGCAGTCAAACTTTAACACAATGCTTTGAATTCCTTAAAAACATACAATTCAACATATATTTTTTAAATTATGGTAAAGGTCTTAAGACATCTCTGCCTCCTCATGCCCTCAATTAAAAAAAAAAGTCACACGGCAAAGCCATCTATCTTGTATAATTATCCTCATAAATTTTCAAGGAACGCCTCTCTCCCAAAATGTTACTAGCGTTGATCCTGGCATACAGTCATCACACCAGTAATTACAGGTCTTCAAAGGAATACAGTCGTCAGTACTTACTAGCCTTCATTATGAGCACATAAATCACTTAATAAAACGGTGAGGGGACACTTGACTTGTCATTCTGTTTACGTTAGGCATTCTCTGCAGGCGACCCACATGAAAGCTGAGGCGGGCGGAGCTCTTTTTGTAGACAGTCCTTATCGTTAATAGAAAGCAGCCTGTGTGCATCCTGCAGACCCGTTTCCTTATTTAAAGTGGGCATCCTTCCTTCACTGAGAGGTGCTTCCTCTTTATTACAGGACTGAGGACCGAGCCTTTGTCAACCCTTAAAGGCACATCCCTTCCAAATGACCTTTTGTCCTGAGCAGCTAAGATGTATTGTTTAGTCCACTCAGAATTACACGGGGTGTCCTAGGAGTATTTGTTTTGGTTAATTAAATTTGGAAATGTGTCATTTTTTCCTATTATAAAGCATAAATGAAAGTCCAGCCAATTGATTTTGAGTTCTGGGAGATGAGATAATTGCAGAGGGTTTAAAAATATGTACACCTTTTCTCCACTGAGAGAAACATGATACATTTAACTTCAAATTACCTGTGTTTCTTCCCACTCGTAAGGGTGTTTATATGCATGCGATGCTGAGCGCACATATCCTTACTAGTTACACCAAACAGATTGAGGCTCTGTTTTCTTCCCACCCGTAAGGATGTTTATATGCCTGTGTGCTGAGCGCACATATCCTTACTAGTTACGCTAAACAGAATGAGGCTCTGCTTGAATGGAAGTGTTCTTTTTACTCTTAATGTTAAGGGACGCTGAACTAACGATCCACATGAGAGCTCATCAGACGGGTCAGAAGCCGTTTTATATGTGAGACCTCATCACACCCTTTCATAGTTGCTCTCTTCAAGGGTGTTCTTCTGCCAAGAATTTTTTGTTTTTCTTTAACTAGTCAAAGTTATTTTAAACCTTTGTTCAATGAACTATAAACGCTAGAATTTTTTTTTAAGTCTTAACACCAGAAGAGGACTGTCCCATGGTAATAGGTTTATTAATTGTAACAGTATAGAAAGCCGATTTGGTTATGCAGATAACTTCCTCAAGTTTTCACTTTCATTTATGATTTATTTGTAATAAAAGGACTTTCCTGAAACTTTATGAAACACAAATTTATGACCTCTTGTCTTATTCTGTGTTGTGACAGGCTATTTACCTTTTCTTCGGTAACTATGATGTCATCTGCTGTCCTCTGATACTATGTATTTCTTTCTGGAAGAATCCTGTCTCTTGTTTGTTATTCTACCTCTATTTCTGCGTATCTGGTATATCCAAGTAAAAATCATCTTTCTGAATCTCACACTGTAAGGAAAATAACTAAGCCCCTTTCTGAGCAAACCGAAAGGCAAAGGAAAGGGAACAGGGGTTGCCATGTGACCTGGGAGGTCACACACAGCAGCCACCCACCTCAGCTGTGCTGTGTCAGGTCAGAACCTCCCGCTTTACAAGGACCAAAGGGCCTGCCTTTCCTGGAGCCGTTGTAGGCTGAGTGCTCGTTCACACCACCAGCCCCTGGTTTCAGCTCCCGGTTTACCGTGATATTTTTGCGTGCATGCATATTAGTACTTATTTCATAGTTTCTGGGGGTTTTGTTGTAATTTGTAGTTTACTTTTCTTTGACCTTATTGTTGTCTTATTTCTTATATGATCCGTATCCTTCTTTGGAAAGATATTTTTGACTCATTTCCTGTTTCTTGATAACATCTCAGAACAAAACTCTTCCATAGGCAACACGCGGTAAAGTGACGGAGCTGTGACATTGACGCAACACGCGGTGAATTGACGGAGCTGTGACATTGATTTTACAAGGCAGTGGCCTTAGACCTGGTTTCTGTGCGCCAGGATCGCAGTGAGCCTGGTAGCTGTGTCATCATGGCCTCATCCACCCCTGTGGGGCTCTGTGAGCTCCCCCTGCAGGGTACCCATGGGCACCACCAAAACCAGCGCAGGTGAAGAATTCCTAGAGATGCTGAGAGTCATCGAATGGTTGAGGAAATGTTACCACTGAAATTAAACTGCTGAGAGCATGCACATGTCATACAAAGGGCAGCGCTGACTGTCCTTCACAACAAGGCTGCACCCAAGGCAGTTATGATGGTGATTTCGAACAGCAGCTTCTTGTTTGCCAAGCAAAACAATGATCTCTTACTATTAAATCTGATTTCTATGTTTTCTGTATAAATTGCAGAGATCTTTTCAATACGACTTTGCGTTTGTAAAGTCCTACTTGCTTATGGTCCTATTAGCCACATCCTTAAACCCAGTATGTTTGCATCAGGGCTGGACAGGCCATGCCTGGGGCCAGCAGGGTGACAAACTGGGCCCATGGCTGTGGAGTGAAGGTGTGTGCGTGGGAGCCCTCATGGAGCCTCCTGACTTTGAGTTCAGACAAGCTGGGCAGCTTTCTGCATCCTGACATAAAGAAAGCCACATGGCCAGAAAGCCCAGGGGGTCTGTGGCCCGGGACCAGGTCGTCGCCCTTTGACCCATCTGCCTGTGGAGTAGTTTTTACTTAGCAGGCAAGTGCAGCTTCTTGAACTACAGTGATTGTTCTGAGGGTTGAACTACTAACTTAAAGATACAGTAGAAACCTTGAGCGTTTGAGCAAAAGGTGCTAAGCAACCTTAAAACTAATTTTAAAAGTTATTTTGTTGTGTTGAAAAAACTCTAAAGGGCCCTCTAGCAGTTTAAAACCTTTTCTTTCTTTTTTCTTAAGCTAACACCACGAGTGAGGGAGACTGATCTCTTCCCATGTGATCTGTGAATCTTCCTCAGAGAGCTAGCCAACCAATTGTTCAGTCAACTGTGAATCTTCCNAGCCACAGTCAGCTCCCGGTCTTGTCTTTGTTGACTGTATAGAGCTTCTCCATCTTTTGCTGCAAAGAATATAATCAATCTGATTTCGGTGTTGACCATTCACTTATAGACCGAGCGATTAAGGTATAAGGTGGAAAGTAGGGTTTTTTGAGCTGGTATAATCTTTATTCATACAGTATGTCGGTTGAATTTACTTGGCTAATTCTTATTATCCATGTATAAAGTTAATAAATTCTTGATTTGAAACTTTGCAAGTTCAAAAAGAAAGAAATTGTGTGTGCGTGCATGGTCCTGTGCCCAGGCACACACTGAGTTCTAAATATTCATTTCAGGAGGCTCAAAGCTCATTTTATCCTGGCCATTTAGTAAGTACTCATTAAATATGTATCAGTCACAGAGACACACTCACACACATCCTCATTAGGTTGAGAGAACGAATTATGTAAGTTTTGAATTCTTTCAGTGTCTTTTTATGTTAGACCTTAATTTATGGATTTCCCAACATGTGGATACATGTGAAATAAATTAGAAACCAGTTAGATTTCTTGTCAAAGTCAGAATTTTAAGAATCAGCTTTAGTGTCGTCTACTTTCTTTGGCTATGTTGCTCTGTTTCTTCTTCTGTATAATCTCAAGTTCATTTATTTTAGTGTTTTTTTTTTTACTGAATGATTGCATTGAATTTGATAGTATTCCCACAAAGTATTAAAATCTCTATCATTGTGGATTTATTTGTCTTTCCTTGTATCTGGTTATCATATCTTTTGGGATATGTGGTTTTACCAATATGTAGTATGCTCATGATTGTTAATATTTTAAACTAAAAAAAAAGAATTCATATTACTGAATCAACTTCCTTTTTATAATACTTTCCCGGGATTTCTTTTTCCATTACTTATTGTTAGGCTGATACGTAGATGCTTATTTCTACCTCAGTGTGCATTTCATGCTTTTCTCTTTGCCTCTCTTTTTTCTTCTTTGTTGCCTTTGGCGAGTTTGATTTTTTTTTTTTTTAATTTCTTTTTCCTCAGCCACCAGTTCAGAAGTTAAACTTTTAATTGTATACTTTCAACTTGTATTGTTTTTGCTACTGTGCTTAATTTCAACACACATACTTTATAAACTCTAAATCTGATTTATAGTTCTCACTGCCTCAGAACACTAGTCCATCTGCTGCTTCCCAGGGCCGTGGACTGCTGTCCAGATATTTTAATTCTATCCTGTCTGCATGTCTTTCCAGTAATCATTACCATCATTCTGTTATTTTCTATATAGCTCGTAATTTTTAGATTTATCTGCGTGTTTTACAGTTACTTTGCTCCCTCCTGCTGCTTCCAGCCTGTTCCTGCTTTCTCGTTTATGTTTCTTCTTGTCTCAGTGGATCCCTCAGTGGAGTTCCAGTGCAGGTGTATGGGTTACAAACACTCTGCCTTCGCCTGAAAAGGCCTTAATTGGGCCCGCGTGCCTGTGCGGCGGCCAGCATGCCTGCCGGCGGGCGGCCGGCGTGCCTGCGGGCGGCCGGCGTGCTCTGCGTGCTCGTGTCCACTGCTCCTCTGCCCGTCGCCCCTGCCTGCTGCTCTTTCCCGCTCTGCAGCCTGGGCAGTGCTCTCTTCAGGCCCACCCGCTCTCGCTCTGGGTCTTTACTTCTTTCATCTGTTTGACTGTTTCGGATATGCTTCGTTTAGAGTCTTTCACATTCCCTTATTTTTCGTTCTGGGAGTGAGGCCTCTCCTGGGTGTGCACCCCTGCTTTCTTTGGGGTTTCTGTGGGCCCCGGGCTTGGGAGGCTCCCTGCAGAGGGGCATCACGCCTGTGCGGTCCCGTCTCAGGTTCCCCAGCGCCAGCCAAGTTCTCATGTTTTGAATTCTGAAAAACTGGCACAGAACAGTTTGTCCCTGTAGCAGATAGTATGAGGAAGGGACAGATGTCCTATCCTTTTGCAGCTTGTCACCACCCTAACTGATGACACATTTATGAGTTTCAAGTCTATGTGAATAGGACAGGAGAAGCTTTATGCTAAAGTCTAGGTGAAAATGAGTTTCACTTGGTAGCATAAGTACATATGGAGGTGGTTGCCACTATTTGAATGTTAGTGTGATTTACATGTAAGTTTGAGTATAGTTTTCAATATAACTTAAAATGAAATTTCAAGTTGCCTATTTGAAAAAGGACTCGAACACCTCTGGGAATACAGTTTG
The DNA here is from genome assembly GCA_006408695.1 of Aepyceros melampus. NCBI lineage: Eukaryota > Metazoa > Chordata > Mammalia > Artiodactyla > Bovidae > Aepyceros > Aepyceros melampus. The sequence continues at coordinate 143,237 of SJXQ01005914.1, read as the reverse complement.
CCTGTCAGTCACCTAGATTCTAGGACCTGCCTCAATATTAACTAACATGGTTTGCTAAGTAGGCCCAGGATCTGCATATATAAGGAAATCAACTATAGAAGTCGACTAATGAATACTTCTAAAATCTTAATTATGTCTTGAGAACACCTAGTTTCTTAAAAGACAAGTACCTGAATATTTTTATTATTCTTCAGAAGGAAAGCTGATCAGACTTTCAGGGGGGTTTTCTAGTGTGTTCTAAATCTTCACAGTTATTTGCCTGGAATGTTCTAATTGACTGATTTCCAAATTACTCACACATATATGAAGCAAAGCCTTATCTTTTTTAGGAATGTTGTTCTCCTGTATAGTTAGATATACAGTGAAATTCAGAAATAACACATTTCAATCTAGAGTGCCTTGCGCACCTGTGGTGTGTACATAATAACACACGTTGTGTTCCAAGCAGCTCAGGGCTGTCCTGTGTTAAATGTGGTGGTGGTTTTCATTTTTGTAATCTGCATAATTACTAGCCGATTTAACAGGGCATTTCACTTGTGACTTCTTCCCTCCTTTTAAAGTTTGAATTTTAAGAATGATGGAATCTCGGTGAGATTTTGACTCACGTGTAGCATCACCACGTTATCTTCACCTTATGGATCTCACAGTTGTAAAGAGAAACCAGGAAACAGCTACAGAATCACCTGCTGGTTTTCAGAACAGGAGTTGCTGCTGTCTGGAGGCCGGGGGCCACTCTCCTGAGCGCAGCGTGCTCTCAGTCACCCTTCGCACCACGAGGCTTTGCCCCCTTATTCTGGCCCATCTCTCTGCTCTGCTCTTCCTCAGCCCCCATGAAATTAAAAGTATCTTTTGCTCCACTCTGGTTTCTTTAGACCCTGTGCGTGCTCAGTCACTTGAGTCGTGTCGACTCTTTGCGGCCCCATGGACTGTAGCCCGCCAGGCCCCTCTGTCCACGGGAGAAGACTGGAGTGGGTTGCCATGTCCTCCTCCAGGGGGTCTTCCCCACCCAGGGATGGAACCTGTGTCTTTTATGTCTCCTGCTTCTGCAGGCAGGTTCTTTACCACTCAGGCCACCTCGGAAGTCCCTTTAGACTGTGTTTTCTGCCCCTTTGGCGCCGCCCTTCCTGGTTTTGGTGTAACTCACATGTCTGCCCTTTTCTGTACTCTGCTGCCTTGCTCGGGGTAGGGAGCCTGTCAGTCCCAAAATAGAGAAGAAATTCAGGTTACAGTGGAAAGCATTCCCTCATCAAGTCCAGCTCTCATCACTCTTTGGCTTCATAGGATTATAGCAAGGTCATCTGATGTCCAGGGCTGCCACGCTAGCATTTTGAAGGTGTTGAGAGACTGGCTGTGTGTTAGTGCGACTCTGCCATCTCACAGCCTGGGAGTCAGGGCAGTACAGCTGAGGAAGCCTGGCTGCTTGCGCCCTCCCAGCTGGGGGTGTGTGCCCCTCACCCCGTGGGCTGCGTGTGGTGCCACGGTGGGAGCCGTCACCGTGCACGTGTGGGGTGGGAGCCTGTTCGGAACGTGGTTGCCAGCGTGGGTGACAGCTAGGTTCTACCGCCCCAAGGTGCTGGTGCGCGTGCCATCTCACAGCCAGGACCAGGGCTTTAGGAGCCAAAGTGGAGACGAGAGCTGGGGATATCAATGTATTGCTCGCTATAGTTTTGGCTCCTTTTCTCTGTTTATATCTTTAAGTCTGTATGTACTGTTTCTAGAGACTGAATCCTTGAGTTTGGCGCTCAGCCTTTCTTGCTGTCTTGGTTGTTAAGGAGAAGGCACCATGATCTCTTTGTCAGCTAACTTAGTATTTTAATGGTCCTAATGGTGCCCCACTCCAGTACTCTTTGAACGTGGTTGCCAGCGTGGGTGACAGCTAGGTTCTACCGCCCCAAGGTGCTGGTGCGCGTGCCATCTCACAGCCAGGACCAGGGCTTTAGGAGCCAAAGTGGAGACGAGAGCTGGGGATATCAATGTATTGCTCGCTATAGTTTTGGCTCCTTTTCTCTGTTTATATCTTTAAGTCTGTATGTACTGTTTCTAGAGACTGAATCCTTGAGTTTGGCGCTCAGCCTTTCTTGCTGTCTTGGTTGTTAAGGAGAAGGCACCATGATCTCTTTGTCAGCTAACTTAGTATTTTATGGTCCTAATGGTGCCCCACTCCAGTACTCTTGCCTGGAAAATCCCATGGGCGGAGGAGCCTGGTAGGCTATAGTCCATGGGGTCACTAAGAGTCAGACATGACTGAGCGTCTTCACTTTCACTTCTCACTTTCATGCATTGGAGAAGGAAATGGCACCCCACTCCAGTGTTCTTGCCTGGAGAATCCCAGGGATAGGGAGCCTGGTGGGCTGCCGTCTATGGGGTCGCACAGAGTCGGACACGGCTGAAGCGACTTAGCAACAGCAGCAGCAGCAAGACCTCTGTAGCCAGCACCTCAACTTTGATCACGACTGGTATTTAAGATGAGGCAGTATGTCCATTCTTTCCCCTAAATTTTAGGTCTTGTAGTTGAACAGGGTCAGCATTTGGGTCCTTAGAGTGTCTGGTTATAAATAAACTGGAAAAAGCAACAAGGGGGCTACCGCTTCTATAATGGCCCTTTTCAAATACTTAAAAGCAAATGATTCATCGAATAAAATTGCTAGAAGCAGAAGCCTGCCAGTGTGTAGAATGTGACTCTCCTAATCAGAGCACGCCAGCAGGATGTGGGGTTCCTGCCCTGTACCTGATTAAAGGCGGGCGCGCAGCACGGCTGCGGGAGGAAGCTCGAGACACTAGGAGGAAGGGGGCTTTTACGAAACCTTCTCCATTTGTTTAATTTTTCCAGATATGCATAGCAGATAGGCACAGTTTCAAGCTCTGCATTTTTTAGTGACATTCCTCCTCTGATTTAAGAAAGACGAATCTGTGTTTTAAGCAAAATGTCTTCCTACGCAAGTTAGATGTGTTACTTTCAGGCGATTCTCGTGTCCTGTTTGCAAGCATTCTCTCTGGGCATTTGTTGCAGCTATTAGAACAGCCACTCTTCCTCACTTATAATCAATATTAATGATTCCTCCCCACTGAATTTCAGTTTTTATTGTTTCCCATTAAGGGGTTCTCTGATTTTTTAAAAATATATATACGTCTGAGTTTATTGTAGTATTTTCTCATGATTATTAGGCATTGCAAAATGTTGTCTGTAGTTATTTTAATATTTTTATGAAGTTAAGCTAAAACTCTTGCTTCTCTAAAAATAAATTTTTAGAAAATTGGAAACATTCCACCGACCGAAATTTAAACTGTAGAACTGAGAAATTATTAACAGTTAAGAGTTTTGTGCAGTTCAGAGTCTAAGCCTTGCTGTTGGGTGCTCCGTAGCTTCTCTCTGATATCCCTGCCCACCAGCCGGGAGCGGGAGCAGTCCCTTCGCCGCGCCGCCAGCATCTGGTGGTGTCCGTGAGGGCCTGGCCGCGTCCCCTTGTTTCCGTCTGCGTCGTTGGTGACACATGGTGGGGAGCGCCTTTCATGAGCTTACTGCTGTCTGTATATCTACATGGTGACGGGTGAGTGCTGTAGTTTAAATCTTTTGTTTTTATTTGTCACGTGTGTTCTTGGACTTACCTTTTTTGCTTTATTTGTGCTGAATTGGGCATTTTAAAGTTTTAGAAAATCAAGTCTTCATTGTATTTGTCTGTGCATCTTTGTTTAAATTTTCAGCGAGTGCTTGATGCGCTTGCCGCGTGCGCTGTCTTCTAGTCACTCTGCCTGTGCCCGCGGTGGTGGTTTAGTTCACTAAGGGGTCCAGCTCTTGAGGCCCATCCCGTGGGCTGCAGCCCGCCCGGCTCTTCTGTCCATGGGATTTCCCAGGCAAGAATACTGGAGTGAGTTGCCATTTCCTCCTCAGGGGAGCTTCCTGACACGGGGATCGCACCTGCGTCTCCTTTCGGCAGGCGGATTCTTCACCACTGAGCCCCCGGGGAAGCGCCGCCTGTACTCGTACCTGGTGTTAGCCTGCGCCCCGGGCAGTGTGCGAGGCGGACAGCAGTACACTCAGGCTTTCTCATCGTGGTCTTTGTGCTGCAGTTATTTTCATAGATTTTCTTTTCACGCATCTTTTAAATCTTATAATCTATTGTTATTTTTTGTTTAAACAACTTCAAAGGAATTTTTAAGAGTATTTTTGGCAGGTTCCTGGGAAGACAGGAAGCACTCCTTGGTCTAAGATTCATTCAAAATCAAACGTATTTTGGCCTTTTTTCTAATATCATGGCCTATAGATGTGGCTTGAGTAAATGGCAAGCTAAGTTTCTTAGTTTCTATCCCGGTGTCTATAAGAAACGCTTCTGTTTTTGTCTGGTAGTGCAGAATACTAGCATTTGAGCCGCATATCCATGTGCTTGGGTGAGCTGTCAGCTACTGAGCTCTTGTCAGCAGCAGGGGAGAGCTGTGTGGGGCTGGCAGAGGCGGCCGGGCTGGGCGAGTTCAAGCCTGCCCTGTGACGCATGGACCCCACAGGCATTGAAGAAGGACCCTGTCATAGACGAGGACGGGTGTGAACAGTTAGAAGTTAAGCTGTGCTTTAGTTTTTTTAATCAAGAATGAATAGGAGAAATAAGAATCTTCTGTATTCAGTAAAAATGATGTTGCAGATCGTTTTCTTCTGAGATTTAGTGCCAGGAAAGTGCTTCTGTGTGATCAAAAACTGGTGTGCACTCTGTTCATCAAACAGCGAGGAAAGGTGGCACGGCTTCCCACGGAGTCGGGGCCTCATATCTCCAGAGCAGCTTAAGATGTAAACAGGGTTAGCACCACAAATGTTGGAGTTTGTATTTCGGAAGTAATGGGTTGGAGTTTGTATTTCGGAAGTAATGGGTAGAAATTATAATTTTTAAAATATTCTGAAATTAAACAATTATAAAGTGAAGCCATAGTACACAGTCGTCATAAAACATGCTGCTGCGATTTAAGTGTTGATGTTTCATTTACAGATGAGCCAGAAAGGATTTGTGTAACCAAATACACAAGACATGAGAATATACCCATTGGTATAGCCGGATTAACTGCTTTCCTGAGAATCCTATAGTTATTGGAACATATTTTTCTCCTAAAATGTCATCAACTTAACTTTGAAGAGCTAGAGGATGTTTTCAACGGTGCACATGGCTTTAAACTCCCAAAACCAAGAAATGAAAAGTTTAGACCCCTTTTTGGGAAAACCTAGTAATTTGAGAACGTAGTGGGTAAATAGAGCACTGAGCTGTATGGTCACACATTGAGAGAATGTGAGTGAGGAAGAAGTGGCAGGAGGACATCCATTAACCTGGAAGGCGCATTTCTCATGGAGCTTTCCATTACAGATGACCAGGAAGACAGCGTTCCCCAGAGGCTCATGTGCTTAGAATTGTCTCATCTTTTCTTCAATTAGAGGGAAGTTCCTGGTGCATTATAAAGGCATCATTTGCTTTTACCTCAGTTTTCCTTAGGTGAGCTTTTTATTCCCCACAAACAAATAAAAAGAAATCTCCCTCAAGGATGATTTGAGGGGCCCTGAGGCCCCAAGTTTCATTCCTTGAAGCTGTCAAAGGATGAGTGACTCACCAATCACAAATTGCGCAGATCAGTCTGGGTGTTTTTTAATCCTCTTGTTATTTTCTATTTTGTTTTAAAGAGTACAAAGACTGCTCTGTGTGAAACTCTTTTCTGTCACTTTTTCTCAACCCTAAGGAAGAATTATAAGACAGGAAATTATATCACAGCAGATTGGTGTTCCCCTTTTAGGAAGAACTTACACTCGGGGCATTACTCAAACCATTTCTACACTCACGGGCAAAATGTTCACAGTGCACCTTGGGAGTTGCGCCCCTCACTGCTCTGAACACTGTGATTGAAAACTTTATGCACTTTGGATACATGTAAATGAATTTAAAGGTCAAATTGATGTAAAGTAATTTTGTGATGATTGATTTATTTGGGGGGAAAGTTAAGTACTTCACTAGCTTTTTAGTTACAGAATGGAAAAGGTGGTGAAAAATCACTGGTGGGCAGACAGGGTAGAATGATGTTGAAAAGTGTGTTTTTAGTTAATGCAGAAAATACGTAAGGCAGAATGAAAACAACATGTAAAATATTCATTTTTAGGTTTAGTTATTGATAATTAAGAATCTATTTAGAGTTGTTTAAAATGCATGGCTGTGAACAATGATTCAGAACCCAGTTCTTGTCCTTTAGCTCTGAATCCAAAGGA
>SJXQ01005914.1:109957-136391 GCA_006408695.1 Aepyceros melampus | reverse complement strand
GCCGTGGGGGAGGGATGAAGGGGACCCTTGGGAGCGCGAGGTGCCTCGGAGAGGCGGCGTTGGCCCCGACAGGTGAGCCAAGCCCCGCGCGGTGGGGTCCAGGCTTCCCCCGGCATCACCAGTTTCCCACGGCCCGAGCTGATGGAAAGGAAAGCGGGGATGCTCGAGTTCAGACGCCGAGACCCTGGCTGCGTAGAGGGGAGCCATGCGTCTCTCCTCTCGAGGCCTCAGCTTTTCCAGAGCTGGCGTCAGGGGCCCTGCAGGACTGCTGACCAAGCCTTCTGGCCCGAGGTCGGGCCCCGCACTGGACGCCCTGAGCCCCAGTGATCCCTCACATATTGCACAAAGCCCTGTGTTTTGAGGTAATTTAAAACCTTATTAATCCGGGCCCCATTGAGTCAGGATTTGAGCAATTCCAGACGCAGGCTTGTTAAAACTCACCGTAACGGTCGCCTAGAAAGGGTTCCACTAAGCAAACTCATAGCGCAAACACGATCGTAGCAGGAATGTTCCAACTACTTAGAGCGGGGCTTTGTTTATAAGTGGTCGTAAGTACTTCTTAAGTCCTTCAGAGGCCCTCATTCACTTATAAACTATCTGCTCGCTCACTGCAAACCACTCTTATCTAGTTATTACATCTATGGATTGATACTGGGTAAGATTTTATTAGTTTAATTCCAGTTGCTGTATTTTATAGGCAGTTTTCAGCAGCTAATGTCAAACATCAGCTCAAATAATTGTCTAAAGAGCAGCATTAAATCCAAATACCAGAAACCCACTTAGAACTTGCTGAAAGCCAGGCTCAGTCTTGGTGTCTCTCGCTCTTCTGCCCACAGTCCTTATTTCCATCAGCTGCGCCCTCTCCCTGCAGGACTGTGAGAAACTAGTGGATGCCCAACTCAGGGGATCTTTTCCTGCTTCCTGACTCACCGAGCCAGAGTCTGGAGCCTCCCTGTCAGCCTTGAGGCAGTGATGGTTGGGAAAGCTTCAGTCAGTGACAGTATCGGACCAGCCCCAGAGGAGGGAGTCCTTCCGTCAAGTCTTCAGTGTCCAGCAGCTCAGAGGCTGTCAGAATTCCCCGAGATAATATCTTCTATCATTTGGAAGGACTTAAAACGAGAGAGATACAACCAATCCATTATGAAGGAGATCAATCCTGGGATTTCTTTGGAAGGAATGATGCTAAAGCCAAAACTCCAGTACTTTGGCCACCTCGTGCGAAGAGTTGACTCATTAGAAAAGACTTTGATGCTGGGAGGGATTGGGGGCAGAAGGAGAAGGGGATGACCAAGGATGAGATGGCTGGATGGCATCACTGACTCGATGGAAGCGAATCTGAGTGAACTCCGGGAGTTGGTGATGGACAGGGAAGCCTGGCGTGCTGCGATTCATGGGGTCACAAAGAGTCGGACATGACTGAGCAACTGAATTGAAAATGAGAGAAATGTTAAATCTTTTTTTTTCAAACCGCACTGCTGCACATCATGGAGGATCTTAGTTCCCCAGCCAGGGATTGAACCCACACCCCCTGCTTTGGAAGCTTCGAGTCTTTTTTTTTTTTTTTTAACATTAAAAAATGATTTGTTTTCGACTATGCTGGGTCTCTGTTGCTGCGCTTGGGCTTTCTCTCGTTTGGGGAGCTTCTCTCCCGTAGATTCTCACAGCAGTGCCTCCTGTTGCTGCAGAGCCCAGGCTCTAGGGCCCGGGCTTCAGTCTCTGTGGGACACAGGCTGAGATGCCCCTTGGCATGTGGGGTTTTGCTGGACCAGGGATCAAGCCTGTGTCCCCTGCATTGGCAGGCAGACTCTTAACCACTGAACCACCAGGGAAATCCCAAGAAAAGCGTCAGCTGAAAAACTGGCTCATGTTTCTGTTTCTGGGGCTCATTGACCAAAGAAGCGTGTCACCTCAGCTCAACCTGTCCTCTGCCACCGCCCTGGGTTTCTAGTGCCACAGAAGCACGTGCTGGGTGTGTGTGTGATTGGCTTGAACCCTGGCACATCAGCTCATCAGTGCTACGATCTTGGGCGAGTCCTTGGGCTCTCTGACCCATGGGAGCCCTCTGGATAAAAGGTGCTGTGGACTTGACCTTGGTGCCGCCTCAGTGAGAGGGAGGTGCGTGTGGTCCCACGGGAACCAAGCTTACCTGCTGCTCGCTGAGTGTCAGTAGCCGCCCACGCGGTGCGGGGCGGGGCTGTGCGCTCTAGTTCTGTATCCAGCAGTTCACACAATGGGAGTGACGGCGACTACGGACCGGAGAGGAGACGAGGAGACACTGCTTCAAGGGAGGAAAAGGCTCCGCGGTCTTGGGGTCTGTGGGTGATGAAAGGGGCCTGTGGTGACGCTCATGGGAATCCGTGGGGCTGCGGCGGGAAACAGGTGGAAAAGTCAAGTTGGAGCCCGCTGGCGGAAGGCTGTGCAGAGCTGCCTGAAGGGCATCAGCGTCTGGGAGCCTCTGAGGGTCTTGAGTGAAGGAAGCCGGGCCTGGGCAGAGACGTGGCGCAGGTGGACCACTGGTTAGATTGGAGGGCCTCAGAGAGAGGCACGGATTCATAGCTGGCTTAAACGCTTGCAAATAAGTTGTCCTGCTCATAAAATATCTATACCAAAATATTAAGCTATTAATGTGTATCTGACAGCCTTTCATTTCTGTGTGTAGGCACAGAAAGAGCCGCTGGGTTCCCTCCTGACCCGTCGTGTCCGTGGCTAGAACCGAGTGACCTTGCGCTGGCCCTGCCGGGCTGCAAGTCCAGCGGCGCGCGTGCGTGTTCCTCGCGCTGCCGCTTTGGCAGGCGGCGCCCGCGGTTCCTGAAGGCCTGGAGCGTGCGCGGTGGCTCTGCTGGCAGGGGTGGGCCCGGGCTGCGCTCCTTCCTCTGCTGCCCCCGGAGCCCCTGGGCGCCCCCGCTCCTTCGCCAGGTCCTCTCTGCACGAGGGGGTCAGGTGCATCCAGCGGAGAGCCCTGCGCCCCCCCACCCCTCCTGCCCCCCGCTGTGTGGTCTGGTCCCAGCAGCCTTCCAAGCCCTTTCCTCTCTCCACCCCAGCCAGGGAGCCTGTGCCCTCCGCCTGCCGGAGACACCCCATGTCCTGCCTTCCCACACGCCGGCTCTCCCGTTTCTCTCCCTCTCTCTTCCTCCTCAGTCCCTTCATTGATGTGTTTCTGAGGACTTTTATCTTTCAACCTCGGAGACATATAGACGCCCCTCAGGACAATTGTATTGTCTAATTCTGTTGCATTCCTGACTGTTTCCACTTTATATATTTGGAAGCTGGAATGTTGCTTTGTGTTGACATTTTCTCTTTTCCTAGCCTACTTTAAAAAAACTGTACAAAGTATCTTTTCATGCTATTTTCTGGACTTACTCTTTATTTGCTGTTAGTATTACCACTTCTACTTTATTTTTATTAGCATTTGTTTATGCCTTTTTTCAATCTTTTTCGTTCTTGTTTTGCGTTTAGATGTCTTGAAAATAACTTCTAATTAAGCTTTTAAAAATACTTTTAAAGAACCTTTGAGTTTTGATAGGAAGGTTCAAGGCATTCACATCTATTTTAATCATTGATCTGTTTGTCCTAATTTTTCCTAATCCCTGCCATTGTATTTTGTTTTTTTAAAAAAATTGTCACTTTTCCCCTTTATTTCTTTCCTTCTGTTTCCGACGTCTCTTATTTATCTAATTCTCTTTAAGCTGTAGTCCACCCCCAAGCTATTTAGAAGTTCTGCATTCCAACTATACTTTGCTGGTTGTTTCTCATAAGAATATTTGAAACTATGAATTCCAAGAATTTAATAGTATCTGCATGTTACTGCATCTTTGCCAGGGATGAAAGGAAATCTGTGCATGCTTTTTGCTTAACTCCTCTTTCCTACTTGAATCCTATGGTTTTTTAAAGAAATAATCTATATTTTAAATACTGGGTCAGATTTTTTTATTATGTCTTTTTATTTTACTTCTTTCTGAGCAATTGCCGTTAATTCCACAGCTGCATTATTGGACAAAGTTTGGGCTAATTAAGACTTTTATTATCTTCATAGTTTGCCACTCATTGCTTGCATTATTCATTATCATTATTTTCTCTGAAGTACATCCTCAGGTAATATTTTTCCTGAGAAGAATGCATTGGCATGCTTTCCAAGTCTTTTCATTAAGAAAAATGGTCTTCTTTTATCTTCACAGTTCCTGTGACATCTTGTTCCAGCTCTGGGGTCACGGTCCTTTCCCTCATCTGTGCTTAGCATTTAGGATCGTCTCTGCTCCCCTGGGTTTCCTCCTTCCCTGCCCTCCTCTGCTCCCGCTGGGGCTCATGGCGACTTTCTCCTTCTTTTGGCACTGAGAACCCCCCAGGTCTGGGGTCTGTAGTCAGCACCTGGGGGCCTGATGCTCAGAGGGTCTCCCTGACCCAGGGATGGCTCCAGCTCCTACCCCTCAGGTTGCAGCTGTGGGCACCCCTGACCATCACGGTTACATTTCTCCTGTGTGCGCACCACCATTCCTGTATGTTTGGGGAGATTATCGAGTTGGAATTCAAACCAAGACTTTGGTTTTCTTAAGTGTTTTATTAAGTCACATGTCTCCACGGGGCATCTCAGCTGAGTGGCCGTATTTTCACTTTCCTCGCGCTTTCTGGGTCCTCCATTTCTCTGTGTAATTTCACGTGGCTCTTGTCCTGCTTGGAGGTGACGTGTCTTCAGAGCTTCCTGAACCTGCTGCTTTGGGACTTGCCCCTTCTGATCTGGATGCTCTGCCCCCGACAGGGTGCTGCACGTTCCTTAGGGAGTGAGGTGTGAACCCCCCAGCGCTGCTGGTTGATGAGGCCCCGCAGCACCGGGGGTCTCTCTGCTCTCCCAGGGGTCCTCCACCCACCAAACGGCCAGTGGGGACCAAACTCCGCAGGGGCCCGCAGGCCAAAAGGGGGCCCTCCCCTCCAGGTGCATCGCCTGGGAACGAAGCAGAGAGTCTGCCTCTTCTAGGAAACCGCAGGAGTGGGTGCCGAGGGGCCTGTGACTTGTGCCCAAGATGGAGGCCCCAGGATGATGCCGTCTCACGTGCTCAGGGAGTTGACACCCTCTCGCTGCCCTTCCTCGGACTCAGGAGCAGCCTCTGGACCAGCTGTGTCCTCTCTGGACACTTTCCCCTTCACCATGTAGTGGCCTCTCCCCAGCCATCAGAGCAGATGGGCAAGAAGAGGGGAGGGGTCGTCAGGCGTGAGCACCAGCCTCCTGAGGTGCTGTGGGCGCCTCTTCCCAAGCTCAGAGTTGACGGCATTGCAGGAATTACTGGGGAATTGGTGCAGCTTCCAGAAAGGCTGGCTTCTTGTTCCTTGACTGGAGGTCTGCTTAGCAAGTGTGGCAGAAGTGCTTGGTTTGTCCCTCAGCTTCCGTTTTCTCCTTCTCAGGCATACAATTTTGAATTTTTATCTGAGTATATTGTCTTCTATAATAATTACATTCCCAACTCCCTTTATAATTTGTTTGGGAATGTGACTGCATTCTATGAAATTACTTTCAAATAGACGACATCTGCTACGGTCTATAAAGTATGTGTGCGTGTGTGTATGTGTGTGTACACAGACGGGAAGGGGAAGAATCTTCTTGGTGGGAGGGTGGATGTGGCGGCAGGAATCTTGGCAGCCATTTTGGACCAGGGCTTGGAAGCTTTATGATGTGGATAGCAGAGCCATGGAGAGAATTGGCATCCTTAGTAACTGTGGAGCTGCCAGGCCTTTCTCTCTACAGGCAGACTTACACAAGGGGAAGGGGAGCTCTCAGCTCGTGTCAGCTTCTCTTGCTGAGCTTTTCTTCCACTTTGATGTGTGCCCAGGCCCAGCTGACAGAGGCAGTCTCTCGGAGCAGGGAGGAGGAGAACTGGAGAAATGGCAAAAAGGGCGGCTGCGAGTATCCCCCTCTTGCTGGTCTGCAAGGCTGGGCCCCAGCGGGGACCCCAGCAGTGAGACTCCACAGGGAGGAAGCCTGTCACAGAGTGGTCAGCCCAGAGCTGATCTCTCCCGCTGGGAGCTAGGCAGAGGTACTGCTGCCCCCCGCCCAGGCCCCCTGAAGAATTCACCCCCACACATTATGCCAGAACCAGCTTCTGTTCATCAGCCACCCTGTGACCCAGGTGGTTGTTGGGTGCAAGAGTGGAGATGAGGAAGAAGCTGGAAGCTGTGGCCCCAGGCAGTTAAACAGCAAATGACACAGAGTGATTTCAGGTGATTGCTTCTTCACAGGGGAAGTCCTCCCTGCCTCTGAGCACGTGGGCTCCCCCTGCACCTTCCCTGTCTGTCCAGCGAAGGGGACGTCCTCCCCGCCTGTCAGCGAGGGCCAGCCGTCGGCCCTGGCTCCCCTTAGCGCTGCGGCTCCTTGACGGCCTGGCTCCGCGGGCCTGTTCATTCACTTCCTCCCTTGCGAGTGTTGTCGACACTTGCTGGAGCGCTGATTGCTTTCAAAGAGGTTTCAGTGTTTCTCCGTCACTGTGTGCGTGTGTCCTGATCTACCGCAGGCCCCTGGACGGCAGAGGCAGGGCCTCATTCATCTTTCTGTCCCCAGACTCCGCTTGGTACCCGGGCTTGGAAGTGTGCCCTCTGTGTTTGCTGAAGAGTAAAGTTTGCTTTGCTTTGTTGATGCTTTGTGAAAATTATAAGCTACAAGTTATGGAATACAGTGATCATCCACCTCACGGGAAGACCAGAATTACTCGCTCCTTTAACACTGAATCATGTGTTTTTTAGCTGCATTCTGAACCAAACAGGCTTGTGTGAAAACTGGGCCAGTGTTTGCAATCCTACAGCTATGGGGAAATACATTCCGAATGGTGGAAATGGCCTAAATATATACTGCCACAGGCAAGCGGATTCTAAATCACAGCCAGCCTGCTTTTAGAAAAAGGGAAGCATCGTCCTGGTCTTAAGCTGCAGAGAGAAACAAGGGCGCCGGCTCTGTGCCTGGCTTGTGGCCGAGGAAGCACTAAGGTGAGGGTGCAGCCAGAGGCGCTGGTGGCCGTTCGGTTGTTTCCCGTCTTTCTTCTTCTTCCCCTCGCGTTAATCCACACTCTGCTGCTTACTGACTGTGACCTAGGCCAACCCTTCATTGCCCTGAGCCTCGTTTATTCCAGATGTAAAATGGATGTAAGAGTCGTTTCTGGCTTATAGGTGACTGAGCACTGGGCAGGCGCCCGGTCGGCCCCGGAGCCTCACACGCTGAGCCGCGGGGCCCGCGCCTGTCCTTGCACTCGCCCCTTCGCTCAGGGAGCCTCACACGCTGAGCCGTGGGGGCCCCGAGCCTGTCCCTGCACTCGCCCCTTCGCTCAGGGAGCCTCACACGCTGAGCCGTGGGGCCCCCGAGCCTGTCCCTGCACTCGCCCCTTCGCTCAGGGAGCCTCACACAGCTGAGCCGCGGGGGCCCCGAGCCTGTCCCTGCACTCGCCCCTTCGCTCAGGGAGCCTCACACAGCTGAGCCGCGGGGGCTCCGCGGCTCAGGGAGCCTCACTGGCGTCCGTGTCACCATGCTCTGCTTTTCCCTGCACACTTCTCATCTTCTGGGACTTGCTGTGGGTCTTCCTTCTTTGTATGGTCTCTCCTCTTCTCCCATCACTGGAGCGTGAGCCCCGCAAGGGCAGAGACCTTGGCATGTTTCGTTCGAGTCTGGACCGGGCCTCGAGGGTCGCTCTGTAATACTCAGCTGGATAAACAGTAAGAGGACGCAAGGTGGACCGGACGCTGGTTCTGCGAACAGCACGACTCTGTGTATCTGGAGCAAAAAGTGAAAGTGAAATAAGATGTGAGAAGCTGGCCTGTCGGAGAGACACAACAACTTCCAGTGGGTTTTACGTTTTGAGGGTATTTTGTTTGGAAGTATTAATATGTAGAAAAGAATGAAAACCAGATGAAAGCAGGCTTTAAGTGTTCCTTTCCCACATTCTCTACCCTCCTTCTTCTCGACACAAGGGGAGTGAATGGGCTCTCTTTGCACATCTTTGTTCCCGACTCCCTGGCAGTTTCCCGAGTCCCTGCTCTGCGTCTCCGCATCCGTGCCGCAGTGACGTGCTGGCCCGGCCTGTGCTGGGTGAGCGGGCGCCCCGGGTGCCGCGCGGCCCTCTCCGTGGAGGGCGGTGTTGGTTCAGGCAGCAGCACAGGCTCCGGCTCAGCCCTTGGTTTCCTGTGCTCTCACGGAAGAGGCTCAGCGCCGCCTCCGTGAAACGGGCCCGGGGCTTCTTCACTCCTTTGGCCCCCACCCCACCCCTCACTCTCGAACCCTGTGTCGTCTGAACCTGGCACTTTGGCAGCGTGGTTTGGAGACGACCCTGGAAGATGAATCGCTCTCACCAAGTCTCCCTGACAGCTGCCCAGGTCATTAAATTAACAATAGTGAGGGGAGTGACAAGTAAAACTCAGACCAGACTCAAGTTTCCTGTTGGGGTCAGAACCCTGGTGCTTCGCAGGGTCTCGGGAGGCCCGTCCTTCGCCCTCCGGGCATCTTCACGTTGCCGTCGTCTTTCTGTGAATTCTAAACCTTTGTGTAGAAGTTTGAAGAAATGCTAATGTTAAACCGTTGTGGTCCTGCTGAACTTGATTCAGCTGGCTCTGCTGCTTAATTAGTAATGTGTGCTCTGCTCTCTCTAAGGCAGTGAAAGACTTGCTTCGTAGGGGAGACCGTTGGCACTGCCTGCAGATGGAAGGCCAGGGTTGCGGAGGGTGGCGAGTTTAGCAGCGCCCAGGCTGCAGTGTCTGGCATCGCGGGAGGTGCCCCTGCTCAGGCTGTACCTGCCCAGACCACGCTGGCACTGCTGGGCAGTTAATCTCCAGGGCACCTGTAATATTTCAGGGAGGCAGAGCAGGTACCAACATCACATCTTACTCAGAGAACTCCCAGGGAAGGTCATTTTCTCAGACGCTTTTAAGAACACAAAGAACATCGTCTGCAGATTACCTGTGATTTAAGACCGTGTCTTACTGTAGTAAATCTTAGAGGAAAGTGGTGTTCTTTTGAATAACAGAAATGCTGAAACTTGAAATTACTGGCACTCACTACTTTTCTAGGCCATCCGCTTTTCAAGCCGTCATAAAATGCCTGAGCTTTCTGCACCCAGACACAAAGCGGTTCTGCTTGGAATAAAGCCCTGTGTGCACCCCAGCCACGTGCACACGCTGACTCACCCAGCTTCCGCCAGGGCAGGCTCAGGGCCGCAAACTCAGGCCGCCTCTGACTCTGGGAGACCTGGCTTGTGTCCAGCTCTCATTCCCTTGACCATCACCCTCCCCCACCTCTCTCCCTCCCTTCACTGCACCTGTGTGTTTCGGGGCGACATTCCTGGCTCCGTGCTGGCTATTGAAGATTGAAGAAACCCAGGTGTCGCAGAATGAGCCCGTCCTTCCGGTGGGCGCTTTCACTGTGGCGTTTCTAGGTGTCCTTTCTGAAAGCTTCGCCTGTCTTCAGCCATCACGGTTCCATTTTCACTGACTGCCTATCTCCAGTATTTTCAGTCTTTTTCACTCTGTTATTTCATTTCGCCGGTTTTCAAAAATTATTTCCTGTTTTTAGCTGATGTTATTAATTTTTTGGTCTCTTTGGGATATATATGAAGTCAACATTAAAGAGATATTAAGGGGAAATATTTAAGGTCATTTTCAAAATGTGCTATTATTTTCATTTCCTCTGGTGTAAATTCTCTCTTGAATTGCAGATCTTGTTCTCTCTTTAGCATGAGTAAATAATTGTTTTTGAATTATTTAAACTAAGGTGTTTGAACTTCATCTGAACGCTGTGAGGAGCCCTTCTACTTCAAGAAGAATGTGGCCTGATTAGATTTTACATGTTGGGAAGATCGTTCTGGTAGCGTGGAAGATGGAGTTTAGAAAGGCCAGACCAGGGGCTGGGAGACGTGTTTGGAATGTTGCGTCTGTGCAGAGGTCGTGATGAGAGACCTGGGGTGTTCGGGGGTAGACTCAGCATGGACGCTGGGGTCACGAGGAGCAGCTGCATTGTGCAGGGCAGGGTGCCCAGGCTGCCCTGACGCCCTTCTCCTTCAAGGCCAGCCCTCTTTCCTGCTGCACCTCTGGCCACGTTACTCACTGGCTGCTTGGAATAGACGTAGAGCCTTTGTTTCCCTTGCTTCCACTGACCATCATGTCAGTCAAGAGGATGGTTGCTGGACACGTGTGTGATGTCCTCAGGAATGAGCCTGGAAAGGACTGTATGTGGGAGAAAGGGACCGAGGCTTAGGTTATTGACAAAACAAGGAGGAAAGCCGAGAGTTCTAATAAGCTGTCATCAGCAGCTTCTGTGTCACCCTCTCCTCATTTGTCATCACCTGTCACACACCCAGAGGCATCTTTTCCTTACCCCAGGAAGCTATCGCAGCAAGTTGCATTTCCTTCTTCTGAGAATTCATACATTCCTTCTAGGTCTTTCTTTCCCTGCTCAACTCTGACTTGGATGCTGTTATTTTCCCCATTTGCTCTGAAATCAGTTTCCTCCTGGTCTCATGTGTCTGTTGGCCTGACGTGCAGTGTGTGCGGCCATCTGCCCCCACCCCCCAACCCCGGCCTCCTGTCTCTGCTCGGTCACATCAGCTCACAGACCCTAGGGGACAGATGTCGGCAGGCATCACACTGGACAATGTTCAAAAGAGAGTAAAACATATATCCTGTCCAGCGTGACCTTCGTTTTCCTGTAAAATCTAAATTTTATACCACACAGCAGTTTCAGTGTGGAAAAAACCCCATAAAAACGCAGCATTTTTTTTTCACATTTTGAAAGTGTATGGCTAATACCTGCTTATGCACTTATTTGTTATAGAAAATACTACTTTTAAAATGCCATTTAATAGCACTAAACACATACTCAAAGCGTTAATAGCAGCAATGCTGTTGTTAATGATGTTTTCCTCCCAGAGACTGCACGCCGCTGAATTGCCTTAGTCTTAGGGCTGCGCCAGGTTTTCACATCATTTTGTTCCTGTGGGAATGACTCCTGTCTAGAACGGACACTGGGATTAAGAGAAAGGCGTTTCGAGAGGAAGGAGCGATTTCGATGCCCCTGTCCTTTCTGAGGGAATCTGCTGTGTTTGGAGGTATTAGAATACTGGGCTCCTTTCTATTCATGTCCTCACGGAATATCACTCTGCACTGAGCATGATGGAGAGCAGGGTGGAGGCGTGTCCCTGCCCCTAAGACTGACAACCCGCTTCTCTAGAGCGTGGGTTGCTCCAGAGGGAGCATATTAAGCAGATTGTTTTTCAAAACACCGCTCAGTTGAAGACGGACTTCTGTTTTGTTAATTTAGTGCCTAATCAGACTTCAGTGAAGGGTGTGCCCCCGTTCAGGTCTCCTCGATGCTAATGAGCGAGTTTATCATCTTTCTATTCATGTCCTCTATTATTTAACAGAGCCTGAGTCACTGCACCCACTTCCTGTCTCAGAGCTCGCAGTGGAAAGAAATCTCACCTCCCGAGCCCTCTGCCCGCGTAGCGGCTGCTCTGTGTCCTCTGGGCTCTCGGACTCTGTGCATGCAGAAGGCGCTCCTGGAGGGTGGTGACCGGAGGCCTCCCCACGCACGGGCGGGGCGCTGCCTTCTGTTCTGCGTCTCTGCTCTTCGCGGTGAGACTGCTTCTTTCTGATTCTCAGCCCCAAACCGAAGTCTGAGCTCTGCAGGGCCCTGGGGTCTGAGGGTGTGGCTGCCGTCGCCTTTCTCTCTTTCTCTCATCTTAAGTGCACGGCCTCCTCGGTCCAGTTCTCAGTGTCCTGACGTGTTTTGTGCATTTCCCCCAACAGCCTAGTGTATTATTTCTTCTAAAATTGATACACTATATGCTTATGTGCTATTTTTGGAAGAAAAAGCACCTCGAGAGAAATGGAGGCAAACAGGCCAGGAAGCCCCTTGCGCCACACGCCGCGCTGCTGCTGTGGCCTGCCGTGAGCCGGGACACTCGGACACGCCACTCGCCGTGAGGCTGAGTCTCCCTGAGCTGTCAGTTTCCTGCTGGGAGCTCTGGCTCCTCTTCGTCTTAATGAAATTATTTTCCCTCACAAAACGGCACCCACGTTCCTGCAGCTGCGCACTTTGTAGCTTCTCGGGCCCACCCAGCGCTCCCAGCAGCCCTGGTTCTGTGGCTGCTGTCCTGATGGTCTGTGACTAAAGAACAGTTAACTGTTTGGATGCAAAGGAAGTGCTGAACTCCTACTTCAGTGTGTAGTAGAGGCCACTCCAGCTGTCATGACAGTGGCTGGAGGAGAAAGGGACGCTTTATGCTAAGAGTGGACACCTTTTCAGTCCTCCCACATACCACCCAGGAGCTGCTCAGACTCAGTCTGTCCCGAGGGCTCCAGGGTCCCCGCTGCCTGTGCGGTGACGGGCAACAAGAGTCAGGTCCTGTGGTCACCTCTGGACTGTCTTCAACAGACAGTTCAATCTCTTGCTTCAGTGTTTAAGGCTCTTGGCTGAGTCCCCCTGATGCAGACAATCCCTCCAGTCACTCGCAGGCCTCCAGGCCGCAGGCTTCAGGGCAGTGAGCGCCCCCCCGTGTGTGTGGTCAGAGCCAGGCGGAAGATGAGAGTCGTGACCTTTATCAGCAGGGCTCAAAGCTAGACTGGCCATTCACTTTTTGATTATCTGTCCAAAACCAGTGCCACAGTAACGCCTTCATGTACCTGTGTGGTTTTGGGACTGAGTTGCCGAGGTCAGGAGTCTGCCGGGATTCAGACCGTAGAATAATCGAAGACGAAGCGTGAGCCATGAGGGTGTGTGCGTCAGACCCCGATGTGGGTGGGGGGCTTGTTCACGGAAGGGGTGTGGGCTGTGAGAGACTGGGCCAAGATTCTGATTAGTTAGCGTTTCTGTTCATCTTTATGGATAAAAAGTGGAATCGGGAGAGAAGTCGAAACTTGTCCTTCGTCTGTTCCACAAATGGTTTCATGTCCTGCCGTGTGCTGAGCAGATGGGTGGGAGACGGGGACCCCCATGCCGGCAGTGGACAGACGGCTCTGGTGAGATTGGAGCTGTCAGGAGCACAATGCCTGGGGTGATTATCTTGGCCAGACACCACCAATGTTCTGCTTCCCTGTGGAAATCTTTAGTCGACTTGGAATATTTTTAAAAAAACCTAAAGGGAAAGGCTCCCCACTCTAGTATTCTTGCCTGGATATGTAGTCTGTGGGTCGCAAAGAGTCAGACATGACTGAGCGATTTTCACTTCCAGTGGAAACTGCATTGGGTGTGCAGAGTTGCAGGGAGATGTCCCCTTCGTTTAGTCCAGGTAGAATTCGACATGCCAACGGACTGATGACCTTATGACTGTTAAATGCTTCAAATTATCATCATAAATGTTTTTGAATAAAATATAATTACAATGAAATAAGGAAAATATCATATAAAACTGGACTTGTGAGTGTCAAGAGGTTCTGGTCTAGAGGCACAGGGAGCCGAGGCCGGGAGCGAGTCCACAGTGCAAAGGCCCGGCTGAAGCGACGCCCCTCCTCTGTTCTGCCCCTGTCAGTGCCTCCCCAGTGCCCACTGAGCAAGAGCGCACCCCGCCTCCCCAGCCTGGCCTGCCTCTCTCCCCGGCTTTTCCCGTCTGAGCTGGAGCCTCCTGGTTCCCAGCACAGCCAGGGTGGGCCCCCCATCAGGGGGCCTCCCACCGTGTCTCCACTCGCCTGCGTGGGCATCTCCTCCCCGAGCCTTCTCTCCTCTGTCCGTGCCCTCTCCCCTTCTCTGAGTTTGTGGGCCCCTACCTGCCGTGGTCCCCAGACCCTGCAGCCATGTCAGCCCCACTCCCTCAGTCCCCATGGCCTCAACCTTGAGGGCCCCTTCATTCCCCTCACTGTTCTGCACCTGGAGGCAGGCGGGGGAGTCCCTCACCTTTGCATGTCCTGCATTTAGGGCGGGCGCCCTGCTGCTCGGGGTGGACGCCCCCATAAACAGCACTGCCCCTCACCCCAGATCGGCCAGGAAGCCCCTCTGCCAGGCTGCAGCCCCCCGGGCCGGCCCCCTGCAGCCCGCCCGCCCTGCTCTGATCTCCTCTCGTCCAGCTGCGAGGAGCGCCCACTGAGCGCCGTGTCCGGGGAGACGAGTGTTTTATTGTTGCTCTCCTTGATTAATAATCTCACTTGCAGATTCCAGCTCTGAGGAGGCGCGGCAGCGGGCGGCTGCCTGTGTGGTCCCACGTCTCCCAGAGGCAGAGCGGCGCCCGGGGCCGGGCTGCCTCTTCCCACATGGAGTTCTGCAGCAGCAGCCTCTGAGGGTCTGAAGCGACATCTGTACTCTGGAAACGCTGGCTCCTTCCTTGAGATTTCAGAAACCAAGTTTGCTTTCCACGTAAAGTCCACTCCTTTCTTAACTGTATGCTCAGGTCACTGAGAAGTTACCTGCGTGCACTTCAGACTCCATGCCATCCTCTGTGTTCAGGTTCTTGCTGGTGGGAAAGCAGGACGAACAAGCGTGTGCACACACATGCTCCCGTCCTGGGGGCTCTGGGCCACTAGACAGGGGGCGACTTGGGATCTGAGGTCAGAGGTGGCGCCAGGAGGAGACGCCGCCCGGGAGGGCGTGAGGGTGGCGAGACCGCCGACCCTGCTGGCCCCGCGGGGTGTGAGCCCTGGGCCGAGAGCCGGGCCGGCCCAGTGAAGTGCTTCCAGAACCTGTGCTCACGTGTCACTCAGCCGTGCGGGGTGCAGGGCTGGCCTGCAGCGCCTCCATCTGGGTCCCCGCAGCGCTCTGGGCAGGAGGCTCGGGTCCCCACCCCTCTCTGAATGGGGATGGCCCTGGGACGCGTGTCTGTGTCTTCGAATGTTGGTCAGAACGTCTGCTCTATGTTTGAGCTTGAGCTTCCTGCTTTCCTTTGACTTTAATCACTCTGGGTCCCCGCGGCCCTGCCACTATCCTGACGGGCCTGGCGGTGAGCGTGTTGGGGGTGCAAGGTCTCCCTTCACTCGCCTGCCCCTCCTGCGCCTGCAGCCTCAGGCGGTCCCCTGCTCTGAGTCCTGTGTCTCTGTGCAGCCTTGGTCGTAACTGTTATGCCGAAGCTTGGAAACTGGCAGAGTTCCGTGTTAATTGTGCCCATTGCAGTAAGATCAGGGTGTCAGCCTTCTTCCGTCTTCTGGCCGCCCGCGTTTTCTCGTGGCCTTTGTGGTTCTGTTTGATTTTTCTGTGCTCGGCATTTAAAGCTTGATGGTTCATGCGCTGTCTTCATTCATCCACCACACCTGGCACAGCCATGGTTCCGGCCCAGGGCTCCTGCTGAACACAAGGAAACTCTGCCCTCGGGAGCCTCATTTTAATGGAGAAGCTGGGCAGTGAGTGGAGGCTGGGTGGATGGAGGTGCGGGCCTCTGGGCTTTGTGGGTGGAGAGGAGGGCAGGGCAGGCCCCCGGGCCAGGGCACCCATGTGCAGCGCGAGGCTGACCGCGTGCATGCCTGCCTGGATGTGTGTGCCTGTGAGTACGCCAGGACAGTGATTTTCGGATGATGGTTTTTATTAGATTAGGAGATTTTAACATTAGGTTAATTTATTTATTATACTTACAGTTAATTGAAGAAAAAAGCACATCGGTCACATTTGTTTTTAAATAAAACATGTGAGAGCTGCAGAGTCCTGAGTGATTCCTTAACACCCTCTTCTTCAAAGCCCATCAGCTCAACATGCATTGGCATCTTGCTGTATTCAGTGTGTCTTATAACTGAAAGATATGTGTGTTTTTGTTTAGTCATTAAATCATGACCGACTCTGCGACCCCATGGGCTGTAGCCCACCAGGCTCCTCTGTCCATTGGATCCTCCAGGCAAGAACACTGGAGTGGGCTGCCATTTTCTTCTCCAGGCGATCTTCCCAACCCAGGGACTGAACCCACATCTCCTGCATTGGCAAGAAGGTTCTTTACCACTAAGCCACCTGGGAAGCCTATATTACTATGTATATAACGTACTAAAAAGTCATGCTTGTACCTTAATGAAAAATAGAAGATAAAACAGTTCTTTTAACAATCAACTGTGTTCTAATCATGTTCCCAAACTTAATCTGTGCATAAAAATTAAATGGGGCTCATTGAAAATGTGGGTTCCTAGCCACCCCCCCAGAGATTGGTTCCAACTGAATTTTGGGGGGACACCCAGGCACCTCGATGATTCTGTGGAGCAGAGGCTTGCATTTTGAGAAGCCCGGCCCCAGGGTCTTGAGCCTGGAGTCAGCAGGTGGTGCGTGCGGTTCTGGCGTTCCCTGTGTTTCCACCGTAATTGATGCCGCTTTCTTAAGGTATTTTTTCATCCACCTGACGTTAGAAACAGATGACATCCACACTCTTACTCTGCTGCTGGATAATAATATTTTTCCACAAACAGAACCCTTCCGAGTAGCAGCTGCAGCCCGTTACCTCTGAGGGTCTTTGCTGCTGGTCTGCACTAACGTGGCTGCATCGGCGCCTGCTGTTTTCAGATCTCATTCGACCTGGCGGAGTACACGGCTGACGTGGATGGCGTGGGCACCTTGCGGCTTCTGGACGCGGTGAAGACCTGTGGCCTTATCAACTCGGTGCGGTTCTACCAAGCCTCGACGAGCGAGCTCTACGGGAAGGTGCAGGAGATACCTCAGAAGGAAACCACGCCTTTCTACCCGCGCTCCCCTTACGGTGAGAACGCGCAGCCCTGTCCTGCCCGGGGGCTGGCAACACGTGGTGGGTGGTGGCCGTGCAGGCAGACCGAGGGGCATGACTTGCTGGTCAAACGCCTGTGCCCAGGCAGGGGGTCCTGCTGCCGTTGCCTCTGGGGTGAAATCGCTGTCTCGCCGCACCCTCCAGACAGAGTGCTGTGAGAGGGAAGTTGCTTCCTGCAAGATTCTTTGTACTGGACTGTTGTGGGTCGTGCTGAAGTGATATGTTTGGTGTTTATTCCATTTCCCAGTTTAAATTCTCCATGAGCTCAAACCCTTAAGTGAAAGTGTTAGTCGCTCAGTCGTGTCTGACTCTTTGAGACCCCATGGACTGTAGCCTGCCAGGCTCCTCTGTCCGTGGGATTCTCCAGGCCAAGGATACTGGAGTGGGTTACCATTCCCTTCTCCAGGGGGGGTCTTCCCAACCCAGGAATCAAATCGATCTCCTGCATTGCAGGCAAATTCTTTGCCATCTGAGCCAGCAGGGAAACCCTAAAACAGACACATCTTTCACGTCTAATATATTTATAAAAAGAATATTCACAGAAGACTTTAGTGATAAAATCTAAAGCAGCGAGAATATCAAGGTTCAGGTTTTTCACTTACGCTTCCTTAAAGAAAAGGAGGTGAGGCCTAGGAGAGGTGAGTTTGCTGTACTGCACACGCTGCAGTTGAGTTAGGTTGTGAAGGCATGGGCTGTGGCTGTTACAGAAGGAAGAAACTCTCAAGTATTTCCTTGTTTCGTGACTAACTGGCAAAGGAACCTTTATTTTGTCCTTGGCTTTTGATTCTTTCTTTCCCTATCTTGATACATTGTGAACTGTAAATTTTGCAAGTTGTTACTTGTTTGAGTGAAAATCTGTTTTACAGTCAGACACTGTCTTTGATTTGCTTTTAAAAATTTATTCCAACAGGGGCAGCAAAGCTCTACGCCTACTGGATTGTGGTGAACTTCCGGGAGGCGTACAACCTGTTTGCAGTGAACGGCATCCTCTTCAACCACGAGAGCCCCCGGCGAGGTCAGTACAGGTGCCGATGGGAGGAGAGCGCCCGGCTCCAGGCAGGGACATGCGTGTGCGTGTGCATGCGTGTGCATGGGTTCTACACACTTGCTGTGCAGACTGGGGCTGCTTCACGTCTGCTTTTAATGATGCGAGTGTCAGAAGCAGTTGATGGAGACACAGGAACCCAGCCTTGATTGCCCACTGGCTTTGACAGGGGTTTCATTCAGCCTAGAGCTGAGCGGTGTCCCGGGTTTACCGTTCTCATCGGAAGCGCCCACCACGCGTGTTTGAACCCGGGAGTCAGGAGGTGTCCTTGGAATACGAGGGCCAGGCGGGAGCCGGGGCTTCTTCCCTGTGTCGCTGTCCCTCTGAAGCCTCCACCTGTGGAGTCTCCCCTTTCTCACTCTGAATCAGTTGTGTTACTCACTATTCCTTCTTTACATTCCATTTAACAAACACCCAGACATTTCTGTGCTTCTAGAGTGTGTCTTCAGGTGCATCTGAAATCACTGCTTCTATTTAGAATCTTTATTTATTTTCTTTTTCAGAAAGTCATATTTCTTTGCATTGGCTTGTTGCCTTTGTGTGGTTGTCTTTGAGACTGTGAGCAAGATGCCAACTCTCTCTTCCAAATATTAGGTTTTAAATGAGAAAGTGTGTACTCCTTTCATTGTTTCTGGTTTACTAAAGCATGAGAAGTCTTTAACAAAACATGTACACCTGCAAAGTGAAAGTCATCTGTTTAATCTAGTTGTAAGAAGTTTTATTAAATTTCCCTGCCATTCAGGCTTTTAGCTTGAAAACAAGTGAGAAGCCAGTGTTGCAGGTCGTTTCGTGCCCAACAATTAGTAATGCTTATAACCTGGTCAGTGAATTTTTATGTGGCTGTATAGCCACGTAATTAAACCAGCAAGTCATGGGGAAAGATTAAAGTGACATTTGTACTGGTGTGTTTAGTGGCAATACATTTAAATTTAATAATTGCTTCAGTTAAAGCTTCCCACAATGGACTGCTGGAGCATCAGAGCCCGGGGGCCGCCTCTGACGCCAAAAGGAGAGCCGGTGAGCAGGCTCAGCACCTTGCTGCGGGGCGCCCCAAGCAGCCGGGAGAGGGGGCACCCGGCCGTCTCCGCCTCTGACCGGGTTGGGGTGCTGGGGACTGACCGTCCGGCCTCCCAGGCACAAACGTGTCAGTGTGTCTTGTCTCCTGTGCTTCCCCCCTCAACTTTTCCACTGGCAAAAAGAGAAAACTCAGTTGTTTGGGGTTAGGTTAGGATGAATCCCAGGGACGGGGGAGCCTGGTGGGCTGCCATCTCTGGGGTCGCACAGAGTCTGAAGTGACCTGGCAGCAGCAGCAGGGGGCTGGGATGAATCCCAGGGACAGGGGAGCCTGGCGGGTGGGGATGGGAAAACCATTCTCAGTTGTAGAGTCAGCCAATCTACTTTTGCATTTTTAAATGTAACCCCCACCCCCAGTCCTCTGTGCTCCTCCTACTGAGAGCCGTTTGTCTGCACTGATGTCAGCGACTGTTTAAAATCTTTCATCTTCAAAAGGAATGTTTATTTTTTAAATGCCTTTATTTTTTATTAAGGTACGGTTAGTGACATATATAATGTAACCACATATATATATATATATATATATGATACACACACACACACAGATTCTTTTCCCATGTAAGTTATTACAAAATGGGTAGAGTTCCCTGTGCTATAGTAGGCCCTTCTTGTGTACCCATTCTTTGTGTAATGGGGTATCTGTGATACTCCTAAATTCAAAATTTATTCCTCCTCCAGCCTTTCTCCATTGGCAACCATAGTCTGTTTCCTGTGTCTGCAAGTCTGTTTCTGTTCTGTGAATAAGTTCCCTTGTGACATTTACAGACTCTGCCTGTGAGTGATGTCACATGACATCCTTGCCTTCACTTCGTGTGATCGTCTCTAGGCGCGTCCATGGTGCTGCAGAGGGCACCATCCTGCGCTTTCTTTCAGCTGAGCGGTGCTCCGTTGCGCATACCTGCCACATCAGCTTTATCCGTTCTCCCGCTGACGAGCAGTTACGTTCCTTCTGTGCCTTGGCTCCTGTGCCTAGTGCTGCAGTGAGCATGGGGTGCATGTGTCTTTTCTAATTCTGTTTTTTTCTCCAGGTGTATGTCTAAGAGTGGGATTGCTAAGTAATATAGTGGTTCTATAATGCAGTAGTTTTTTAATGCAAGGGTCTCTAGCCTCAGGGATCTAATAATACCTGATGATCTGAGGTGGAGCTGATGTAACAACAGAAATAAAGTGCATAATAAATGTCATGCACTTGAGTCATCCTGAAACCCTCTCTCCCACCCCCAGTCCATGGAAAATTGTATTCCACGAAACTGGTGCCTGGTGACAAAACGGCTGGGGCTGCTGTGTTAAGGAACCTCCATACTATTCTCCACAAAGGCTGCCCCGATTTGCATCCCCACCAGCAGTATAGGAGGGTCCCTTTCCTTCACACCCCTGCAGCATTTATCGTTTGTGGGCTTTCTGGTGATGGCCATTCTGACTGGTGCGGTGATACCAAATAAAACCTAATTAAACTTAAAACCTTTTGGGCAGCAAAGAAAGCTGTAAACAAAGTGAAAACCCAGCAGAATGGGAGGGAGTGTTTCAAAGGATGCAGCAGACAAGGGATAACCTCCAAAATATACAGGCAACTCACACAGCTCAGCATCAAAGCAAACAAACACACACACCACAAAACACCCAGTCAGTCTCCAGTCAAGAAATGGGCAGATGGTCTCAACAGACATTTCTCCAGAGAAGACATGCAGACAGTCAGTAGCTCCTGAGAAGACGTTCACCGTCACTGATTATTAGAGAAATGCCGATCAAAGTGGAAAATAATGCTTCTTTTTTAGTTTAGAGAAGACTAAACAGTAGAGGGAGGTTATGGGCAGAGAAGCCCCCTTTCTCCCCAGGCCCCAGCCCCACCCCAGGCCTCGGCTGACTCTCCTGCAGAGACGCCCAGAGGCTCCCGCCTCAGCGCAGACGTAGCTGCGTGTCGTCACGTGCAGAGGTGGGCCTGTGGCACACACCACCTTGGTTTGTTCTGAAAGCCTATGACGTCTCACTTTCTGTTTCATCCATATAATCGAATAATGGAGAATGATTAAAATAGTGGCATGCGTGAAAATGATGTGATGCTTGCTTGATATCTAATAGTTAATACCCACAGCATTTCTTGAAACCTGGAAATTAATCTTCATGTTAAATTAAGCTGATAACACTGTTGCTAATGTTAATTCTTTGAGATTCTGTAGCAGACTGAGAATCCCTTCAGGGTAGGGAGTGTGTTACATACAGTCTCTCGTCTTCAGCATCTGAAATAGTGCCTACCTCCCGTTACACATTTACTAAATATTATGTTAGCTCCAGGGGTACAGCACAGTGACTCATTTTTTAAAGGTTGTACTCCATTTGTTCAGTTCAGTTCAGTTCAGTCGCTCAGTCGTGTCCGACTCGTGGCGACCCCGTGAATCGCAGCGCTCTGTTTGTAGTTATTGTGAAACCTTGGTTCTGTTCCCTGTGCTGGTCAGTACATCCTTCTACTTATTTATTGTGTGCATAGTTGTTGGTAGGAAATAATTTAGGAGATTCTTTCTGATACCCCTTAGTAGACACACAGAGCTCCTCTTTAATTGCCTGTAGTTTGTTGCCTGCAGTACGCTGGCGCTTCGAGTTTATTTTCTCAAGCTAGTCGAGCGCATGTGTGTCCCTCAATCCTTCTGCCCTGTTGCCTCAGGGCCGCTTTCGTTTCGTTGCTGAAGTGGCGGAGCTTAGTGTCAGCGAAGGTGCAGCATCGCAAAGGCCCTGTTAGGTGGAGCTGAAACGAGGCTGCTGCTGCTGCTGCGGAGTCACTTCAGTCGTGTCCGACTCTGTGCAACCCCACAGACAGCAGCCCACTAAGCTCCTCTGTCCCTGGGATTCTCCAGGCAAGGACACTGGAGTGGGTTGCCATTTCTTTCTCCAATGCATAAAAGTGAAAAGTGAAAGGGAAGTCACTCATTTGTGCCCGACTCTTAGCGACCCCATGGACTTCAGCCTACCAGGCTCCTCTGTCCATGGGATTTTCCAGGCAAGAGTACTGGAGTGGGGTGCCATTGCCTTCTCCGGAAATGAAGGCTACTTTCTGCTTTTTCTCTAACAGAAGTTAATTGACAAGGCCCTTTTTGACTGCTTACATAACATTCCATGAGAATCTCTGACTTTTAAGAAGTATGAAAGAGGCATTTTTCATATAGAGATATTCTGGACCAGAGGTTGGCCAGCTCTGGCTGGTGCGCCCAATCCTCTTCACCTGCTTGTGTTTGTTAGTGAAGGGTCATGGGAGCCTGGCCATGCCCAGGACTCCCACATTATCGGGGACTGTGTCCACAGTGGAGGCTTGGAGCCTGCAGAGCCCCAAGAGTTGACTGACCCTTGAAGAAGACATCTGCTGTTTTCCCACTTTCCACCCACCGGGAACAGCTGAAGCCTCAACAGTAAGAAACATTCAACTGTGTATAGTGTGGGGTTCTCCCAAGGCAGCAAGGTAGTTTTATAGAAAGGCTTCCAATAAACATGAATCGCATTGAGTCAGTGGTTAAGCTGCTTGCAGCAGGATTCCTGCAGCATGCTGTCAGCCGGGCACTGAGAGGCCTGCGGGCGACCTGGCGGCCGGGCTGCTCCCCGCTGGTCTGCTGGACACGCGGCCGCTGGCTTCGCCTGCACTGTGTGTCATCTCTCCCTTGTGGTCCTGGTGGTTCTCTGGAAGGACGAATATGTACTTGGTCACGTGATGAGCTCACAGTAGCTCTGGAGGTGGGTGGGGTTGTTCTGATTGGCCCAGAAGTGACCGCTCGGGTCCTCGATCTGGTGGAGACACCCATGATCAGAGGCGGGCCTGTTTCCGGCCAGCCCCCTGCTCGCTCTTCAGAGGTGCCACGTGGCTCATGCTTCAGGTTTGCTTTTAGGAAAGTGGAGGCCCTTGAGTGACGTTTGCAGCACATTAACAGTGAGTGAGAGTCTAGTACCCAGCGCTGTCTGCCGTGAAGGGGCGGCGCGTGTCCCCTGGGCTCGCATCACGCAGCGATGTTCAGACACCAGCACGCTGCTCCCCTCATCGCACTCAGCCTGCAGAGTACACACAGACTGTCCTAAGTTAAAGCGAGAGCTGCTTCACCTCGTGGAGAAACGCCATGAAACTGGGCTCGCACCCGAGACCCTTCTGCTTCTCCTTTTGTCTCCCGAAACCTGAGCGCGTCGGCTATTTCACTTGCGCAGCTCTACGTGTGCGTGAATGCACGTGGTGTTCTGCGCATCACCTTACTTCTGAAGATACAGGTTCATACATTCCCTCTTTAGGAAGCAAAGGCTGTGCTTATTGTCTAGAACTGTCACGTCTCTGTGAGGAAAACATCACATGCAAAGAGTCTTCTTGTTTTTTGTTGCTCTTTCTTTGGAAAGCGAATCAGAGGCTGATGGCATGGAGCTGTTAACTACAGAAATTAGACTATGTAGAAAATGCTGAGAAGTTAAAATTACTTTAAAGTAGCTTGTGAAAAGAAAGTAGCTTCTTTTCAAATATATTGGTTATCATGATAAAATATGAGACTATTCTATAGATTAGAACATTGAAAACAAGCCCACTAGGAGGGTCATTGTACTCTTGAGCTGTTTTTGCTGCAGCTGACGTGTTCATTTAATACTCTGAAGATACTGTAGAGATATTTTGACAGACTTGTTAAACTTACACATTTCTTTCTGTGTATGTGGTAATCTATACACACTTCGGTTTTTTTAAGATTTCTTAATTTAAAAGTACATAGCAGCCCATGAGGCGATAGTGTTTCTCTGAAAGCTTTTGGGGGGGTGAGCAGTGGCCACCCGCCTGCGTGTGCTCTCCCCAGAGGCACTCGGAATCTGTCAGGAGAAGGGGTGTGGTCTTTCCATCCCATGCGTCTCGTCACGGAAGAAGCGGCATGCGGGTGAGGTGTTCAGGGTCTCGGCACTGACTGATGTCAACGCAAGGCTGGCACAGCCCTGGGGATGGAGGGTCAGCCTACACGTTGCTTGTATCTGTAGAAATCGCACGTGCTGACGCTTTGGAGTTGGCTCTGGAGCAGGTCACCCCCAGAAGCAGAGCTGGGCTTCAAAACAGAATGAAGCAATGGCTCGTATCTCTGGTGAAAGGTGTGGATTCTGCTGGTTAAATGCAGTGTGCCTTTCAGATGATTAGCAGAATTGATCATAATGAAGCATTAGTTTTATGACAGTAATATACAAATGTGATTCAAAGTAAAAATCTGACCTTGAGTGCCACCAAGAGCTGGCCAGGAGGAAAAGCAGAGCTCATACAAAATGCGTTAAACAATCCCATGGGACAGTGGTAAAGCGCCGTAAATACACCCATGATGAGCAGCCCGACTCTGCAAACGCATGGTGTCCAGCGACTGCTTAGGAAGGGAGGCTTTTTCAGATGCTATAGCACATTCCTCTAGGCACAGGCTTCGTAAGAGATAATATGTATCAGTCTAAACACGGATTCACCTGACTGCGAGACTCTGGAAGGTTCATGAACTTGTGGTTTTAAGGTTTAGACTTGAGCTTTTTTTTTTTTTTTGCCAAGTATTTTGCTTCTTAAAATGTCTAACTATATTAGCATAAGTTAATCTTCAGATTTTTAAAAACTATAATGCAAGAATTAACTACTCAAATCATAGTAAAATTTTGGACAGTTTTCCCTTTAGTTTTCTAAACATTGTTCTTTATTCATTGCTGTAAATATAAGATTAACCCTCCAGGCTAGAGGTTTCTCCACTGGGATGGGGAGCGAGGTGGGGAGAATGTGACCTGCCCCCAGAGGACATGTGATTCGCCTGAAGACGTTTTTGGTTCTCACCCCCGGAGGGAGGGGTGCTGGGTGCTTGCTACCAGCACCTTGGCTGGGGGCACGGATGCTCCTAAACAGCCCACAAGCACAGGTGCCCCACGGGCGAGAGTCTCCCAGGCGAGTGTCAGTCGTGCCGAGAGTGACATCCCCGAGGCTGTCACCAAATCCAGACAGACGTCATCTCTAAGACCAGCACCTTTCTCGTAACGTAGCACCGTTACTTGTCGTAAATCCTCCCTGAAAGTGAAAAAGTGAAAGTAAAGTCGCTCAGTCGTGTCCGACTCTTTGCGACCCCATAGACTGTAGCCCACCAGGCTGCTCCTTCCATGGGATTTTCCAGGCAAGAGTACTGGAGTGGGGTGCCATTTCCTTCTCCAGAGGATCTTCCCAACCCAGGATTCAAACCCAGGTCTCCCGCATTGTAGGCAGACGCTTTACCATCTGCGCCAAAGAGTTTAGCAAATGTTCACCTAAACACAGAAGAAAAGAAATCTGATTTAAATAGTTCCCTGTGAAATTGTTTAGGCCTTAAGTCTATTGGAAGTCAGGCCTGAGTCAGGGAAGCCTGAGACCAAGGAGTCTGTCCACGCTCTTCTGATCAGCTGGGGATGCGCTCTCACTTCACAGGGGCCCGCTGTCCACAGCCCGCGTCCAGGGTGGGTCCAGTGCCCTCCCTCCACCTGCGAAGGACAAGAGCAAGAGTACAGCTTTCCCTTGGGGATAAAGTGTGGACCCGTATCCCAGGTAGCCCTCAGCACACGGGACCACAGGAACATCTCTGGAGGCTCCCCAAGTGTGAGAGCTTCCCTTTGAAATGATTCAAACTCACAGCTGTTTGATGCTTTAGGGATAAGAGGATGCAGGGTATACATAAACAGTTGGAACTGGCTTGTATTTAATCCCGACAGGCAGAAAGCACTCCCCTTTCTGTGTGTGGATGTCTATTTGTAAATAAGGTAATCTTTTAAAAATGACTTGTTAGTATTTTGTCAATCTGGCTGGTAAATTTAAATTGCAGTGCTATAGACATACTAAGAAACATGGAAACCAATATCACATCAGCCAACTATGTATTTGTATTCCTGTATATTAAGAGTGCTCTGTGGTTTTGGGTGAGCATCACAGCCTGAATTACTGAAAACAGTGCAACCACCTGTTATGAAATCCAGGCGTGAGCAAGCCCACACGAGGGCCCAGCCCAGTCCTGCAGGCTCAACACAGACCCATTCTACCTGCGTTCACGATGAGGTTGCTGGCTGCTCACCATGGCCCCAGGAGGCTCCTGGTGGCCTCTGACTGGGCAGGAAGTGACGCCCTCCGAGCCCCTGTCACCCCTGTGGACTGTAGCACTTGGACGTCACAGAGCTGTCTGCCTGGTCTTTTCTGCAGAAGATGAGGTGTGACTGACCGCGCACGCTGGACTGCTTTCTTTTTAAGACTTTAGACTGTTACCGTTCCTTTACTTTCGGCTGTGCCGGCTCCGGGGCCGCGTGGGCTTTTCTTTTGTTGCGCTGCGCGCACCTCTCGCTGCAGGGCTGCTCTGGCTGTGGCGCGCGGGCTCAGGGTGTGGGGGTCTCGGCAGCTGCAGCCCGCAGGCTCCGGAGCACAAGGCCAGAAGTCGTGGCGCACAGGCCCAGCTGCCCTGTGGCGCGTGGGATCTTCAGGACCAGGGACTGAACCTGTGTCTCCGGCACTGGCAGGCGCCACCGAGCCACCAGCGAAGCGCACGACGGACTCCTGAAGTGAGGCTTGGTCTCAGCGAGTGACTGTTACCACTCAAGAAAGTCAAGTCCCTTCTCACCCCTTGAGAGGACACTTCTGGGATTGTTAGCAGTGATTTCTTTTTTAATTTTTTGTGATTTCTGTGGCATTTACATTTGGAGCCAAACTGAC
>SJXQ01005914.1:89948-109800 GCA_006408695.1 Aepyceros melampus | reverse complement strand
TCTCAAATAGCATGGCTCCACCTGTAAGCTGGCAGCGTCCACGGGGCCGCAGGCCACGCAGAGCCAGGCACGGGCCGGGGCCACATGGCAGGGACTCGGGCAGCCCTCAGTCCTCTTCCGTGTCGGGGACCACGTCCGGCTCAGGCTGTCTTGCGCAGACGGTGTGCTGCGTACCTGTGGGGCCATGCAGGGGAGCAGCGGGGCACAGGTGTAGCACAGGAGCACAGCTGGGGCACTGGGAGCCTGCGTGCGCCTCCCTCCCCCTCTCTTCTCTTCCCTCCTCCTGTGCTTCCCTCGCTGAGTCCTGGAGGCTGGACTCTGGACACCACCCCCCCGACCCCGTCTGAGGGAGCGGCCCTCGGAGCGGGGCCCCATCCCGTGGGGCTGCCAGCCAGAGGTGTGTTAGAGCCGAACACAGAGGAGCGTGATGTTTACAGATGGCTTAGAGCGGCTGCCGAGGCGTCCGTGCGTTGCGGGAAGAGGAGATGGAGGCGGTCCTGGAGAGTCGCTGGAACCACAGGAAAAGCCGTTTGCAAGTGAGATTCTGGAAGTCAAGCCGGCGAATGTTTGAATTAGGGAAGCCAAAAGCAGATGATGATGAATATGGAAGGATTATTGATAGACACCAGAGGCCTGTGCGAGACCCCTGGGGAATTAATGAAACCCTCAAGTATTTTTAAAAATGGTTCACATATTTTCATTAATGATCCTGTGAAGTGCAACATGTTTTGTCAAAGAAATTACAAACCAGGAAAAAATAAAAAAAGCCTGCCATACATTTTGGTGATACTAAGGAAAAAAAAGTACAATTATTGTTTAAATTTTATTATAAGATACATTGCAAATTTTTTTGCAAATGGCATTTTCCCCAAAATTTAGTTTGAGCCAAAGCTTTCTTTTTCCTCTTTATCGCAGGGCTTTGTTCCCCTTTTTCATTGGCTTGGATTCAGATGAGGACCCAGGAGTCATCAACTGCTTAGATCCAAGCCAGCCTCCTCCACTTATGGCAGGAGCAACTTTGGCAAGTTCTGTCATCTCTCTGAGCCTCAGTTTCCTCACCTGTGAAATAGGATGATGACTGTCTTCACTTAAGGGACTGTGACCTTGGCAGGAAGTCCTGTAAGTAGGGTCATTAGCGCAGCGTTACATCACCCCTGCTGACGGTGCTCTGGAGAAGGGACACCCGTCTGTGGCTAGCTCACATCCAAATGCAGTAATCACGAAGGAATGGGGGAGACTCATGAAGGGAGATGTGACTTGTCTTTCCTGAATAAGTTAGAGAAGTTCAGCTTTCAGACCTTGTTAAGGGGGGATTAAGGTAGGTGAGATGTGGTGAAGTGTCAGTAATTTCTAGAATACAGGACTCCACGTAGTGGTGGGAAGTGTCCTGTACTTGTTTATTTTCAGTTCCCAGAGTTCAGTTAGAGACCAAACTCTGAGCGAAACGATTCTTCTAGAGAAAGGCTTTAAAGCCATGTTACTCTCCTAAGCGCATCCTTTGCAGAGGAAAACTCTTTCTGTAGAAAATACTGGTGGTAAAGAAAGAAAAGGAAGATGGGGAAGGAGCCGCAGTAAGCAGCCGGAGGAAGCAGAGCCTTGCGTGCAGCTAGCCAAGGATGACTCGGGGCTCTGTGGCGGCCTCTAGCCCGGGCGTCTGCGGTCCAGAAGCATTGTGACAGCCGGCCGCCCACCCGCCTGTGAGGGGCGCGGCAAAGAGCCTGCAGTACAGCTCGGCTCTGGAGGCTGCAGCCCGGGCGTGAGGGCGAGGCGCGCTGGGGGCTTTGCCTGAGCCGCTGACGTCCTTTCCGGTTGGTCAGACTCTCGCCCACGTGTGGCATGCGGTGCAAGCTTAGCCCACGCGCAGATGCGGAGCGGGGCTGGTGACACTCATCCCTGAGAGCCGAGATGCACAGCCGGTCTGACCCAGGAGAAATGACGGTGGCACTAGCTTCGGGCTTTTAAAACAGGAAGGAACCTGTGAGTCTGGGGCCTGAGGACCTGAGAGCACTCCTGTGGGGCTCCATTCTGATGCCAGGGACTGGGGAGGGGCCTCTCCCCGACATGCGTGAGGGGCACCGTCCTTGGGGAAAACGCTGCCCCTGGAGCTTTGGGGCCAGCTGAGCTCTGGGGCAGAGTGTGGTGCCCGTGGTTCCTCCCTCAAGCTGCTTAATGCCAGGACAGTGAGAACTTCAGACAGGAGGCTTTGAGAATTTTCAGCATTTCCCACTGGGTCAGTGGAAGTCGGCCCAACTGCTTCTCTGATCTTGGTAGTTATTGGCTGATGGACCCCTGGGCTTCCGGTCCTGGGTCCATTCAGGAAGTTAGAGCTTAGGCTCAACCTCTCAGCAGACCCTCTTTCGTCTTCCTACAGCCCTGGCTGAATGGACACTTCCAGGTCTTACACAGACATTCGTGGTCTGCATGGACCCGAACGATGGGTCACATCAAAACTCCCAGAGTGGACTGATGTTGAAGAAGGCTTATTTCTGCCAGAATAGACTGCTGCTGCTGCTCAGTTGCTTCAGGCGTGTCCGACTCTGTTCGAACCCCTAGACAGCAGCCCATCAGGCTCCCCCGTCCCTGGGATTCTCCAGGCAAGAACAGTGGAGTGGGTTGCCATTTCCTTCTCCAATGCATGAAAGTGAAAAGTGAAAGTGAAGTCGCTCAGTCGTGTCCGACTCTTTGCAACCCCATGGACTTCAGCCTACCAGGCTCCTCCGCCCATGGGATTTTCCAGGCAAGAATGGGTTGCCATTGCCTTCTCTGGCCAGAATAGGCGTATCATTGCAATAACACTTGCTGAATGTCTAGTAAGTTCGAGGTGTCTGAAAAGGCACCAAAGAGGATGTGCGGAAGGATAAGTAGCCCATAATGGCCGCAGTCGAGGAAGTGCGACCACAGTCCGACCGCAGAGAGCACTTCCTGGCCATGAGGAAGGTGGGTGCTCAGCATCATCCTACCAGTGGAAAAGGGGAAGCCCCTGTACCCACAGATGGTGAGGGGCTGCGGTGACGTCACAGGAGACGTCTCAGCCCGGCCCAGGCCCCTCCTAAAACCCTAACAATGGATTTGTGCAGAAGAAGAAAACCTCGTAAAGGAGAGGGAGGCAGTCCTCAGAGGAGCTGTGCGGTTTCTGTTGGAGGAAGATGGGCTAAACGTGGTTGCGCACCTCAGCGTGGGTGTGAGGCCATGCGGACGGCCTTGGGACGGTGCTTGCAGGAGGGCCCGGTGGACGATGCTGCTGAAGCATTTCCTAAGCCTGCAGACACGGCGTCTTCTTGTAAGAAAGAAAATCAGGCAGTAACTGAAAATATTCTTAATAACAAGTCTCATCTACTCTGCTGGGCCCACCGACTCAATGGACTTGAATCTGAGCAAACTTTGGGAGCTAGTGAAGGACAGAGGAGGCTGACGGGCTGCTGTCCACAGAGCCACAGAGTCGGATGCGACTTAGTGACGGGACGACACACGTCTGGGCACAGCACGTTGTGAGCTGTTAATAGTGCACCATATGTGAAAAAGGGCACAAAAATGCCCCTCTGATGAACGACGCAGGCAGATACTGCTACTTGATGGAGTTCGATGGTCATGAACGTGAACTTGCTTCCTGGAGTGGGCGCCGAGCTGGCAGGGCCACGCCTGTGGGAGTGGACGGCACCTGCCCCGGGGCTTGTGCCCAGCCTGCGGTGGAGATGTCGCTTGCACTGCGCTGCTTGCTGGGGCCCACGCTTGCTTACTGTTCTGTACAGGAACTGGATCCCAAGCACGGAGGGAGAGGACCCTGCAAGGGGACGCGTGGCCTCCACGTGTGGACCTTTGTCTTGCTCCTGTTGCCCATCAGATGAAGGGCTTGAAGCAAAGCCTTTGGGAGGTTTTCTCACTTTTCAGTCTCTGCACCGGGATGCCTATAAGCAGATGCTGGCTTTTAAAAGTTACCTTGAACGTGAAATTTCCATGGAGTGGCTGTGCTTTGCTTCTCAGCGGTCAGGACGGCTGTGAGCCGAGATGGAAGATGAAGGAACTGGATCTCCGCGGTTATGAGTGAGCCTAGCCAGGGAGAGGCACTGCCTTCCTGACGCAGCACGGGCCCTGTCC
Source organism: Aepyceros melampus (assembly GCA_006408695.1). NCBI lineage: Eukaryota > Metazoa > Chordata > Mammalia > Artiodactyla > Bovidae > Aepyceros > Aepyceros melampus. The sequence continues at coordinate 105,705 of SJXQ01005914.1, read as the reverse complement.
TGGGTGCAGCCTGGACATGACCCAGGTCCATAGGAGAGGAGTCATCTTTTAACGTCAACAAATCATTTCAGTACAAAGAGTGGGTTTCAAAGGACGGTGTGCAAGTCCCTGTGTGGCTCCCAGGCGTGCTTCCTCCTGGGAACACTGCGTCTCCAGGGCGGCTGCCCCAAGGGTTGAGTGCCCAGGACAGCCCAGGACAGGAGGGAGGGTGAGCATGCCGGCACGTGAGGAGCTGGCTCCCTGGGAAGGGCAGCGAGTGCTGGAACGAACAGCAGCGCAGCCTGCGCCTCTCTCTTCAGCCCATATTTATGACTAGCTGCCTGGAGGTGGTAGCTCATGCTGTGAATGGGCCTCTTGTCCGCCGGGTCCCCGCAGTCGATGCTGTTGCTCTTGGCCGGGCTCGCAGCACAGGGGTACAGGGCCCTCTGATCTCCGCGGTTTGCGCCGCTGGCCGTGACCTTCCCGCGTCTCCTCTTTCTCTACCCCGTCTGCACCGCGCCCGGCCCGGGCCCTGCCCGGTGGGGCGGCCGGGATCCCTGCGGGGTGGGACGTGGGCTCGGCGGAGGTCGCCAGGGGTTCAAGGAACATTGGAACGATTTCTGTTTGCCGAAGAACGTCATCCAGGCTGTCTCTGTGCTTCATCTAATTCCAAAAAGCCCCTCAGTCAAGAGCGTTTGGGTGCGGTGCCGGGCAGCGGGGTGGAATTTTACTGCAGGCCCCGTGGTCGCTTCTCCTGCTGCCTGGTGCCAACAAGGGCGGCTCACTCTGGTTTGTGTGTGTGCTCACATAGCCCCAGGCACGGGCAGGCGGCCCGCTCCAGTCCCCCACACTCAGAGCTGCAGGGCCCGCGGCAAGTGCTGGGCCAGAGAAGAGGTGACTTTGTCCCGAGAGCGACGGAGGAGCTGCCCCGGGGCCCCGGCGCTCTTCCCTTACTGTGCTGTCCGCGGGGGCATTTTAAAGAGGTTTGTTGGCGTGATGCACTGTGGGAGAGAATGTACTTTAGCAGATAGTCTAGCTCTGTGACTTTCACTGAGTGTGCTGTCTTCACGCCTCACAGTTTAATGCTGGCAGTTTAAGGCGTGCGTTTTGTAAATTTTGTCAGTTCTCCTTTTCCTTCAAGTTTTGTCTTGAAGGTACTTGACTTGGGGGGTGTTATGTGGGTGCTTTGTGAGATGAGATTAGAAAGTTTAACAGAACAAGGGCTTGGAAGTCCACGCACACATATGCAAGGATCAAACACGGGAACAGAGCCAGGGGTTCGGGGTCTGGCTTGGGCTCCCAGCTTCTCAGTGGGTCCTGGTCATCAGGCCTCACGGGAGGTGAGGCCTGGCAGGAGGGGAAGGCCCAGAAAAACAGAGCCCTCTTGAATTTCATGAGTTTGCCTGTGCGTGAAAAAATCATTACAGATAAGTGTATTTGAGCCAGAAAAATAGCTGAGCAAGATAGGCCGGTTTCAGGTTTTTACGTATTTTTTATGTACGCGTAGTCAATGTACAGACATACTCCATACAGAATAAAACAGTAAAACCAACGTTTTCTGAATGTGCACAGTGAAGCTCAGTGTGTCCAGCGTGGCGGGGTTTCCGCCTTTGCCCAGGTGTGCGGAGCAGCAGCTCTCTCCCTTCAGGTCTGTCCGGTCTTTCCGGCAGCCTCACCCGCTGGCAGGCGGGGGCCATGAGGGACAGCACAGCGCCCCCTGGTCCCGCCCACCCAGTGGGATGTGTTGACCCAGGAGGCCTCTCACCACCCAGCCTCTGAGCGGGCTCAGTCTGGGCTTCCCGTGGCGGTTGGGGCGGAACCCTGCGCTCCTGGGGCTGGGGAATGGGAGGGGCGGTGGCAGGGCAGTGTCTCTGTGTGCCTCGACCAGAGGCAAGCAGACCCTCCCTGCAGGCGACCATGCTTGTTGGATGTGTCCCCCGGCTTCCGGTGGATCATTGCTCTCCGAGAACTGGGAATGCCACCACGTGCACCAGGAAGCAAGCAAGTCAGAGTCTGCAGAGGAGCCGAGATCAGTCACCGGTGAACTCTAAGTATGAGGACTGTTAAATCAGAATATAGAGCTCCAGGGTGTGTTTAAATGGAAAATCATAAAATGAAACATCATAAAATGAAAATTCATAAAAAAAGAAACAGAATATGAAAAATACCCAGGTAGATCTGCAAAAGGAGCAGAGAGAACTTTAGGTATAAAAGATTATTTAAACAGAGAATTAAATGTTTGGCTTACATACTAGACACTGAGGAGAATGACATGGCTTTAAGGAAGTTGCCCTGCGTACTGCAGAGAAAGGCAGAAGGAGGAAAATTATCTTACAAAGAAGTGAAGAGACTGGAAGGTAACATGGGAAGGTCTAGCGTTCTTTCCCAGAGGGAACAGAAAGAAGAAAATAGAGTGAAGGGGGGGCAGTGCACGCGGAGGCCACGTGTCGCACACACGCGGGAAGGCTCTGCATGCACGAGCAGGAGCCGCGCCTGGACGCCTGGACTCCAGGGGCTGAAGAGGGAGAGGGCGTCGTTCGTCTCCCGGAGGAGAAAGGGGAAGGGCACTCGCGCTGGCCACACTCTCATCCAGGGCAAACCAGAGCCGGAGGCCGTGTGTTAGTGCCCCGCGACTGAGAGGAGCAACCTGCAACTTGGGGTCGTAAGGACTCTCAGAATCAAGCCAGACAGTTTTCCACTTTAAAGGAAATTCTAAAGAGTGCATTTTAAGAAAAAAGGAAAGTATGCCAGAAGAAAGATTCAAGAAGGTAGGATGAGAAGGAAAATTCGTACAGATGAGAATATGCACAGCCTTTCCAGTCCAGAATTATAAACAGACCTGTCTTCTTTGAAGAGACCCTGGGAGCTATTCAGAGCAATCGAGCAAACTAGCAGGGTTAAAGCTGAGAGGAAACTGACTTTATCATCTCCAACCTATTACAGCTGGAGACTCTGTTTGGCACTTTTGCTCATGAAAGATATATGGTTACCCTTACCAGTGGCTCAGCAGTAAAGAATGTGCCTGCCACGCAGGAGACGCAGGTTCAGTCCCTGGGTCGGGAAGACGCCCTGGGGGAGGAAATGGTAACCCACTCCAGTGTCCTTGCCTGGAGAATCCCAGGGACAGAGGAGCCTGGCCAGCTATGGTCCATAGGGTTGCACAGAGTCAGATGTCACTGATAAAAGTGACGGCATTAAGAGTGACTCCCAGGCGTGTGGTCGGGCTCCCGGGGCCTCTCTGGAAGCCTCACCCTTTGCCTCCAGTTGGAGATCAGAGCTGATGCTCTTTCCAGGGCCTCAGGTGGTGTCCCACCCACTCCCAGCCTGACCCCTCGGGGCCCACCTGTGACCCGGGCAGTATGTGCAGACTCAGCTTTGAAATTCAGTGAATTGTCATCATGTTTTATCCAGCATAGTTTGGTGTTTTTTAATGGGGTGAAATGAGGTTTAATGCGGTTTTTTGTCTGCTGTTTGTCAAAATAAAAGTTGTGAACTTTTCTTCTGTCAGTGCTAGAAACGCTCCTGATCTCAATCTCAGCTAATATTGGACTAAAACCCATTTTGATTGGTTTCCTTCTTATTAGTATACATTTTTGTGTGTATTCTGTTTTTCCTTGGCTAATGAATTTACTTTGAAAAAGTAACCTGCAACATACAATATAAGAGGTGTTTATTTGTGCTTTTGGTGTGTAAGTCTACCCGCCTGCCTCTGGCTGTTTATTTAGATCTGTTCTCATTCTCAGATTTCCCAAAGCAGAGAATTAAGGGACTTAGTCATGAACAAACTAAGAAAGCTGGACTTCTCACTGAGGTTTAATTACAGGTCCCATTAACTTTGTAATGTAATAATTGTAATAACAGGTGACACATTGAGAATTCCTTAATCACATTTACCTAGAATTTCTGAGACATCAACCTGCATGCTAAGTACTGTTATTATCCCTGTTTCACAGACTAGGACATGACGATCCTGATTCCGTCTGTGTCTGTGATGGCTCACGGTCTGCAGCGCCGTGTGCCCCGGTGGGTGCCCGAGCCGTGGCCTGGCAGGTGTGCCTGTCCAGAGGTGTTCAGAGTGCCACGGGGTCTGGGTGGCAGAGCTAGCGGCCAGCGGCCTTCGGTCGGTCGGTTCACTGGGCCGACTTTCCATTTCTTGGTCTTCATCCTGGCTGAGGTCTTGTAGTTCAGGCTGTTGGAAATCAAGCATGTATGTGAACACTCACAGGAGTTCCATCCTCTGCGTGCTGTAGCAGCACAGCTACGCCGGCGACCCAGTCCCGGCAGGGCGCCTCCTGCCCTGGGGGCAGGCTGGTGCCAGCAGCACTGGCAGGAGCCGGGGGGCGGCTCCATCTGCACGGTGGGCCTGGCTGGACACAGTGCCCTCCCGGCCTCAGCCCTCAGGTGAGTGGTTTCGTGTAGTTCTCTCCAAAACACAAGAAGCTTGTGTAACAAGTGAAAAGGAAGTGCATGCGTGCATGCTCAGCCACTCAGATGTGTCCCACTCTCTGTGACCACATGGACGTAGCCCACCAGGCTCTTCTGTCCATGGGATTTCCCAGGCAAGAATACTGGAGTGGGTTGCCATCTCCTCCTCCAGGGGATCTTCCTGACTCAGGGATCAAACCTGTCTCTCCTGCATTGTAGGCAGATTCTTTACCACTGAGACCCAGGCACTCAGCTCTATGGAAAGAACAAATTGAAAAAAAAAAAAAATCACTTTAAGCCTCTCCCAAAAATTAATCAACATGGTGGCAATAAAAATGTTGAAAATGACTGAAAATGAAATCATGAGAAGTTAGACTTATAACAGCATCACAAGGACTAAACTACTTAGGAACAAATTTAACAAAAAGTGGAAAGTGTATTCTCTGGAAACTACTCAACATTGCTGAAAGCAACTGGACAAGCCCCAGATCAGTGGAAGCCCCCTCCTACCGTCAGATGAGCAGGAAGATGAGGAGCTGTAAGAACGGACAGCGGCCCCCCTCCCCTTGCCTTGATGGACACATTCACCACCATTCCTGCAAAGTCCGGCCCCTTTTGTACAGAATCAACAGACTGGTCCTAAAATTCACACGGAAATTCAAGGGACTGAGAAAAGGTGAAACCGTCGGAAGACTCACACTTCCTGGCCGTGACTCCCCACAGACCTGTACTGACCGTGTGTGTGGTTCCCGCATGCCAGCAGGTGTTAGAGCCATGGAACAGTCGGTCAGGGATAAGCCCGTGTGTCCATGGTTAACTGATTTTCGGCAGAAGGTGAAAGGCCATTCAGATGGGAGAAAGCCTTTCCAGGACACATGCTGTACTAGAGCAGGCCTATAGCCACGTGCAGGGGACTAAAGCTGGGCCCTTTTCTCCTGACCATACACAGATGAACTGGAATCAGATCAGATACCTACATTTAAGAACCAAATCAACCAAAGGCGTTAAACATACAGGAGAAAATCTTCAAGGCCGTCCCTGGGTAGGCAAAGCCCTTTTGAATGTGACACCAAACGCTCATACGGTTAAAAAAAAAAAGACAAATTGAACTTCACAAAACTAAAAAAATAATTGTGTGTGAAAATACACCATCAAGAAAATTAAAATATAACTTACACAATGAGAGAAAATGTTTGTAAATCATGTCTGGTAAAGGACTTGGACCTATAATATATAAAGAACTCTTACAACTTAAGATTAAAAAGACCGGTGACATTGTCCTTTAAAAATTGGACAAAAAACCTGATTAGACATATCTCCAGAGAAGATATACCAGTGGCTGATAAGTACATGAAAATGTAGGTGCTTAATGTCATTAGTTGTCAGAGAAATGCAAATCAAAACCCCGAGGAGATAACACTTAAGTACCCACAAGGATGACTGTCATTAAAAAGATAAAACCACACAGTTGTTGGGGAGGATGTGGAGGAATGAGAATCCAGCCGCTGCTGGTGAGCACGCAGATGGCAAACTGCTACGGAGGACACCTGCCGGCTGATGGGTGGCTTCGCTGTGGAGCTGCCCTGCGCGCGAGCGCTGCGTCGTGTCTGACTCTCTACAGCCCCATGGAGTGTAGCCCAGCAGGCTCCTCTGTCCATGGGGTTTCCCAGGCAAGAGTACTGGAGTGGGCTGCCGTTCCTTCTCCAGGGGCCCTTCCCGACGCAGGGAGTGAGCCTACATCTCATGCGTCGCAGGCAGATGCTTTAGTGCTGAGCCATCAGGGAAGCTCCATGGAGCTGCCTTCAGTTCAGTTCAGTCGCTCAGTCCTGTCCGACTCTTTGCGACCCCATGAATCGCAGCACACAAGGCCTCCCTGTCCATCACCAACTCCCAGAGTTCACTCAAACTCATGTCCATCGAGTCGGTGATGCCATCCAGCCATCTCATCCTCTGTTGTCCCTTTCTCATCCTGTGCTCAATCTTTCCCAGCATCAGAGTTTTCCAATGAGTCACGAGATAGCCCAAGTATTGGAGTTTCAGCTTCAGCATCATTCCTTCCAAAGAACACCCAGGACTGATCTCCTTTAGGATGGACTGGTTGGATCTCCTTGCAGTCCAAGGGACTCTCAAGAGTCTTCTCAACACCACAGTTCAAAAGCATCAATTCTTTGGTGCTCAGCCTTCTTCACAGTTCAACTCTCACATCCATACATGACCACAGGAAAAACCATAGCCTTGACTAGACGGACCTTAGTCAGCAAAGTAATGTCTGTGCTTTTGAATATGCTGTCTAGGTTGGTCATAACTTTCCTTCCAAGGAGTAAGGCTCCTTTAATTTCATGGCTGCAGCCACCATCCGCAGTGATTCCAGGGGAAATGAACACTTGATCCTCACACAGAATAGGGTGCGCCCGCGTTCACTGAAGCTCTGTTCACAGCAGCCGAGAGGTGGGAGCAGCCCAGCGTCTGCGCGCTGTTCACAGACAGCAGCGCGGCATGTCCACGTGCACTGGGCCACAAAGGAGGAAGCCCTGACTCAAGCAGCACAGGTGAGTCGGCATCACAAGTTTATCCATGGGACTGCAGGATGGTAGCAGAGTCCTGACACTAAAATACAAAGACAGACACCAAGCCTGGATTACATTGTCACTTTAAATCAATAGTATATTACACGTTGCTAATTGACAGCAGATTGAAAAGGGCTGTGCCTGATAAATGCTTCGTGTTCACAGGCTCTGTTTTGAAGGCGCTCTTGTGTGTACTATAAGTGCCCTGCAGAGTTGAAGCTGGATTTCCTAAAGTCCTCTGTTAATGCCCAAGGGAGACTGGAACTCCAGATTCTCACCGTCACTCGTGGTCGGGCCTGGGGTAAATGCGCCTGCCAAGTTTGCGCAGTGAGTCTGCTGTGTTTTTGACCTTGTGCTGGGCTCTTCTTGCCAAAGTTGAGAAAACCTACATATAAGAATCCCCCTTATCTCTGTGTCAGTTTGTCTAGAAGCCCACGCTTTTGTCATAACACTCACCTCCCTGTTTCTTCTGCAGAAGAACAAAGCTGAAGTTACTGAAATGTGATAAATTATGATGGCAATCTGTCTAATCTGTGTGACGCCACCATTGACCAGCTCACGTGCCTGTTAATTACCTTGAGATTTTGGTAGCTTTTGATAACCTTACTTAGACGCGGGGGCATAGATAAAGCTGCCTCAGAAGTGCCTTTTAATTTTCTCCTTCTTTGTGATCTTCTAATAGTGGATAAAGGCTTTCATTAAAGACCAGAGAACATTAAGACTGTTTCATTCCTTTTGGGTGTGATACGTTTCATCTGATCATTTCAAAATATTTATAGAGAGTTCAGAAATGCTGTCCTGCAGATAACACTTGGGTGAATTTAGAAGCTGACGTTGTACTAAGCACAGAGAATCTTGAGGCTTCAGACTTAGCCCTGGACAGCCACCGTTGCTGCTGCTCATTCACTGACTTGTGTCTGACTCTGTGACCCCAGGGACTGCAGCACACCAGGCTTCCCTGTCCTTCACCATCTCCCGGAGTTTGCCCAAGTTCATGTCCATTGAGTCGGTGATGCCATCCAACCGTCTCCGCCTCTGTCGCCCTCTTCTCCTGCCCTCAGTCTTTCCCACCATCAGGGTCTTTTCCGATAAGCTGGCTCTTTACATCAGGTGGCCAAAGTATTGGAGCTTCAGCTTCATCATCAGTCCTTCCAATGAATATTCAGGGTTGATTTCCTTTAGGATGGACTGGTTGGATCTCCTTGCTGTCCAGGGGACTCTCAAGGGTCTTCTCCAGCACCACAGTTCAAAAGCATCAGTTCTCCAGCACTCAGCCTTCTTTAGATAAAGAAGGATGGGCCACCCCCTTCCAGCAGCCACGTGCGTTTCTTGTTCGTTTCCTGTGGTCACACCTGGGAGGAAGATTAGTCTCCTCTCTGTCTCCGCATGAACCCCGAAATAGTCTTATTAATAGGAATGCACGATGTTTATATTCTTAAAAAGTCAGGGTGGTCTTATTACAGATTCTGGATTTCCCTTCGTCCAACCCTGTTGACTCTGCTATGTAGAGACTGGCCTTCCCAGAGCTGCTCTCTGGCCTGGGGCCTGCTCACGTGTCGCAGCAGCACACGGGGCCCGCCAAGATGGCCCCACAGTGTTCGCCGCGGCTGCGGAGCCGCGTGACGCTCGCGTGGGGCTCCTGATCTTGCCTACATGCCGGCCAGTGGTCTCTGGCGTTTGCTTTTGTTATTATTTTAGGGGGCGAGGGGGTGAAAGAAATGCCCAGAGGCTCGGATTGTGTTTGGTTCACTAAACTGTTAAATGTCAGAATCATTCAACTGATAATACATCTTTTGTCTCTTTTAGGAGCTAATTTTGTAACTCGAAAAATTAGCCGCTCAGTAGCTAAGATTCACCTTGGACAACTGGAATGTTTCAGTTTGGGGAATCTGGATGCCAAACGAGATTGGGGCCACGCCAAGGACTATGTGGAGGTAGGAACCGATGCGTTCTGGTTTCTAAGTATCTGCGTCTGCATGTCCGAGTGCCAGGCTTCCTGGGAGGGCTGCCTGGAGGGGGTGGCGCGTCAGCCGTGCTCATGCAGCTGTGTCTCAGCTCACACTGTGTCCCCTGCTGGCCCACGGTCAGCGGTGCGTGAGGCCGTTCTACACAGTCCGGAAGGGGGAGTCCCTCACAGGCGTTGTTTTAATTATTGAAAATAAGAATGCCGGCCAGTGGACTGGACGGTGGACAGAAAATGCATGGTGTTCTTTCCTTTCTGGAGTGTCTTCTGCGTGCCTCCTCCCTCACCCCACCCAGGACACGGGTGACGGCCTGCGAGAGGTTCTGTTGGTGAACAGAACTAGTGTTCAGACCTCCCAGAAACACCAGTGGTCCTGGTGTCCCCACTGGTCTGTGTGAGCGCAGCCTACACTGGCGTGGCCACGCGCGCTCGCTGCTGAGTGCTCTCCTCAGGGAGCCTGGTGTCCGCTGCTTCAGACCCTGCTTTCCCCTGGCCCTGGTTAGCCCCTGCCTCCCACCCGTGAATTCTGCCCACTAAAGAAGAACATGATAGAGATGCTGGCAGGGATGCCGTTGCGGAGCAGTGGATGTTGTTAGAGGGGATCCAGGCTTCAGTCTCGGGATTCACGTGCACGCTAAGGTCCGGTTTGGGTTACGTATGTTATTTAATGTACACGAAGTAGCATGGTTTTTCTGTGAACAAATTGTTACCTTTTGCCTCGCCGGGATGAGCATGCTTGCTGATGTCTGGAGTTTCCGTGGCGAGATGTGAAGGAGCGTGTTGGTGACGGGGTGTTTGCCCCAGAGCCCGTGGTGCCTGTTTAGGTACTCACTGATTTCCTGCGCTCAGGTCTGTTTCTGTCCCCAGAGATGCCTCTGGGGAACCAGATCTGGCTTCCTTGTTCATCGATGTGGTTCAAAAAGAAACCTGACCATTTAGAAAAGAAAGCAAACACGAGTTCACTTGCCAACACAGAGGTCAGCTCTGCTGTGTTACCGCTTTTGTGTGTGACAGAAATGTTGCGTGCTTGGACACCTAAATTTTGATTTATATTATGGTCCCCAAAATTCTGATTTAATATTTTGCTCAGCAGTGAAGCATTCAGATCATTTACATGTGTTCTTCTAGGCTGTAAACACAATGAAGCTTTTTGTGATGGTAGCCCTTTTATATATTTTAAGAACATTGCATTAAAAAAGTACAGAAGTCCACACTTTTAAAAACTATGAGACAGTGGGCAAAAGGTGATGTAAAAGAACCTGAAACTTTGTTTCGTCTACCTATATGGCCTCACCTTCTTAAGACTACAAGGCAAGTTTTGTAAAAATAATTTTTTCAATACTGTCATTTTGGCTATAACCCTCTAGCTCTCTGTAAATACCTTCAGCTACTTAGAAGGCTGTGAAGGTATCCATCTTTATCCAAAGTCTTGTTCTGCAGGTTTGGAACCAGATGGATCAAATTTGATTCTGTTTTATGTTTTTGCACTGGGATGCAAAAGAAGTTTGTGCTGGAACTAGATCTGGGTAATGCAGTGAGCAGCGCATCAGATTTAGAAACACCTCGGTAATGCAGTGAGCAGCGCATCAGATGTTAGCAATACTTATTTTTGGTCATGTTTATTTTCTCCTGTAGATGTCTGTATTTTCCATGTATTGAAACAAGTACATATAAACTTTTTCAGTCAGGGTAAAAAATAATGGCATTTGGAAAACACGCCAGAAAAATCCAACCAAAATGCATGAGACCATTCGGTAATTACAGAAGTAATGAAAACCCCTTTGGGAACTCAGTGGGTCTCTGTGGGGACCATGCGGTCGTTTCATCCCAAAATGCCAAGCACACCTGGGCTCCAGGGGTCACACAGATCTTCACGCAAAGGACCCCTATCTGTGTTCATGTGACAGGGAAGTATTTCAGAAACATCTTGGCTCAAAGACTTCAAAAGTTCTTCCCAAATGATGTCATTTTTAAGATCGACGAGACGTGTCAGTCCAGCAGCCCGAGGTGCTAAACTGCCCGGGAAAGTAAGGCGTGCGAGCAGGAGGGCCTGGCTCCTCAGGACAGTGTGGTGTTTTTGGATTCCAGAGATGCACGCTCAGAGCCAGTCATCCCTGGGTGTCCACAGCCTAGTTTGTGCCCTGACACGGGTGGGCTTTGCATGTTGGGGGTTCCTGGGGCTCCGACAGTCACACACAGTGCTGCTCTAAAAACGATTTTCTCATTTACGGGTTCTGAAAGAGATGGACATTCCATGATTTCTAAAAAAGTGTCATCATTAAATAAAAACTCATAACTTTTATCCCCATTTTAAGAAACAGGACCATCCTTTGCAATTCTAACTATTTTAAAATGAGGCTACTTCACAGATTCATGAGTCAAGGTAGGTGTGGCCAAAATTAAAATCCACAAGCCTAAGAATGAAAAAACAGAAGCCTTGTTTGATTAACCCATATCTAGATCCTGGCACTCTAATCAGTGTTAGAGTTGAGAAGCCTCAGCCAGCACAGATCAAACAAGTCACAATAGCATCTCGTTTACATACGCTTTAATTATAGAGTCCCTCTCAATTGTAAGTAAATGTATTGATAAGTCTTTAGGTTAAGCAACTTGCACCTTTACCTGTGGATGGATTTCGCAGCAGAGGAGCGGAGCGTGTTTGCCCAGTGGGGCCTGGACGGTCCCCCCGGGGTCGGTGGCTTTTGCCTCAGTCTCAGCAAGTTCATCTATCAGTGATTGATCTTTGAAAAGGACGTAATCGCAGTCCTGTTACGAGTCAGCCTTCACCTTCACGTGCTCTACATCCATGGTGGGAATCTCTCTGTCTTGTAAACGTTTTCCCGACAGTTAATACAAAGCCATTTCCTGTTGCTGATTCAGATCCGTTAACTTCTGTTTCATAGTCTTGTTTCTGAGATCAAGATGATTAAAACATTATTTGAGTGGGTAAGAGGTATTTCAACTTGAAATGAAGAATATAAATTCTATATTAAACTACATTGTACTTTAGAGTAAACAGGTCGTGTGCAGTTACACCTTTTTTCATTATTTTATTGGAAACGTTAAAGATGCAGAATTGCTGAGTGGATTTCACTGTGAAAGGCCACATGTATCCATCACCCAGGTTCTGTAAACGTGCGTTTCTTCTGGAATGAGGTCAACTGACAATTCAAACTGTAAAATACTTTCCTCTTCTTAGCTGTGTAGATGCCCTCAGCACAGCCTGTTCTCAGGCCTGGCTCCCCACGTGCACGCCGGAGCCGCACCTCAAGTTCATGAAAGCATGAGGGCTGTGCTTGCAGGTGGCGGAGACCTAGCAGCGGGGGAGGCCTCCGGCGGGACAGGAGCCCACCGGCCAACCTGGGGCAGCTGCCTGCTCGCCCCGCGTGCAGGCTGCTGTAGGCCTTTCCACCCTGCGCTCATTCACACAGATCTGGGAGGGGATGCTGTGTGAGCGCCCTGAGACTGTTTAAGGGGAGCTGGCTCGTTGTAGCATCTCTCCTTCATGTTCAGGAGCGGAGGTGATTTCTTGCCAGGGTTGAGTCTCTGAGAGTCGGTGGTCTCTGAACCAGGTTGCTAGCCAGGCCATACCCGGCAGAGATGCTGAAGGTCACCATAGCCAGATTTCCTTGGCCAGGTCTTGACTGGTTGGGGGTGACACCCCAGGAGTGGCCATGGTCCCCACACCCCATAAACTGTAGGTCCTATCTAGTCATCATGTTGACAAATGACGCTTCTAGGAGGGTTGGGTTACTCCTTAAGTTTTCATTCACAGTTAAGTCCCAGCATGGAGATTAGAGACATCGCAGGATCAGAGTTTCAGTTGCACAAAGGGAGAATGGAGCATCTGGCCTTGCATCGGGAGAGCAGTTCTTGGCAAAGGGGTGCATGTGTGTGCACATGCGTGTGTGGCAAAGGGGTGCGTGTGTGCACACGTGTGTGTGTACGTGTTCATGGAGAGGAGAAAAGCGCAGGCTCAGCAGATGCCACACTGTGCTGCTCAGGGGCAGAATCACCCGCCCTCCGCAGCGGGCTGGGCCTCGCCCTCCACCCCACCCCCACGCAGCGTCGGCACAGCTTGGATCACCAGGTGACCCGCGTCCCCAGGAGAGTCGTGGGTCTGTTCCTGAAGATGACCTTGTGAATGGTGAGGCTCACTCGCTCTTATTTCAAGGGTCTCATGAGGGTCCCTGGGCGGCTGCCCTGCCTCTGTTGCCCCCTCCCTGGCGGACTCTGTCCTGTGTCTGTTCCTTCCCTTCCCGTCTGTCCCTGCTGGCACCCACTTCCTGTCTGCTTCCTGGCCATTTAATCGCAATGACAAGACTCTTCCTCAATACGAGTGTGTTTGCGGCTCACAGAGGCTGACATCTGCTGCACTTAGTGATGGCTGTGCAGGAGGCACAGTGCTGGGCAGTCTTGTGTGGAAATAAAACGGTCGACACTTTGACTTGCTAGTTACATAGTTTCAGGACAATGTATTAACTTTGTTCCGAATCCTTGAACCCTTATTGTGGTTCAGGTGTCTGCAGGAGCTCTCATCCTCTTGAAACCAAATTTCCAAAAGGTTTTACATGTGGCCTTTCAAGTGGCTCCAGAGGCTGTGGTTGTATCCTGCTCACAAGTTCGCGGCACCCAGGGGGATGAGCCGGGGGGACTAAGTCAAGACCCCTTCTCATTTTAGCAAAGAAAAGCATGGATGCGGCTTCCACGAAGCCCGGATAATTCACAAGCGAAGTTTTACAGAAGCAGAATTACCTGAAGGCAGATCGAGAAACCGTTTGTGGAACGGTCGGTGTTGCTGACGAAGCCTCACGCGGATGTTACTAGTGAAAACCCTAAAGAAAGACACAAAACTGCTGTGTGGTATCGCTTTCCCCACTACCTCTGAGTCATGCAAAATATTTGAGGTCACTTTTGCTGCACTTTCTCATTTCATAAGGAAAATGGTTGCACCTACCTCACTGTCTATCACTTCATGCAGAATCTGAGACCTGAAATCTTGGAGAATGAAATCCCTCCTCCACAAACATAGGAAGGATGAGGTTGGCTACCTGGGCCCGCCCCCCACGGACTGGGGTCTGTCCCTCTCACTTGTAATCGTGCCTCACAAAACACCTGGTACAGAACAGTTCAGTTCAGTCGCTCAGTCGTGTCCGACTCTTTGCGACCCCATGAATCGCAGCACGCCAGGCCTCCCTGTCCATCACCAACTCCTGGAGTTCACTCAGACTCACGCCCATCAAGTCAGTGATGCCATCTAGCCATCTCATCCTCTGTCGTCCCCTTCTCCTCCTGCCCCCAATCCCTCCCAGCATCAGAGTTTTCCAATGAGTCAACTCTTCGCATGAGGTGGCCAAAGTACGGGAGTTTCAGCTTTAGCATCATTTCCTCCAAAGATATCCTAGGGCTGATCTCCTTCAGAATGGACTGGTTGGATCTCCTGGTAAATACGTGGAAGGAATGGACCCTCCCTGTCAATTGCTTCTTCATAATGTATATAAAAATGGATTTATGAAAATACGGGATGTGCTTGATTTCTCTTACTTCTAAGGCATTGTTTCCTGTACTTAGCATAAGCCGTTTTCCACAGAACACACTCTTACCACATTTAGGTTTTAGTTGTGATGGGTTTTCTTGACCCCAGCCAAACGTGCTTAAGCAGGTTTCTCTCTCATTGCACACTGGCCACGAAGGATCGCGGAGCAGTGCTCAGACGTTCTCATTTTGGGTCAGTCTCCCGAGGACCTCTAGTTTCTATCAGTACTATCACTAGACGCGATTCCTATTTTAAAAGAAGGGTATCTGAGCAATGGAAAACATAGAATGCTACCTTGGCCCTGATTTATAAGACAGAATTTGAAAATCGTAGAGTCAGTGTATGAGACTGGTGGCCACAGCGTGACTGGTGACACTGGCACTCGCTCCTTAGAGCCTCTGGGTCTGTGGGGCCCACAGCGCATCCTCTCAGTTTCCAAGCGCGTTGCTGATGCAGGATTCTTCGATAGAGCAAGATTTCTGTCACAGATTCTGTTGGAAACTTTCTCTCCATTCCAACCCTCCACCCCACCGCCACACACACACAGACGAGGTGCTCACTTTCTGACGATTTGTCTTTGTTTTTCAATGTGTGTAAAAGTTGACTTAATGACTTGTAGGCAGCTCTTGGGCAGAAGCAGCGATAGGAATCTCTGAACTGCGGTGAGAAGGGAGGGCGTCCTGCAGGACCTTGGGTTCTCCGAGCGTCCCTTCCTCTCCTCCTGTGATCAGAACTCGGGCGCTGGAGCGAGGGCCTGTCCCGCTGCGGGCTCCCTGTGGGCGGGCTGGGGGCCGCCAGGCAGAGCCTGGGCGGTGGGCACATCCCTGGCCGTGACCGTGGCCTGGCCAGCCTGGGGCTGCACCTGTGGGCCCCATGCCCCTCCCGGGCGGCAGAGGCGCTGCCATGCTGCTGGGGCGGCACAGAGGTCAGGGGCTGGGCTGTGGCTCCACGTGCTTTTCTCTTATGGTGTCTCCTATGGCTTAAGAATTACGTGCTGACTTTCACTGAATCTTAAATTTCAAGTTCGGAAACAAAAAGTGCTTTCACCAGATTGAAAACAAAATAAAAAGTGCTTTCACTGGACTTTTTTTTTTTTTAAGCCCCGAAGGTCGTCCTCTTATGTTTGCTGGCGCCTTATCAGCTCCATCTTTGGATCTGATCCTCCTGACAAATGTCAGACCGTGGTCAGGAGAGCAGGAGTCATTATGTGCATTTTTCACAGGGCAACGTGGCTTTGAATGGAGACCCTGGCCCGCAGGCCTGGCCTGACTGGTCTCTTATACACAT
>SJXQ01005914.1:4385-27153 GCA_006408695.1 Aepyceros melampus | reverse complement strand
GTCCCCCGCCTGCCCCTGGCGCCCTCCACACCAGGCTTCCTCTCGGGCTGGACCCGGCAGGAGATCCTGTCCAGACCTGTGGGAAAGTGCCCAGGGCCCCCCATTCCCACCGTCCTGCTCCCCCGCTGGGGAAGGAACTCCGAGCAGGAAGGTCTCATTAGCCTGAAAGAGCATCCCGCCTTCCTGCCCAGCTGCCCAGCGAGCTCCGGGCTGCTGCCGTGGTAAACGCAGGAGGGCAGCGCTCACGTTGCTCAGAGGGGGGCTCTGTCTTTGGAGAGTCATAGCACTCCACTCACACAGAGAACTCCCTGCTGACTTCCTTCCCCAGGCGAAGGCTGGTCCTGAAGCATTCCTGCCCTCGGAAAGTTCAGGCTCGAGGAGCCAGGTGGCCAGCACACCGGTCATGAGGCCAGGAAGCCAGAGCTTCACGAATTCGGGGGAACCCGAATCCTCAGCACCATGCAGTTTGCTTCAGTCCTAGCAGTCTTCAGAGACTCAGGTTCTGCCTTTGTGGAAACTTGCTCTGTGTTAGGAAGGAACGGCACCCCCCCCCCCGACCCCCCAGCACACACCCTGTTCTGTGAGTGCAGAAGCATCGATCAGTGCAGCCACAGCGGACAGCCGGAGCGAACGTGCCTTCCCGGCGGCGTCGTGTCAGAGCGTGCGGTGAGCCCAGCGGTGGGGCGTCTTTTCCCCAAGCTGCAGTGCTCGACACGTTTGGGTGCAATTTAATTTTTCGTTTTAAAATCTTAAGTGGCACAGCTGAACATGCTGGAGATTAAAGCTGGTATGAGCACAACTGCGAGAGAGCGCGGAAATTGAACGAGTGAAACATAAAGACTTGCACTTCCTGCCCATAAAGCTTCAGCTTTTCCCCAAACTTTCTCTATTGTAAACTTAAAACAAGTCTTATCAGCAAGGAACGCAGAGTGGCAGCTGGGTACCATTAGCCCCTCTGTCCTCGCTGTTCTTCTTCATCACCTTCCTCCTGACAAGCCTCACTCTGCGCAGAATGTAACTCTGTGATGAGATTTACGTAATTCAGATGTCCTCTCTGCTGAATGAGCCCTGGCCACAGAAGAAAGGGCTTTGCAAGCATCCAAGGAGTTTCATAAGAGGAGGAGGCAGGACATGACAAAATTCGCAAAGAAACACGGGCTAACCTGACCACTTTTACCAGCCTCCCTTTTGTAGGTTCTTTTCATATTGAAACATTTTTATGCAAACTAAAATAGTCGGTAGGTTTTATGTTACTAAAGCAAGACCTTCACTATCTTCCATGAAAGACGCAGCAGCGCCCTTCAAATGCCTTCCGGCCCAGGGGCTGTGAGCCGACGCGCTCAGCAGCGCCACAGATGTCCGGCCGCCGTGCAGGCTGCAGCCGGCCACGCGTGTGCCCAAGTTTCGCGAGGCAGCACCCTGTGGTTAAGCCGGTGGCCGTGCTGGCTCATTCTCACCCATCTGGGAGCCTTCCGCTTGGCGTCAGCTGCAGTCAGTGTCAGTATCTGAGCCCATGGTCAGTCCTTTCAGTGGCACCACAGAACCAGCGGGGAGAGAGACTTATTCCTGTTAGAGGAGATGGGACACTAGGGAATCAAAAGCATATTTTAAAAAATAGAGCGAATGAAAGAAATTCCCTAAGGACCCTTTGGGACGTTAAATCAGTAGCCTCTTCTTTCCTTGATGGGATAGTTATTTTCTACTGTATTACCAAGTTAATGTCTTTAAGGATTGCTGTAATCAGAGCACCTGCTGCACGTCGGCTTATCAGCAATAGTTCCATTGCTACTCATGTTCACCCTCCTGCACTTCCTGTTTGAATTAGAAGCACAGAAAGTCTAAGAACTTGTAAAATAGTCGATTCCTCAGAATTAAAACGTCATAGGTATAATCTGGTGATTTAAAGGTGAAGGTTACTCAGGGGGTGGTGGTTTTGTAAATTAAGCCTCTTTTGATTTCACATCATTTTCTGTAAAAACAGGATAAAGATTCCCAACGTTTGACATCAGAGCTCCCCTCAGAGGCACAAGTGTAGCTCCATCGGGCGTCTCACTCCTCTGCTGCAGGGACGGGGGGCAGGGAGGGGGTGAAGGCTGCCCTGGACTCAGCTCTGACATCCCCCAGCTGTCACTGAGGGGCCTCTCAGGTGTCCTGCCCCCAGGAGACCTCCCTGACCGTCTCCGACCGGCACCGGTTCTGGGCCCTTCCCCTCCCACCCCGGTCACCCCCTTCTGCTCTATGGAGGGGCCATCCGCTCCCAGAGGCCAGGATGGGCTGTGGCCCCATGAAGCAGGAAGAGAAACAGGCCCAGAGAATTTGCAGAGAAGTTGCCCAAGATTGTGTGGACAGTAAATGACAGAGTCTGCATGAGAACGTGAATAATTCTGGCCAAGACAGCAGCAATCTTAATTTTAAAAAGTTTTCTTTACTGACTTACCTAGAAACATCTGAACTCATGTGGCTGCTCTTGGGCGTCTGGTCGGCTCTATCCTCACTCTTTCTGTGCTGTCTTGTCAATGACAGTCTAAGCCCCTGAGGCGCTCTGGTGATGTTTTAAAAATCTTCCCCCCTGCCACCTCCACTTGATACCTAGTGGGTGCCAAGAGAAAGACATATAATAGATGCTTAGTAAACATTTGCTAAAAATAAAGAAATTAAAAATAGGACATAGTATTGTTTACAATAGATAGATGACAGGCTTTGATTTTGGATCAAACTCATGGACCAAATAATTATGCTCAAATGATCAGCTGTGCCTAGTTAGAGCCGTGGAACAGAATCAGGGCAAGATTTAAAAATCCAGAATAACTTCTTTTTTTTTGGAAGTTGGGGTGGAGGCAAGCCTATCCCCGTCCAATAGCGAGCTGATTTGCATCTGACATAAGCAGTTAAACGGGCAATGTTAAGGGTATCAGGTGGCTGGCTTACAGCTGTGGCGAAGAGCAAGCATGTTCTCCAGGAAGTGGAAGCACCTCTGAGAGACGTCCGAACAGAAAGCAGGGTCAGAGCAGCGTGTTCTGTGTCGCTGACCAGGTGGCGAGCGCAAGAGAAGGACCCCCTGGCTGCCCGCTGGGTTCTGGACTCGGGGGAGGCAGCTCAGGAATCACCCAGTTGCTCGAGATGTTCAGCGTGGGAATGCGGGGTCTGCAGAGAGAGGGGAGTCACCGGGGGTTCCTGGGGGGTGCAGCTCCACAGGCCCCGCCGTTCAGTCCATCCTCCCTGGGGCAGATTCGATTCAGATTAGAAGTGTGTCAGAAGCCGATTGCAGCGGAAGTGTCAGTCGCTCAGTCGTGTCCAAATCTTTGCAACCCCGTGGACTGTAGCCCACCAGGCTCCTCTGTCCAGGGAATTCTCCAGGCACAAATACTGAAGTGGGTCGCCTTTCCCTTCTCCAGGGGACCTTCCCGACCCGGGGATCAAACCTGGGTCTCCTGCACTGGCAGCTGGACTCTTTACCACTTGAGCCACCAGGGAAGCCGTAATCATGTATTCAGATTAGAAGTGTATCAGAAACCAAGTGCAGGCTGATGTTTAAACCTCCTCTCACGACAGCCTTGTGAATAAATGCTTTGTTGCGTGTTCCTGGTTGGTGAAAGAGGGAGTTGCTGAGTATCCACATGGATGTCACACTCCAGGAAAAGACGAGTCCCCGCTGGGCAGTGGCAGAAGGTGGCAGCGCCCCCAACCCCGCCCCTGTCCGGCCCAGGCCATGTGGTGTCCTGGGCCCAGCCATTCTCCTGATGGAAATTAGCATCTTGAAATCACTCACCTTTTTTCCATGACCATAAATGTTTTACATGGAATCTCTTTTAAGTTTTTAAACCTTTTAAACCATAGGTTTAAATGTTTTTAAGCCTTCAATGGACCCCTAACGAAACCTTGTACAGTATCCTTCATTTTCCTGCTACTGGATGAAATTAAGTATCAGCTGGCTTCATTTCAAAGCATGCCAAACATTTTAACCTGCAAATCAGTAACTTTCTTCTTTTCAACTTTAACTACTAGATTTTAAAATATTAACCCTTAATAATGTCTTTAAATTTTCAGTAACTTTTAGCTGGAGTCCTGGCCCTGCCTTGATGAGTCTGTCGTGCGTGAGCACAGGACTTGCTTTCTGATGGGCAGGACGGGCATTTGCAGGAATTCACACCAAGTGGTTTAAGGAGGATGCATTTCCCAAGTAGACGTTGACTAGAAATGCAGAAAAGCTAACCAGCTGCCTCTTAATTCACCTTGTTTATTTAATGAGCATCTTGGGTTTGTGTTAATTTCCGCCTCCGTAAATTACCTTACTCCTGAATAATGAAGAGTCTTCAGCCCATTGCCCTTCCATCCGAACACTGTGTTTTGAGCAAGCTGGGTTGTAGTTTTCTCCTTCTGCCGCTGGAACGAGGTCGTCAGAACACGCGTGGGGCGCGAAGTTTGTCTTTGGCACAGATTTGTCGCGAGCCTCAGCGTCTGTCTCTCTCGAGTAATTTACCGTTTAATCACCTTGTGTTACGTTCCCTCAGGAAGGGGAGGAGAGGAGAGGAGGAAACTCAGAAAAACAAGTGGCCCCGCCTCATAGGGTCTTTCTGGTCATGGAGTGAGGTCCAGGGTGTGCCTCTTGTTTCACCCTGAGACCCTGAGATGAGCCTTCCCTCCGAAGGGAGAGAAGAGCTTCCAGACCCCAGGCTGGCCTCCCCCCACCCCAGGGCCGCTGACTGCGCAGTTTGGGCAGGAAGCCCCATGGGAGGGCCAGCTCCCCCGCTGATGACCGTGCCGGGGGTCCGGGGGTCCGGGCCTCCTTGCCCTAGAGGCCCCACCGCAGAGCAGGCTGTCCATGACTGTGTGCGGCCGGGCTGGGCAGAGGGCCCGCAGTACCGGCTGCTTCCCGTCCTCTGGGTGGGTGATTCACAGGCCCAGGGCGGCAGAGCTCTCTGGAGCCCAGGACCTCCTTCCTGCAGCGGCCGAACACCCTGAGGGCTGACCACGGTGCTTGGAATCGGCCCCTGAGACCCAGACCGGTGAAGGGCACCACGGTTTCACGCAGCCGTTCCGCACGTCTGGCAGGCCCTGTGTGTGAGGAAATCAGCTTCGAGGAGGGAATGGAAAGTGCGCGCTGCCCCAGCGGGCCTGTAAGCGCCCTTTCACATGAGAAGCCCCCGTCAGTCTGCTCTGGGACGTTCACAGTCAGGCTGCTGTCCCAGTCGCCCGCTGGCTGTGCGGGCAGAGGGTCTTCATCTCCTCCCACCCTCTGGGAGTCCTGGGGGTGCTTCTGGCAGGTGGTTCTTGGTCTTCTGTGCAGATTGGCCTGGTCGTGTTTGCAGGCCCTTCAAGACCAAAGTGTCAGCTCAGTGCCTGGGGCAGAATGTTGCAAAAGGAAGCGCCCTCTCAGGGGTTTCTCGGGTCTGCACCAGTGTTCACTCAGTTCCAGCGAAGCCGTGCAGCGCGGTGGTTTTCACTCATCTGTTGTGTTTCTGAAAGTGGAATGAACGTGTGGGCGTGTTTCTCCCGCGGCCTTGAGTGTGTGTGCGTTAATTGCTCGGTTGTGTCTGACTCTTTATGACCTTGTGGACTGCAGCCTGCCAGGCTCTGCTGCCCAGGGAATTCTGTAGGCAAGAATAGTGGAGTGGGCTGCCATTCCCTTCTCCAGGGACCACCACCTTATGCCCCATTAGAAGGATGGAAAAAGGAAAAAGAGGTTCACACACTCAGAACATCAAAAGGAAAAGCAGTGGTTTTGCCTGATTTCTGAGTACAGAGGAGGTTGAGTGCCAAGGGGAAGGGAAGAGACTGTGGTTTAAATAGCACCTTCTGGACCCAGATGTGTGTGAGCATCCTCTGAGAGCTGCCCAGGTCTCGGGGGGTGGGGAGGGGCTGAGACAGGAACCCTGCCAGGGTTTCCTTAAAAATAAGCCAGGCTGAGAGAAGTGGGTCAAAGCGTAGATTAAACAAGATGGAACCCAAGTTGATAACAGTGGGGGCCCACTGATAGTTACTCACGTTGCCTAATGTCATGTGTTTTAAGATTATATCAAATGAAAAGTTCAAAAAGTAAATTTTCTTTTAATCTGGACATATGTGAGGTCCTATGTAGCTTTCTAAATGAACCTCATGAAGGGCACCCCTGTGGGCCAGGTGAGGAAATGCCTCCTTCCTCCTGGACTCAGGGGGCCACATCCAGCTGAGCAGACAGGCTGAATAGCCTCGGGTTTGGGGTTTGTGGTTTTCATTGTCTGTTTGCTAAGTTGTGTCTGACTCTCTGGGCCCAGGGACTGCAGCACGCCAGGCTCCCCTGTCCTTCACTGTCTCCTGGATTCTGCTCAGACTCAGGTCCATTGAGTGGGTGATGCCATTCGACCCTCTCGTCCTCTGTCGCCCCCTTCCCCTCCAGCCCTCAGTCTTTCCCAGCATCAGGATCTTTTCTGGTGAAAAGACTCCAGTGACTCTTTGCATCAGGTCACTAAAGTACTGGAGCTTCAGCTTCAGCATCAATCCCTCCAGTGAATATTCAGGGTTGATCTCCTTTAGGATGGACTGGTTGGATCTTGCTGTCCAAGGGACTCTCAAGAGTCTTCTCCAGCACCATAGGTCAAAAGCATCAGTTCTTTGGTGTTCAGCCTTCTTTATGGTCAAACTCTCACATTCATACATGACTACTGGAGAAACCTCAGCTTTGACTAGACAGAACTTTGTTGGCAAAGGTTTTTTACTCATCTGCAAGCTTTAGCAGTGTTGATGGCAACAGGTTT
Source organism: Aepyceros melampus (assembly GCA_006408695.1). Classification (NCBI taxonomy): domain Eukaryota; kingdom Metazoa; phylum Chordata; class Mammalia; order Artiodactyla; family Bovidae; genus Aepyceros; species Aepyceros melampus. The sequence continues at coordinate 20,419 of SJXQ01005914.1, read as the reverse complement.
CTTGTGAGTCATCTAAGAACTACCACATCCCATTGGAGGTGTGTAACTCCTTGGTTGAAAGTGGGCCCTCTGAGGAGCACCACGTTATCACATGGCTGTGCCAGAGGCTGGAACATGGAAGTGAAGGAATACTTTATCTTCTTTTAAGATATATATTCAAATAATGTGTGAAGGTTTCTGAGCTCCTACCATGATGTCCACGTAATTAAAATTAACCTGTCATTATCAACTTAGAACGTGAGAATGTCTTCCATCCGTGAAGTGTTAACACTGCTATTTGTGGATGGAGCAGAAAAGGCCAGGCATCCCCACCATCCCTTTTTATGTATAAACACACTGAGGGGCGTGACCATGGGTCTGTCACAGATGCCGGAAGCATGAGCTCACACAGAACAGAGCCATCTGCAGAAAGTCTCCCGAATTCCCCGCGGAGAGTCCCACTCACGTGAGGTCTTGTTTCCTCACTCGACTCTGAAGTGGTCAGGGCATTGGCATTGTCCCTGAGCATAAATAAAGCAGCTGAGGTTCCAGAGGGCTTTCCTGGTGGCTCAGCATCAGCCAGTGCAGGGGATACACCCAGGGGGATCTCCCCTGGGTGGGAGATCCTCCGGAGAACAAGTGGCGACAGGCTCCAGTGTTCCTGCCGGGGAACCCACGCACCGGGGAGCCTGACGGGCTGCTGTTGGTGGGGCCATAAGGAGCCGGGCGCAGCTTAGAGAGTAAAGAGCAGCAGCGAACGACAGGGACGCCCGGAGGCCGAGAGCCAGCCTGGGGCCACACGTCCCGTGGGCGGCGGAGCCGGAAGCAGGCCCCGCCTCCCGCTCTCACCACCTTGTCCGCACGCCTGCAGTCTCCTCGCCGTGTGGGTCGCGCTGCTCCGAGAGGCACCGTGAGCGGGTTGATTCATCCCAGCTCCACTCCTGTGCCGCCCCTGCTGCCTCTGACGCCACGGATCACACCTGTCCACCTCGTGTGCCCGGGGACTTAGATCCACAGGTTGTCTTGCCACCCTTGCCTGTTAGGTTAGGTAGAAAATGAAAGGCAGAGCTACCAGCCAAAATTGCCGTGTTCTGACGTCATAGTGTGTCTGTGGCCACTCTGTCTCCAGATGGCTTTGACTTCAGCCTCCGTAGCCTCTGTTGATCCGGGGAGGCTTGCTTTCTTCCTCATGTTTGAAGGACAGTTTTACTGGGTATAGAATTCTCAGTTGACAGTGTTTTCCTGTCTTCACTTTAGATATATCAACCAGAGGCACTTTGGCTTCTGGCCTCTGAGGTTTCTGCTGAGAAATTGACTAACGGTCTTTTGTGAGGCCCCTCGTGCCTGAAGATGTTCTTCTCCCTGCTGCTTCAAGAGTCTCTCTCTCTTTTTAATGATTTGAAAGTTGAAAGATTTTAATAATCTGCATTTACATTGTTCTTTTCATCTGTTTTTTTTTTTAATGAAAGTAGAGTTAATTTACAGTGTTGTGTTGGCTTCAAGTGTCCATAAAGTTATACATGTGTATATGGACACACACACTCTTTTTCAGGTTCTTTTCCGTTGCAAGGTATTGAGTACAGCTCCCTGTGCCAAACAGCAGGTCCTGTTATTCCCCCCTGTTTCATAGATAGCAGTGTGTATACGTTAATCCTAAACTCCTAATTTATCTCTTGGAGATTCTATCTTAATTTTTTTCTAATTTGATTGCGTGTCTTAGTGTAGCTCTCTTTGAGTTGATCCCACCTGTTTGTCCAGCTTCTCCGATCCGTAGGATCCTCCTTCCATCTGGTTGGGATGCTGTCAGCCGCCGTTTCTCTGAGTCTTCTTTCTGGCCCTTCCTGCCCGCCCTCTTTTTGGGCCCCCCGCAGCGGGGATGGTGGCCTGCTGCCACCCTCTTTTCGGGCCCCCCGCAGCAGGGATGGTGGCCTGTTGCCGCTCTCTTTCCGGGGCCCCCGCAGCGGGGACGGCGGCCTGTTGCATGGGGTCCGTGAGTCACTGAGGCTCTGCTCACTTTTCTTTGTTGTTTGTGTCTGTTGCTCTAAGTAATCTCATATTTCTTATCTTCAAGCTTGCTGCTGCGTCTGCTTACTCAAATCTGCTTTTGAACCCTTCCACCATATCTTTTATTATTTATTCATTTTATTACTTATCTTTTACCGTATTTCTTTCCAGCGCCAGGATTCCTTTGTGTTTCTTCTCTGAGTCTTTGTTCCTCTGTCACTTCCTTGGCTTTGTCGCCTCGCCTCCTAGCCTCCTTCATTCAGTAAAGTCCGAAGTCTGAGCCTCCTCACATATTTGTTCTCTGGATTTATTTTGTCCCTTTGAGCAGCTCATACCTTCTTGTTTCTTTTTTGTTGTTGAAAACTAGACATTTGGATTGGGTAAAAGTTAACTCTGGAAATCAAATTCTCCTTCCCAGGGTTCGTTTCCTCTTTGTTTTGTTTCATCACTGTTGGGTGTGTCTGTGCCGGGGGTCAGCCTGAGGTGAAAAGGGTTAAGGTCTCCTCCGGCCTTTTCCTGCTGAGCACGTGGCTTTCTGAATTCCTGAACGTGTGGGTGTCTCTGAGTGTCTGAAGACACGCGGCTGTTCCTTTGGCTTTGTGGAAGCCTTTTCAGCCAGTGGGGGTTGAAGCAATAGAATAAATCCTTATCTTTTAATAAAGCTGATGTACAGCATTTTTAAAGTCAGAGATTCTGCCTTAGGACTCTTTCCCAAACATATAAGGTAGTGCCTTGAAGTTAGTATATATTCAGTAGATATTTGTTGAATTATGATAAATAGTCACTGCATGAATTCTCCATTTTATACAGGCAATAGACCCTCGAACAACATGCATTTGAACTGTTCAGGTCCACTTGTTATGAGGATTTTTTTTTACAATGAATACTTCACTGCTGTGGGCTTTGCAGGTGGCACGGTAGTAAAGAGTCCTCCTGCTAGCGCAGAAGATGCAGGAGACAGAGGCTCAGACCCCAGGTCAGGAAGACGCCCTGGAGGAGGGCATGGCACCCACTCCAGTGCTCTTGCCTGGGAAAGCCCATGGACCGAGGAGCCTGGTGGGCTACAGTCCATGGGGCCCCAGGTGGCCATGCCTGAGTATGTGCACACACACAGGCCCAGTACTACAGCATCCAAGGATGGTTGACTCCGTGGGTGAGGAAGGCCCTGTACAGAGTGCTGGGGGGACAGGGGGCCAGCTGTTGAGCTTCACGTGAACTTCCGACTGCACACTCCGTCCGTGCCCCCGACTCCAGCATTGTTGGAGGGTCAGCCATGTTCCGTTACTGACATAAGTGAATTTCAGATAGCAATTGGAAGTTTATAAGCAGCCTTAGGTCATTCGTGATAAGATTTCAGAATTGCAAAGTAACCCAGTATGTATAATTAAAGTCAGGCTGTTTTAACTTGCCTCGTTAATTTGGATTCATGACTGTACTGTTACCTATCTGTAGAAAGCATTTGCTTAGCATATTAACAGATTAAGCGAAGTGAACATGAGGCCTACGTCTACCAGACTTTTAAGCATTAACATAATTTCAGGAGCCTCTGTTGTACAAAAATAGCTTGCTGATGCGAATGCTATATCTACAGATACAGCTATGTGTAAACGTCTCAGGCTTGCTCCTGAGAACTGCTCCAAGTCCTGACTACAGATATTTTAACTAGTTCTTCAAACTAGATTGGCTTTACTTACTCAGCTTCCTCAACTTAAGCCAACTTTTAATTTATTTGTCTGCTATTTTGCAAATTTTAAGTTTTGTAATAAGTTTGGTCTAGTACATTTTTTAAAGTTAAGAAAATGTATGTTTTGTGACTTTTTTAGGATTTTTTTGTGTGTGTGTGTCTCCTGCAGATATGTTCTCACAAGAGTCAGGTATTTTGAAGGACATGCTAACGTGAAACTTTACCAGGAATAGTCTCAGCTTTGATTTATGTAAAACCTCAGGCACTCTTGCAGGGCAGCTTTGAATGGCAACTGACTCCCACAGGGAATTTATTTCTTTGCAAGTAAAGGATTTAGATTGTTTAAAAAAAATGACCTTGTGTGCTCCCCTCCCTCCATCTGCCTGTACCTCTGTAGTTTCTGGCCCAAGGAAAAGTGGCTTCAGGAAGACAATAAAGTATTTCATAGGTGCCTGCAATGCATAAGGCACTGAGCTGGCTGCTGCGGGGACGTAACGCCTGCCCTCACCTGCTAAAATCCCATAGGAGGCGAGAAGGCAGCCCTGGAGCCCGAGGCAGAGGGTGCAGAGGACAAACACTGTTCTGGCGCGAGGATATTCACACCATAGCTGCAGAGAGTGAGCGTTCAACTGTTGCAGGCGTGCAACGCGCATGGTTCCATCTAGACCTCACGGCCCGGCTGTGACCCTCACCCCCACCGGAGAGCACGGCTGTCAGGTCGAACGTTCAGGTGGTGGACGCGAGGCACCGTGGAGCCCCGCTGGGCCCGGGCTGGGCCTGACGGGACTCGGGGGGGGGGGCCTGGGGGCACATTGTGGGCGCGTGGAGGCGGCTGTCTGGCTCTCTTGGCTGCGGGCACATCCGGGGCCTCCTGCAAGTTTCTGCCTGGTCTGAGTGTGGAGGAGGATGGGCCGCAGCCCAGGCTGGCGGGCAGGCCGCGTGGACGGGCAGCTAGCTAGGGCTCCTGGAGGGGGAGGAAGAGGGGAGTCCGGTGACAGCACCCCGAGCGCGTGCGAGAAGCACTTCCAGGGAGGTGGCAGGTGGCGCCATGGGCTGGCGTTGGCGGTGCTGGTGACGCTGCCAGCGTGGAGACGGGGTTTGGGCTTGGGTGTGTCTCGTGCGGATTCTCGGTATTCATGCCTCCCACCCTGATTGCGGAGTCTAACATACCCCTGACATCATCCAGGGACCCAGGTTCAAGAGCTCTGCACTAGGACAGAGCTGTCTGAAACCGTGTTAGCGATGGATTTACTAGAAAACAGGACATAAAAGGAAAGGCCGGAGACCAGGTCACAGCTTTGGGACGGCAGATCCGGTGTGGGGGTGGCCATCACGGCGGGGCAGGCGGGGAGCTGGACTGAGAGGTGTCTTAAGGCCCCCAAGGACAGGCGGGCCAGCTGTGTGTAAGGTGATGCCGTTAGCAAGGTTTATCCGGAGACCCCGAGACTCGATGCAAACCCAGGGATCACACCTGGGTCTCCTGCAGTGCCGGCCGGCTCTCCACCATCTGAGCCCCCACGGGAGCCAGACAGGCGGCTCCTGTTGCTTAGTGTTATGGTTCCCGTTTCTAAAAAGAACTGTGAGGAAGAGGACTGATTATAAACTGCAGAGTGGGTGGTGGGGAAGTGGAGATAATATGGGATTGTATTAATCATCTATCAGAATATATAATTTCTGATCCAAAAAAAAAAGAACCAAGCAGGAGGTGGTGATGGGCAGGGAGGCCTGGCATGCCGCGGTCCGTGGGGTCGCAGAGTCGGACACGACTGAGCGGCCACACTGGCTGACACGGTGGGTGCCTGCCATTCCGTGCAGAGCTCTGGAGCGTTCACAGACAAAGGCTAGATGACTTTATGTGTATTTTACAAATAAGCGAATTTTATATATGAGTGAGTTTTGCCAAATATTTTCATACTTCTGATACACAAGCCAAATCTTTTCAATGAGCTCTAAATTTAAAAAGTACAAAAAGTCACTGAAATTGAGGGGATGTTTAGAAAAAAGGAAATCCTGTGGCATAAATGACCCAAATAGACAATATTTTCATGTTGATTCAGGTATTTTTTACAATACTTTGTGTTTAGGGGAACAGCTGTTTCTGTCTTCTCTCAGACGCCACTTTATCAGGGAAGTATTTAGCTGCAGTAAAACACATATACCCCAAAATACTTGTTATATTATGGATTTTTTAAAATCATATTTTATTATTATTTTTAAAAATTTAATAATATTTAAGCAGTTAAAATATTAAAGAGGCATCTTGCTGAAGCAAAAACAGATCGTCGTAATCTAATTTTTAGGCCTCCCTGGGGGCTCAGACGGTAAAAAAATCTGCCTGCGATATGGGAGACTGGGTTCGATCCCCGGGTCAGGAAGATCCCTGGAGGAGAGCATGGCAACCCACTCCAGTGTTCTTGCCTGGAGAATCCCATGGACAGAGAAGCCTGGTGGGCTACAGTCCATGGGGTCGCAAAGAGTCTGACACGACTGCAGTAAAATACACATACCCCAAACTACTTGTTATATCATAGCTCTTTTTAAAGTCACATTTTATTATGTTACAATTTTCTTTTAATTAATAGTGTTTAAGCAGATGAAATATTCAAGAGGTGTTTTGCTGAAACAGAGCCAGATCATTGCGGTCTGGCTTTTCCGGTGTGATCTGTGAGGGTGTAAATAAGCCCCGGACATTCTCTCATCATAAAGCCTTCAACACGACCAAGAATTTTGTCTCTCTTTTTCCCTCTCTCCTGTGTGTGTGAACGTCATTAAGCCTAAAAGCATATTGATATTTTTCTTGAATTATCTCATGACTGCCTACTTTGTCTCCATGGTTCCTTTCTGCTCCTTGAATTTGTCAAATTGTTACTGGCGTGGAGTTCCGATGTGAATGTTCCCCCTCTTTTCTGTCTGAAGGAACTCACTTCCTCTGAAATAATCAGAGCACTGTCAAGCCTACCAGTAATCTGTGACCTAGAACTCACCCCAATACTTCTCAGAATGATGCGTTTCCTAATGTGTTTGGGCTTTGCCAAACCATCACATACTTTAAAATATAGCTCTGGTTTTGAATTTCCAAATGCATTCGCTTTGAATAATTTCATAACGCTAATACTTTCAAACGGGAAGATGTGAATTGGGTCAGAAGGCTCGTGTTTGCAGGCGTCTCCAGCTCGGGTAACCTGTCGCGGGGTCTCACAATGTGGAAGGCAGCGTCTCCAGCTCAGGTGGCCTGTCGCGGGGTCTCACAACGCAGAAGGCAGCGAACAAGAAGTCACTTGTCAGAGCCGTCTGTTTCCTGGTAGCTTACACACCAGAAACTGAAATCCGAGAACGGCCCTTGAAGGAAAACAAAGAGCTTTACAGTATTTTTTTTTTTCTTTTCAGGAAAACACACAGAAGCTAATTTTAGCTTCTTGATCAGATTGACCCAGCCTTTAACCCTGGCAAACTTCACCCCACACGCTTCCAATAGACAATAGTTTGCATGCCAGCCCTGCACTGGAAACAGATGTGCACACCGAGCAGCCCCCGACGCCCGCCGGGCCCGCGCGCCCTGAGCCCCGAAACTGCCGAGGTCCTTCCTGGCTGGGCTAGAAACAGGGGCTTCTTCCACATTTCAGGCTAAAAGCTTTCCTGACTTCTTAAAAATTTATTATGTCACAATTCTGTTTTGACCCGAGATTCAAAATATCATTCACTAGAGAAACATCTCTTGGCTTCAGCATGAATTTTATCCTGGGAGAAAAAAAGAGAAGAAATTGCTAGCAGCTGCTCTACTCATGAGTGATGGTCCCACAGTTTATATATTAAAGCATTTGGAATGCGAACAATTACCTCTTTTACTTTCTCACCACGTCTCCTATAGTTTATATAAATTGCATTTTTATTACCAAAGAAATGTCAGTCTCCCCTCTCCTGCCCCCCCGCCCACCCCTGCCCACCCTGCCCTCGTGCCCCCCCAGGAAGGAACCCAGCTCAGCAGTTTTACTGTAGCCTCTTCCCTAAGCCCCAGGGAGCTCCACTAACTTCTAACATGCTGGAGAGTCTTCCCATTTCTGCCTGGAGACAAGGAAAGGAACAAATGTCTGTGCTCCCTTGAGCAATGAACAAGAGTGTTTCCTGCCTCTCTGCTGTGGTAGGTGCCTCTCTGAACGCCCTCTCGCCCTGGGATGCTGGGTAACTGTCTGTATGCGTGTGTCCACATATAGAGCCCATGTGTGGCCGGTGCGGGGGGACCGTCCTGTCAGGATTCCCCACAGCTGTTTTGGTAAATTCCTGTTTGGAACCTGTGGTTCTGGGACTTCACTGAAATCACAGAGCAAGTCGATGACCCTGGGTCTAAGCTAGGACCCCAGGACCAGGTTCCCAGCAGAGGCCCTGACCCATGTGTGCAGAGCAGCTTAGTGACCAGCCAGGGCGTTCTTCAGGCTTACAGGCGTGACATCCTCACTGAGAACTTGAGCTACAGGAGATGAATTTAGGGGCATGCATGATATTTTTAAAAGCTGAGACTTTATATTGTAGACATATGTGTAAATTACAGTGTTTATCAGAATTTTAGAAATTAAATGAACGTATTCTTCAATGACTATGTGTTAGTTATCTCTGTCTTTAAAACATTCTTCTCTCTTAAAAATAATTATGAGCACTACTTACTCCTCCTAAAATTTAAATACGTAAAATTCTAGGAGATTATAATATATCCGAATGGAATTACATAAAGTAAATAGATGTTGGACTGTTATCATGATAATTGCATATTAAAAATATTTAATGCAGAAAATTTTAAAGTTTACAGGGTGCATAAGCAATTGCTGATCAAGTATCCACACGAAAATATTTTTCCTTGTATTTGCATGTTATAGCTACATTTGAACTCTGTGAAGGGAATATAAACTATTTTCCTGAAATTTTAGTTTGACTGCCAAAGGGGAAAACTTTTTTGTTAGATTTTGATTGTGAAATCCAATATTTTTTATGTGTATGTTTTTATTACCAAGGGATTCTTTATCCACCTTTCATTTTTCTTTATAATAAAGTTTCCTAGTCTTCTTTCAGTAACAACAGGAACAGGAGATGTCACCCTACATTCTCCCTCCCACTTAAAATTTATGCTAAATATGTTTTTAAGTGTGCAGGTCTCAGTAGTGCTGAGTCAAAGACAGACAGTTTGTAAATGATAGCAGATTAGGGAGCACAGCCCCACGGAGCACCGTCGTGTTGCCAGGGGCTCTTACTCTGGCTCCTGAGGGAAGTTCCGTGTGATGAGTGTGTTCACTGCTCTGCACGCTCCAAAGGAAACGCTCGGAGTCGCTGCAGGAGCCCCTGCTCCACTCGGAGGCGGTGAGTGTGCGCCATGTGCGGCTGAGCGGCTTCTGCCTGTCCGTGTCTTGTCCCTGTGGGGACGCTTGCTCACCCGACGTGCAAGCGTCTTTCAAGGACCAGGCCTCTCCCACGAAGCTTTCCTGCAGTCACAAGTCACAGGCAGCAGCTTGCCCTGCTGTGCGGGCCCCACTGAACTCAGCCCTCTCCCGGGCGTCCTGCGCAAGCAGCTGCCCAGGACGAGGTGGGACGCTAGGCCCCCCTGCGCTGCCTGGTCACGTCTCAGAGGCCCTGTAGGGGGGTTTTGGTGCCACAGCCTGAGGCCAAGGAGGTTAGCTGGCTTGCCCAGGGCCGTGTGGGGGCTCAGCAGTAGATCGGGAGTTTGAAGCAAATCCCAGGTGCAGAATGCAGTCACTTCTATAATCTAGTGTGCGTGAGCATGTATGCTGCACACACCATGTGGAAGTGTGTACTCTGTATATACCACACATGTGCATGCGTTAGTGTGTAATATCTGTGTATATGTGTGTGTACACCATGTGGAAGTGTGTACTCTGTATATACCACACGTGCATGCGTTAGTGTGTAGTATCTGTGTATATGTGTGTGTACACCATGTGGAAGTGTGTACTCTGTATATACCACACATGTGCATGCGTTAGTGTGTAATATCTGTGTATATGTGTGTGTACACCATGTGGAAGTGTGTGTGCATGTACTGTGTCGTCTGTGTATACCCCATGCGTGTGTATGCATTAGTGTGCATGTGTGTGTATATACCATATATGTGTGTTTATGTGTGTAATTGTGTGCGTGTGTATTTTTGTGTATGTGCGTGTGTGTCCTGCATACGCCATGTGAGTGTATGTGTATGTGTCTGTGTGAGGGGCACATGTGTGTGAATATACCTTGGGGTTTTCCTGTGCACTCTGTACCTGTGTGGTGTACTTACACCATGTGTGTCTGTGTGTGTCTGTGTGTGTCTGTGTCGTGTATGTGTGTGCACCTATGTGTCTATGCACGTGTATGTGTGTGTGTGAATTCATGTGTGTGTGTGCATATACGTGTCCACGCGTGGGTATACGTGTGTCTGCGTGCACATGTATGATTCTACTAGTCCCTGTGCCATCACCACCCCTGCAGGAAGATTTATTTTCTCACTTGGGAGAAAAATTTCCTTTAGAGAAACCCCAACTTTGCGTCATTTCAAAGCTGAGTCATTACAGTGGCCTGTCCTTGATGTTCTAGCTTTCCAGTTCATTAGCTCTGCTTTCTCTCGGCTGTTCCATTTTAATAGATTCAGTTAAGTTTCCAAGAAATGTAACATATCCAGAAGCTTTTTGGTAGCATTGTTATCCCTTGACATATTTATACCATGAATTTGCATCAGTGTGCATTCAGATGCGGCTTTTACTTTTCCCCATCTTCTGAAATTTTCCAATGGGCTGGTGGCTAGGAGGTATAGCTTAAGATCAACTATATATTTCACAAAAATTGACAGCGTGATTTCTCTTTTTTCCCCTTTTTGTTAGCTCTTTGCTGCTGCTAAGTCGCTTCAGTCGTTTCTGACTCTGTGCGACCCCACAGACGGCAGCCACTGGGCTCGCCCGTCCCTGGGATTCTCCAGGCAAGAACACTGGAGTGGGTTGCCATATCCTTCTCCAATGCATGAGAGTGAAAAGTGAAAGTGAAGTCACTTAGTCATGTCCAACTCATAGCGGCCCCATGGACTGCAGCCTACCAGGCTCCTCCACCCATGGGATTTTCAAGGCAAGAGTACTGGAGTGGTGTGCCATTGCCTTCTCCGTGTTAGCTCTTCACAGCATTATAATTCTTCTTTCTTTTGGATTCTCCTTTAAAAAAAGGAAGAAACCCACGATTTCATTTTTTTCTAACCTCCTTCAGAGTGGGTACCCCAGGCCTCTTCCTCCCCAGGGCCCACCCCTCAAATGGCCTGCTGGGTGTGTGCTCCTCAGAAAGTCAAGGGGTGCTTCCAAGCCAGCCTTGCTGGGATCTGTTTGCCCTTACAAGGTCCGAAGCAATTAATATGTTTGTTCTGCTACAAAGTGAATGGCCTGCTGAGAACTTGTTTGTATTTTTATATGTTTTTATGGTGGATGTTTTCAGTGACCCTTGTTATAAAGTAAGCTGTAACTACTTCTGTAAACATGTTACAGTAGTAAAGCACAACTGTGTATCCCTAGGTATTTGTATCACTTCACTCAAAACCTTGGAGTGAAACTTGAAAAAGAAAAAAAAGATTTCTTCTCAAACATTTCAGCTAGAAACTCCATTTCAGACCCTTGGCAGTGTCGTGTACAGACTTTCTTACATGATTGTTGAATAACATGTTATTATACGCGGGGAAGAATAGTTCTTTTGTTGGCTGCGTTACATTTTGTGGTGAAATTGGAGAAAACAAATCATTAAGGAAGTCTATTTTGGTTCAAGACATTACACACTTATGACGAGTCTGTTTTTTAACCTTGCCAAGTGAAAAGAAAATGCAGACCCATCTGTGCTGGAACAGGGAGGCACGCTTTAGACCCCATGCTGGCAGCAACATCGTGTGTATGTGAGAGTGTGTGTGTGTGAGAGACAGAGTATGTGTGTGAGTGTGTGTATGTGTGTGTGTGTGAGTATATGAGAGTATGTGTGTGTGAGAGTGAGTGTATGAGAGTATGTGTGTGTGTGAGTGTGTGTGTTTGAGAGTGTGTGTGTGTGTATGTGTGTGTGTGGTGTGTGTATGAGAGAATGTGTGTGAGCGTGTGAGTGTAAAAGTGCATGTGAGAGTGTGTGTGTGTGTGAGTGTGAGTATGTGAGTGTGTGAACGTGTGTGTATGTGAGTGTATGTGTGTGAGTGTGTGTGTATGTGTGTGTGAGTGAGTGTGTGAGTGTGAGTATATGTGAGCATGTGTGTGTGTGAGAGTGTGTGTATGTGTGAGTGTGAGTGTGGTGAGTATGTGTGTGTGCGGGTGTATGAGTGTGTGTGTGTTTGTGTGTGTGTGTGAGTGTGAGTGTGTGTGTGTGAGAGTGAGTGTGTGTGTGTGTGGGTGAGAGAGTATATGTGAGTATGTGTGTGTGAGAGAGTGAGTGTGTGTGTGTGTGTGTGCAGGGCAGCGATGGGTGACACAGGTGTGTGTGGACCCCAGCCCTGCCGCTGTTCTCCAGAGAGGTCACAGCCAGTTCGCCAGTGGCTGGCTTTCAGATGCTGCTCAGGAGGAGGAGGAGGAGGCTTTCTGGGCGGCGTGCTGGCTGAGAATCCTGCCAGGCCTGCTTTCCTCGGGCCGTCTCCCTGGTTGCCCGAAACTGTGTGGCCACTGCTCCGTTGAAACTCCCATGGAAGCAGCATCCTGTGGTCAAAAGTGAAAAGAAAAGCTTTCACAACTTAAAGAAAAAACACAGTGTCTGTGTGTCTCCTTGTCACAGTTAGCCTAAGTAGGGAAACAGTATAGAGAGAAAGGCCAGATTTGAACTGGGTCAACAGGTTGAATTCAACTCTGTTTGAAAGAGGTGGAGAAATTCTTTACACACGTCTGTGTTCTTTGATTTATTACAAATGGATTACTTTTAAAGGTGGGAAAAGGAGAAAACAAAGCCGCCGGTTTTGCAGAGTACCAGCAGCAGTATGACATCCGCCCTCTGGACGCCTGGACTTCAGGAGAGGGTGGACACAAGCGGACAGACCCAGAGGCGGCATTTTGTGGGATCCCCGAATGTCGCTGTCAGGAGCTCCCGAGCTGGGAAAGGAGACAGCCTGGGGCAGTCCTGCTTGGGCCTTAGCTGGTGTGATTTAGGTCAGCTCATGAGCTCTTTGGATGCTTCTTCCTCATCCAGAAGGGCGTCATAAAAACACCATGTCCGTTAAGATGGCAAAGATGAGGGGAGATAATTAAAGCTCCTAGCTCGTGGCAGGATTTCCATAAATACCACCACCCAGAACCAAGCCCTGTGCATAGTAGGTGTTCATAACTGCGGACCAGTGTGCCGGTGAGTGAAGGGTTGCTTTTCTGCTGGTCCTGGACCTGCCTGGCCGCCGCACGGTCGGGGTCGAGGTCGGATGGGAGGCCAGGCCTCCCGCTCAGCTTGTGGGCACCCACACCCGTGGGCGGTGGGCTCTCAGGTGGGCGCTTCTTTGCAAACGGCGGGGTTAACTTGCAGACCCCACATATCAGAGACGGGAAGTGTACCCCACGTCATAGACAAAGTCCGCTGGCAACTGAAGTCTTTCTTTTTCTCTCTACTTTGCAATATTCTGCTAGTCTGGGTTTTCTTGTGAGTGAAATTTGCCAGGGTTAAAACAACACTAGACATCAGAATTAGGGCCATCCAAACAGCTGAATAATTAAATAGGAAGTTATCTACAGAGTTGGGCTTTTTACTACTCCTGTTCTTTGTCATTAGAAAATAATAATAATAAAGAAGAAAGAGACAGTAGGAAAGAAGAAAAGAAAGTAGTTGAAAGGCTCGTTGCTCACCTTGTATGAACAGAAATGGGTTTATTTTTTAAATCTCACTTGAACAGCTTATTCTTGTTTATAAAGGATGGTTCAAAGCATGTGAGTCATCACAAAGGAGAAAAATAAAAATTCCAGCGAACTTTCTCATCGTTTCCCAAGAAACGGATTATTCCGTGGTCTCATTCACCATGTGGAGTGTGTGTCCCTTTTTGAGCCCCCGGGCAGGGCGGCTGCCCCCGTCCAGGAATATTTTCACGGGTGATCAGTAAGTCCAGACCACGTGTAGCCTCTTCTTAGAATTTAATAGCAAAAACAAAGACACTGAGATATTCTACCGTAACTTTTATTTCCAAAAATAAAGTAGTACCCTAAGGTTTATTTTGTTAAAATATCAGTTTTTCTGTGTGTATGTATGCATATGATAACTTGGGGGGCTAAAAATATTATTTGAGGGATTGACTGAGACTCTATAAAGTTGCCTCAAACTTGAGGTGAAGTGCTGGGGTTTTTAATGAGATTAATTGCTTTTTTTACTGATGGGGAAAAAAATGTTGGCAATGATCTAAAAACACTTCAAGATACAGAAAGTCTCAGCATCTTATGTGAAGGAGATGTGCTGTGCACTGGGGGCAGGGCAGGCTTACCCAGCAGAGTTCACTTCACCTTAAAGAGGGGGCTTCGTGGCACCATCACTCACGTTCCACCTTAGGGTCTGTGACGTCTTACCGTGTTCCCGCTACTGTCCCCAAATGTAACATGTTTTTTTTCCACATTTGATTTAAAACAAACACTTTTCTTCTTCATAATACAAGTCAGCTAAATACAGAACTGTTCATCCTATCACTTTTAATTGGAAACTGAAATATCAAGAACTTTTACAAAATCATAAGATAAATACCAGTCATTGAATTGGTTTTGTATAACAAAATTTGGAGACTGAATTATAAAGCAGAATTGTTTCAATACGTGAGCTTCAAATGCACACACACACACACACACACGCACACACCCCTTGAAAAAAGTTAAATGCCTTCAAATTAAATCTGCTCATCTCAAACTTGAAGTCCTTTAAAACTACAGACGGCGAGTGGTTTTTACATTATTAAGTCTCACACTGTCTAAGTCTCCATAATGCCCCCCATATTCAGCCGTGTTGCTCCTCCGAGGGTACTGGACGGGCTTGGAGAGCGCAGCCTGGGTGGTCTTTGACTGTTCCAACTGCAGCCGCACTTTTCTCCCGGGTTGCCTTATCTTGAGTATTAATGTTGAAAACATTGCTTGTCGTAAAGCTCCGATAGTCTTTCTAGTTCCAAAATGTACCCTTCTCTTATTAACACAAGGAAGAAAAAGCCTTCCAGCCACGGTCCTTGGGAAGTGGGTGCTTCTCCTTCGTGCGGAAATTCCTGTCTCTGTGAGGAAGGAAATGCAACCTCCCGACCTGGAGAGCTGGAAACCCTTGGCAGCCACAATGGGTTTAGTCAGACTTGCCCCGGAACTGATACTCTGATTGGGTTTAAAATCCCGTCGCCCACCCTGGTTCTTATCGACAGCTGAGTTCTGTGACATGGAAATGGAAACACAAGGGGGACAGGCTTCCGGTTGCCCTGGAGCCTGTGGCCACACCAGTGCCTCATGTCCGTGATGCCAAATTTTCAAAACGTGCTTGTGAGAAGCAATTATGATTTATGAACTAGTCCTTATGTTTCTTTATATGAAATCAGAGATTGCTCTGAATTACTATTAAATGGAATTAATTACTAGTTCCAATGCCCGAATTCCTTCTGTGCTTTTACCCCAGTATTCCGTTTCCTGCTGGGGAGCGACAGGGTGGTGGTCCTGCGTTCAGTTGACTGCTGAGAAACATTGTAAAGGGGTTTGCTTTAGCTCCTGTTTGAGGAGCGCAAGTGAGGAGAACTCCATTACTGAAGGAAGACTAGTCAGTTGCTCTCCTGTCATACTTGAAGCTCTGAAGAGCCTCATGCTTGTCGCTCTCTTGCAAAGATGCTCTTATTAAAAGCCCCAGAGCGCTCTGTTTTCTCAACCATCCATTGTTAGCTATCTAGAGCTGATTATTCCCAGGGGCCCGTCTTTGGGATTTTATGATTTTCTGTGTCTCCTGGGACATCATGCAAAGTTTTCAGATGATATAGGAAGCCCATAAGAATTCCTTCTTTTTCTTAAGTCAGGTGAAAAGAATGACTTCGGTGTCAGTGTTCCTACGATAACTTCACTCTGGCCTTTGAAAGCTGGGTTTTCTGTCTGAACTTTCCTCTAAAGAACTTTTTTAAAATGATTATTTTATTGATCAGTTTTTATTTTCCAAGATTGTTGAAAAACACTTGACTTTGATCTTTTGTGTCCTACGAACTTAGCTGTGGCGCTGAAGGGATGATCTTTCAAAAAGCAGATCTAATTTTGGCCTTGCCCTGCTGGCCCACCAGGCGTGCCCAGGCCCCCGTGGGCAGGGAGACCCCTGAAGTAGCCCCTAGTAGCTCCCCTGTCGCCTTCCTGTCTGCTCCTTGGACAGACCAGGCTCTCCCGGCACCTCTATTCACTCTGGTCCATCCACCTGAAAACCCTTC
>SJXQ01005913.1:2333-76497 GCA_006408695.1 Aepyceros melampus | reverse complement strand
GTCTGGAGGTTGTAAAGACCTCACCAGACCTACTCCCATAATTTACATTTTAAGATAACAGAATTAGCCAGAAGGTTTACTCCAGAGACTGTCCTCAGGCATAATACATTGTTATGTAATCCTAAGGAATGTAGAAAGGAAAAAATGTTTGTCCTTTTTTCCTCCTTGAGAATTCCAGACCCCTCTGTCCTTGGGGACCCCTAGCCTTTTTATCAACCTGCCTAGGAAATGACTCTCTCAGAGTTGACTCATTGGAAAAGACCCTGATGCTGGGAGGGATTGGGGGCAGGAGGAGAAGGGGAAAACAGAGGATGAGATGGCTGGATGGCATCACTGACTCGGTGGATGTGAGTTTGTATAGACTAGGGGAACTGGTGATGCACAGGGAGGCCTTGTGTGCTGCAATTCATGGGGTCACAAGGAGTCAGACACAACTGAGTGACTGAACTGAACTGAACCAAACTCTAAACGGTGGTTGACCTCAGTAACCTACAGTAAGCATTTTTGTATTTCTTTTAAACTTGATTTTTATAAAATGATTTTTGATTTATATTTAATTCCTTTTAATCTACTGATGTTTTCAAAAATAAAATTCTTCATGAACTAGAAATAACTTGTTAATGAACAGCAGCAAAACAAAAGAGAAGTACAGCAGAGTTTTGGCAAGTCCTTCATTGTTATAGTGTTTGCATTTGCAGCCTTGGTCTCAACTTCCTTGTTCACAGCTGGAGGTTTCTTTGCACTATTCTGGAGACAAGCAGGATTTATCTGATCAGGTTTTTCTCTAAGATCCCAAGACAGTTTTCTAGGCTGTGGAACAAATCTACAAACATGCAAAACACACTCTAGGTTTACTGTACATGACAGTGAAATCATTTGATCTATTTTATATGACTGGCCCTTAAGACAGTTTAATCAAAGTCAAAAAAAGTTTGAAGATAGTCATTCTTGGGCCTGTGCAGGGATCCATGTTCACCTAGAGGCACTCTCAAAGGAGTGATGGCAATTATTCTGATCACTACCTTTTTAACCATTATACCATAAGCCTTTGCAGAGCAGAAAACTTTTCCCTTTGAAGATAATGACCTGACTGCTTCTGATTTACCTATTACATGCTTTAATATGCACTCTTAGAGATAAAACTAATTAGTGACAATCTATATCAGGAACAAGGCTGTGGTTAGAAAGTTTTCATTGCCTCCACATGCCTATGAGCCCCATTTTCCATATTTTTCTCTATTCTAAAATCAAAAATTATGAATAGCTAACAACTCTTCCCTTCCTATGACCTTCAAACAAAATAACTCAAAATATGATGATGTTGATAACTATAATTTCTTTATTACTTCTCAAGCTGTAGGCTCATTAAATAATTATATCAATAACTTATCTCAATTGTAAAGATAATATTGAGAATGAAATTTGAGGTTTTATGGGAGAGCAATCTGAAAGAGATGGAAATACCAGACCACCTGAACTGCCTCTTCAGAAATCTGTATGCAGGTTAGGAAGCAACAGTTAGAACTGGACATGGAACAACAGACTGGTTCCAAATATGAAAAGGAGTACATCAAAGCTGTATATTGCCACCCTGCTTATTTAACTTATATGCAGAGTACATCATGAGACACGCTGGCCTGGGAGAAGCACAAGCTGGAATCAAGATAGCTGGGAAAAACATCAATAACCTCAGATATGCAGATGACACCACACTTGTGGCAGAAAGTGAAGAGGAACTAAAAAGCTTCTTGATGAAAGTGAAAGAGGAGAGTGAAAAAGTTGGCTTAAAGCTCAACATTCAGAAAACGAACATCATGGCATCTGGCAAATAGATGGGGAAGCAGTGGGAAAAATTGAAGGCAGGAGGAGGAGGGGACGACAGAGGATGAGATGGTTGGATGGCATCACCAACTCAATGCACATGAGTTTGAGCAAATTCTGGGCGATGGTGAAGGACAGGGAAGCCTGGCATGCAGCAGTCCATGGGGTAGCAAAGAGTTGGATATAACTGACTGAACAACAACTAGATGGATCATGGTTACATTGTAGAAATTGATGTGTTTGGTGGAAAGATGGGTTCAATTTTGGACATGTTTAGGTTGAGGTGTCTGGGAGATATCCAAGTGAGAATGAGTAATGAGCATTGTAGTGTATGAAAGTCGCTCAGTCATGTCTTACTCTTTGCAAACCCGTGGACTGGCCATGGAATTTTCCAGGCCAGAATATACTGGAGTGGGTAGCCTTTCCCTTCTCTAGGGGATCTTCCTAACCCAGGGATCGAATCCAGGTCTCCCATATTGCAGGTAGATTCTTTACCAGCTGAGCCACAAGGGAAGCATTGTAAAATATTAATAAATGGAAACTTTAATTAAGTAGAGTTGGGAGACCAGAAAGGGGAGCTCTCACATCCTACAATGATAACAGAGCCCAACAACAAAAAGATTCCTCTTCTTCCCTGTCAGCCCATTAACAAGTCACAGACTCTTTGCTTACTACAGCTCTCCCAACTTCCTCTCCTTGTCCCTGTCTTTTTCCCCATTTTTTAAAGCATTCCCCTCCTTCCCTAGCCCTGTGGGGATTTGTGTGTGGCTTTTAATGTCTATTCATTTAATTTTTTGTCAATAATATTTTTTGTGGCTTGATATTACTGCAAACATTCAATTGCAATTATCTGCTGATCCTGAATAAACTAATTTCTGCTGGAGAAATAATTGGCAGGCTATGTGTTTCAGGTCAATAGCATCTAAATATTGATCTTGAACAGAAAAGGGGTCTGGTCTAGAACCATTTATTTGAAGGCTGGATCATAGAAAAAGCAAGAGAGTTCCAGAAAAACATCAACTTCTGTTTTATTGACTATGCCAAAGCCTTTGGCTGGGTGGATCACAACAAACCGTGGAAAATTCTTCAAGAGATGGGAGTACCAGACCACCTGACCTGCCTCTTGAGAAATCTGTATGCAGGTCAGGAAGCAACAGTTAGTTCTGGACATGGAACAACAGACTGGTTCCAAACAGGGAAAGGAGTACCTCAAGGCTGTATATTGTCACCCTGCTTATTTAACTTTATGCAGAGTACATCATGAGAAACACTGGATTGGATGAATCACAAGCCAGAATCAAGATTGCTGGGAAAAATATCAATAATCTCAGATATTGAGATGACACCACCCTTATGGCACAAAGTGAAGAAGAACTAAAGAGCCTCTTGATGAAAGTGAAAGAGGAGAGTGAAAAAGTTGACTTAAAATTCAACATTCAGAAAACTAAGGTCATGGCATCTGATCCCATCACTCCATGGCAAATAGATGGGGGAAAAATGGAAACAATGACAGACTTTATTTTCTTGGGCTCCAACATCACTGCGGACGATGACTGCAGCCATGAAATAAAAAGATGCTTGCTCCTAGGAAGAAAAGTTGTGACCAACCTAGACAGCATATTAAAAATCAGAGATGTTACTTTACCTACAAAGGTGCATCTAGTCAAAGCTATGGTTTTTCCTGTGTTCATGTATGGATGTGAGAGTTGGACTATAAAGAAAGCTGAGCACCAAAGCATTGATGCTTTTGAACTGTGGTGTTGGAGAAGACTCTTGAGAGTCCCTTGGACTGCAAGGAGATCCAACCAGTCATTCCTAAAGCAAATCAGTCCTGGGTGTTCACTGGAAGGACTGATGCTGAAGCTGAAACTCCAATAGTTTGGCCACCTGATGTGAAGAAGTGACTCATTGGAAAAGACCCTGAAGCTGGGAAAGATTGAAGGTTGGAGGAGAAATGGTCAACAGAGGATGAGATGGTTGGATGGCATCACTGGCTCAATGGGCATGAGTTTGAGTAAACTCTGGGAGCTGGTATTGGACAGGGAGGCCTGGCATGATGCATTCCATGGGGTCACAAAGAGTCGGACATGACTGAGCAACTGAACTGAACTGAAGGCATTTTTTCCAGAATGAGATTCCTAGTGATCTCACCTAGGAAGAGGGTGGAGTAAGAAGAGGGCATAGAATAGAGCTCTAGGTAGAATAGAGCTCTAGGAATGCTAACATTTAAACACCAGGGAGTGAAGAATCACCCTATAAAGGAGAATGGTAGAAGCGGGGAAAAGCACCCAGAAAAGCAAAAAGAAAATAAAAAATGTGTGTGAGTCATAGATGCCAAGAGTTATACGAAAGTTTACCATAATTTACTGAAAGGTCAATTAAGATCTGAAAGATGTTAACTGGATTTTCACATAGAAACACACCCATAAAGTTAACGTTACCACTAGTACTTCTGCTGATACGGAAAGCTAATATATATTGAGTACTTTGCATATTTTCTCTCATTTATGCCTCACAATAACTATCATTATCCTTATTTTACAGAAAAATAAACTGGGTGACAGAGAGCTTAGGTAATTTGTTTGGCAAATGGTGAAGTCAGAAGAGGAACCCACAGACATCTTAATTCAGTAGGTATAGACTTAAAACTTCACACTATAAAACTTCTTCCCAAGGAAAGAAAACAGAGAATAAGGGCCTCAGTAAAAAGAGATGGAGCTGAAAGGAATAAATTAGAGATTGGAAAAAAAAAGATGTAGGATAGAATGGAAAGAAGGGGAACTTTCTATCTATAAGAATCTGTAATCCAGGTTTCTTTCAGTGTTGGAGTCTTAGCCAGGCTAAGGATGAGAATGGCTCCTTGAGACATTAATCTTTAAGGTGGAAAATTCAGTACTAGGATCCTGTTATGTTTTCTAGGAACAGGGCCTAGCAACACATTGGAAATCTCTTCTCATAGAGACCCATGTGATGTTTGACACGGTATCTCAGATTCCTCTTCTGTCCTTTGGGCATCAACTCAGATCCAAGGAACAGTTGCTATGGAAATTTCTTGAGGACTTTGACTCACTTCATCTTGACACTTTATCAAGCAGACAAAAATTTTTTGTTTTCTGCCCTGGGCGTTCTCTGAGGCCATGAGTTGATACAGTGGTTAGAGCCTACTGGTCATGCATGAATGTACACCCCAGAAATTCAGAATAATTATTTTCACCACAAAGGCAACTCTCAAAATATGCACGATGTGAACCCATGTCTAAGTGTTTATCTTCGTCAATTCCAGGGCAGAAATTCTGATGAGCAGCTTCATATTTTTCTCTGGACTCTCTGATAATCTCCTGACTTTTGTTTGCTCTTGGTTTCTGACACTTTTTTCCTTGGCCCTCAACTTTTTTCAAGGTAAGTTTGGCTTGAAAAGTCCAAATGAGAATCTGATTTTCCTTTTCTCTTAAGGGACTAGATATTTTTGCCTAGATGCCCAAGAGGTTATTTCTATTTTTCTCCTTTAAAATTCCACAGGTTTACTGCATATACTTGTTTGTTGTTCCAGTTTACTTTTCCCAGATCTGTTTTGTACCCTTCCTAATACAGTATTAAGATATTTTTATTTCATAAAAGTTTTATTGCATTATATTTTTAGAATTTATTTTTAAATTGCTTTAATTTTTCCTTGGGGAATCCTATTATATAAATATTGTCAAAAGCAGTACTTTAAACCACAAGAATGGTAAACTAATTTTAAAAACTCAAGAAAAGAAATATGAGGCAATAATTTTACATTAAGCTAAGAAGAAACAGAAGAAAGTAAGGGGCTCCCTTGCTAAGAATAGCTAAGATTATGTAAGAACAGGCAAATCCTAAAATTTCTTGGAAAATATGCAGGGTCTATTTGAGAACAGCAGCTGAAACTGGAAGGGATTTTTTTCACACAATCCATTT
This sequence comes from Aepyceros melampus, assembly GCA_006408695.1. NCBI lineage: Eukaryota > Metazoa > Chordata > Mammalia > Artiodactyla > Bovidae > Aepyceros > Aepyceros melampus. The sequence goes on along the minus strand of SJXQ01005913.1, from coordinate 70,737 downwards.
TGTGGGTGGATATAAAGAGCCTGTTGTAAGGTCTTAAAAAATAGAACAGTCTGGGTCCTATTGACTCTCAAAACAAGCCAGCTAAACCTTCTCTTGAATTCTTTTCATCTTTTTCTTCATTTATTTTTTAAATGTATACTTCTCACATTTTATTTCTCTTAAAAACATCATTTTATGCTTACTTGTGCTTGTAATCCTTCTAATTTAATCTTTATTTCTGAAATGACTTTTATTTATAATTATTTCTTGGCATAATCACATCAACCTGAGTTTAATTCAAATTTATATTGTTCTTTCATATTTTATATTATTTTGCCAATCCCTTTTAACCTGTTTTGAAATATTAGATAACACATTTTGCTTTGTGGATCTTCTACAAATGCTTTCCTTGTCTGTAGTATATTATTCTGCTTTAAAAATAGAATAAATCTATTTTAAAAATTATTCCTTGGTATAGTAGCCTTTCCTGATAACTTTTGATTATATTTATGTGAGATTCATTTTCCTAAACTTTTAGGGGGCTGGGGTGGGTTAGAATATTAGATTTTCCTGATTCATGGTTATAAAGTTCCCTTTCTTTGATTTCTGCAAAGTGTTCAAACTAAATGACCATATTTTTTCACTAATCTGTTGGCTCTCTTTCCCCACTGTTTATATCAACTGTCTCTTTCCGTTGACCCTGATGTCCCTGGTTTTTGCAGTTGGGATTCTGCTCTCTCAATGGCTCTTCAGTGTAAGGCTTCTTACTGCTTGATATATTATGGACATATTTTTTAAGTTAGGGCCAACAAGATTTGCATTAGGCAAGGGGTATTAGACAAAGAGAGGATCAATGATGATGCTAAGGTATTTATTTAGCATGAGCAGTAGAAGAACGGAGTTTTCTTTAATGAGTATGGAGGAGGCAGATTGAAGAGTAGATTAAAGTACAGGATGAATGGGAAATGAGAGTTCAGATTTAGTCGTGTTGATTTTAAGTAATATATTAGACATAAAAGCAGACATATCAAGTAGCCAATTGGATCTGGAATTCAAGGAGGCTGTCAAGGCTGAAGATATATATTTGGGCATTGTCAATAAATATATGGCTTTAAAACCATGACACTGGACAACACTCACAAGGGGGTGAGTAGAATTTATGCTATGTAAACAGATAAGAGATCCAAGGACTAGTCTTAGGTGACTCCCAAGAACGGATACTAAGAAGGAAGTGCTAGTGAAACCTAGGAAATTGGAGTGTGGTACCTTAGAAGTTAAAGGGAAGAAAAGTATTTGCAGGATAAGGAAGCAATCAGCTGTGACAGAAGCTGCTCCTGTCTACATCAAATAAATCGTACCTATGAGCTAAACTGTGCTCTTAGTGCCAACTTGTGATCTCTTATTAGTCCATCCTTTCAATATACAGATAGAGAAACTGACTGATTCCCCAGGTTGGGTAAGTAAGTACCTGATTTCAATTCTCAGAGATAGTTAGAGGCAGGCCTACTGTTAACACTCAAGTTACCTTACACCCAATCTAGAGTGTCTGTTGCTTTTCATTAACACTCAGCATTCAATCATTTAGGTTTCTTCCCTGAGAAGTCTTGAATTGTATATTAATGAGTTAAGAATTCCAACATTGCAAAAATCCTTAGTAAATATTAAGCATTATGTCTCACATAGTTCATTTAAATCTAGGGAAAATGAAAGTGTTACTTGCTCAGTCATGTCTGACTATTTGCAACCCCGTGGACTGTAGCCCGCCAGGCTCCTCTGTCCATGGAATTCTCCAGGTGAGAATACTGGAGTGGGTTACCATTCCCTTCTCTAAGGGATCTTCCCAACCCAGGAATCAAACCAGTGTCTCCTGTGTTGCAGGTGGTTTCTTTACCACCTGAGCCATTGGGGAAGCCCTTAAATTTCCAGAGGGCTCTCATAAAAAGCCCTCTTTAAGAACTCAAGCAGTATTACCCTAGATCTTCTGCAATCTCACTCCATCAGATACCCAGAAAACCAGCGTGCCACGAATTACCATAACCATCAATTCTAAAATTAAGATGGAAAAAACACTAATTAACCACATCTTCCTTTGAGCAGGGATTATCATCTGGTAATACTGTGAAGACAGAGAAATCATGTCTTAGTGTCTGCTATAAGTTAGTTGTCAACCTACAGATGCAAGGAGAATAGTACTCCAGCATATTTTGAAATTCAGAGATGGAAGTAAGAGTTAATGAAAACAACTGCTTCTAATGAAACCCTTCCGAACACTGCAAAGGATTAATCAATAATGTTTCACAAAGAAAAAGACTTGAAAATCTCCTTAGGCCCATTTAGAATACTTTGCTCTTCTGTCAATGTAATTAACCTTTTCAATTGCATGTGAATTTACTTTGCAGAGTCATATATTTCCTTACCTTGCTTGTCTTAAACAATTACAAACACCTCTGAGCTTCAAGATTTTTTTTTTTCAATTTAGAAAAAAAAGAAAAAGGTAACAATGCAAAAAGTACAGAGACTACTATGTTCCTTGCTGTTCAGTCATTAAGTCTTGTCTTACTCTTTGTGACCCCATGGACCACAGCATGCCAGGCTCCTCTATCCTCCATTATCTCCCAGAGTTTGCTGAAATTCATGTCCATTAAGTCAGTGATACTATCTAACCATCTCATGCTACACTGCCCCCTTCTCCTTTTGCCATTTCAATCTTTCCCAGCATCAAGGTCTTTTCCAATGAGTCGGCTCTTCGCATCTGGTGGCCAAAGGGTTGGAACTTCAGCATCAGACCCTCCAATGAATACTCAGGGTTGATTTCCTTTAGAATTGACTGGTTTGATCTCCTTTCTGTCCAAGGGACTCTCAAGAGTCTTCTCCAGCACAACAATTCTCAACCATTAATTTTTTGGCACGCAGCCAAAGAATTATGTTCCAACTCTCACATCCATACATGACTATTGGAAAAACCATAGCTTTGATTAGACACACCTTTGTCAGTCAAGCTTGACTACTATAGCAAACATCTATGTATCTATGACCTAGAATGTGACAGGTATTATTTTGCTATACTGAGTTCTGATCCTTTCTCTATTGTTTATGTTGGAAATATCCTCTCCTAATATGTCCTTTGTCTTTTAAATTTTTCATGATACCTTTTTTTTGTCCCATGAATGTTTTAAATCTTGATGTCATTTCATTTTAAATAAACCTTTTTAAAAAACTCTTCTTTCCCACAAGATCATGCAACATGTTTAAAGTTTTTGATTCACCATTAGGTCTTTAATTCATTTGGAATTTATTATTGTGTATGGTGTGAAGTAAGGATTGGATTTTAGGTTTTTTTCAATTACCTTGAAACTAATTATTCAAACACCACACATTAAATAGTCCATCCTTTGACTACTGATCGCTAATACCATCTCTGATACTTACAAAGTTTCCTTACATGACTCAGTGATGCATTATGTTAGTTATTTGCTTTATGATAGGGAATTCCTAGAAAGTCTGTCTCTCTGGGCATGAGTGAGAAGATAAAATGCTTCAGTACAATCCTTTGGATTTTTTTTTCTATATTCACCCTCTGGTTTCAAGACAACTTCCAAGTTCATTTTAAAAAATGCATTGTAAAATGATGAGAAATAATTCAGGGTATGTGGCAATAGAAAATGGTCATTATACTGTGGGGAGGCCAGGGCCACTCATACAGGGGATAAGCTATAGCTAGATTATAAACCAAACATAGGTCACTGACCAGCAATGTGAGTTTGAGTAAGATACTTAGTATTTCAGAGCACAGTTTTGTCACCTATTAAGTGATAATTATAATACTTCCAAGGCACAATGTTTATAAAAAATAAATGAGACATATATGAAAAATGCTGAGCACATAAAACAAGTTTACTAATTGTAAGTTTCTCCATTCACAAAAGATGAACACATACAGTTGCATTTAACAATTAAATCTGTTCACTCAATTTTATAATTTTCTTTCCATTATTTTGGCAGTGTCCATTAACCGACTTGCTAAGCAAGTTGTAATACTCTACTACCCAAGGAAATCTGAAAATTCAATGCAATCCCTATCAAATTACCAACAGCAATTTTCACAGAATTAGGAAAAAAATTTACAATTTGTATTGAAACACAAAAGATCCCAAGTAGCCTAAACAATCTTGAAAACGAAAAACAAAACTGGAGGAATCATGCTCCCTGACTTTAGACTCTAATACAAAGCCACAGTAATCAAAGGGCTTCCCTGGTCTCTCAGTTGGTAAAGAATCAGTCTGCAATGCAGGAGACCTGGGTTCAATCCCTGGGTTGAGAAGATCCCCTGAAGTGGGGTATGGCAACCTACTCCAGTATTCTTGCCTGGATGGAGAGAGGAGACTGGTGGGCTGCAGTTTATGGGATCACAAAGAATCAGACACGACTGAATGACTAAGCACACACATAGTAATCAAAACAGTATGGTACAGGAACAAAAAAGACACACAAATCAATGGAGTAGAATAGAGGGCCCAGAAAAAAACTCTCACACTTATGGTTAATTGATTTATAACAAAGGGGGCAAGAACATGCAATGGAGAAAAGACAGTCTCTTCAGTAAATGGTTCTGGGAAAACAGAACAGCTACATGTAAAAGAATGAGATTATAACATTTCCTCACACCATATACAAATTCAAAATGGATTAAATACCTAAATGCAAAATCAGAAATCATAAAATTCCTAGAAGAAAACAGAGGCGGGACACTTGTCATAAAGCCTAACAATATTTTGGCAGATTTTTCTCCCTAAGGCAAAGGTAACAAAGGCAAAAATAAATAAATGGTACCTAATTAAATGTAAAAGCTTTTGCACAGCAAAATAAAACACTGAGAAAAATGAAAAGACAAGCCACTGAATGGGAAAAAATATTGACAAATAATATGACTGATAAAGAGCTTAATATTTAAAAAAACAGCTCACACAACTCATTAAAAAAAAAAAAAGGCAACCCAATTTAAAAATGGGCAGGACTTAATAGACATTTTTCCAAAGAAGACATACAGCCTTCTTTGGAAAAGATGGCTAACAGTCATACAGAAAGATGCTTAACATTGTTAATCATCAGAGAAATACAATTCAAAACCACAATGAGATATCACCTCACAGATGTTAGGATGGCTATCATCAAAATGACCATAAATATTATATGTTGGCAAGGATGTGCAGAAAAGGGAAGCCTTGTATACTCTTAATGATAATGCAAATTGATGCAGCCAAACAGTATGCAAAATCATTAATAAACTAAAAATAGGACAATAATATGACCCAGCAATTCCACTCCTCAGTACATATCCAAAATGAAAATATTAATTCAAAAAGATATATGCATCCCAATGTTCTTAACAGCATTATTTATAATTCTTACAGTAGCCAAGGTATGGAAGCAACTTAACTGTTCCCTTCAACAGATGGATGCATAAAAAAGATGTGATACATATATACAACAGACTACTACACAGCATAAAAAATAGTGAAATGTTGCCATTTGCAACAACATAGATAGTCTTCAAGATTATTATGCTGAGTGAAAAAAGAGAAAGACAAATACTATAACAGTATCACTTATATGTGGAATCTAAAAATAAAACAAGTGAATATAACAGAATAGAAACAGACCCACAGATATAGAGAACAAACTCCTGGTTACCAGTAGAGCGAGGGAAAAAATAAGGAGCAAGATAGGGGTAGGGGATTAAGAGGTACAAAATACTATGTATAAAATAAGTAAGCTATAAGGATATATTGTATCACACAGAGAATATAACCAATATTTTATAGTAACTATAGATTCTGTATAACTCTTAAAAATTTTGAATCACCATGTTGTATATCTGCAACTTATATAAATCAACTAAACCTTACTAAAACCATCAATTTTTAAAAATAAATCTCAAGTGCTGAGACCTAATCAGTGCAAGAAACAGCTGGGGCCATGTTGAAATAACACTGCATGTGGAATGTGATGGTGACTAATTACCTAATATTCCACTAATTAGACATAAAAACTTGGACAAACATTCTAATCATTCTGATTCTCAGTTTCCTAATATGTAAAGTGGGGATGAAAATGCCTAACTATGAAACTCCTTGTACAGACCATGCAAGATATATAAATCCAATCATATTAATACTATCAGTCAACACTTACTGTGAGGCAGGTAGCAAGGAACCATCTGAAACAATCTCCTCCACAATGACTGAGAGAAGAAGCAAAGCTGACAACCGCAGACCCTCAAGATTAGGGTTGCTAGATTTAGCAAATAAAACTACAGGATACACAAAATTGAATGTCAGATAAAGAAGCGATTTTTAGTAGACTTAGTATATTTCCCTAACAATGTTTGGACTTAAATATGCTAAAACTTTTATTTTTTAAATCAAATTTAAATTAATTGTGTATCTGTTAGAGGTCATTGAGAGGATCCTAGAGCTGGATAAAGACAATTGCGGGCTGTTTATCCCTTTCCCTGTCCTTGGAATGACATTCTACCCACTGTTCCCACACTAGGAGTTACTTCAAGGACACAGCCTTCAGAGAGTAAAGAGTATTGAGGCCACCTGCACTGTACACGTGAGTGAACCCTATGAAGGCCTCTATATAATCTTTTAAGATTCTGGTGGGCAGGTGTACAGATGTACTTGTCTTTCAGGCACTCTATAAGTTCTCTAGCTTATTAACACTGCCAGGTACAAACATGGAATGGTCTGCCTCTCTCTTCAGTCTCTCTTTGCCCTGTCTGTATGGGGTCCAGTTTTGAACTTCACCCAGGGAACCCACGAGGCTGTGAACCAACAATATCCTATATACTCCCAGGTAACCTCACTCAAAAAGCTTACATTCCTAGAGATCAGGGAAAGATGATCCAATGTTTCTATTCTTCTCAAACTTCTAGTCCCTTCTGCAACCTCTGGCCCCTAACTTGTGCCAGTGAATGACTTCTTTCACTTGCCTGAAAAAATGCACCTTATCCTAGGTCAGTTCCCACAGAACTTAAACCATCTCAACTGGCATGTCTAAGTCCACAAATTCTCCATTGGCTCTTCCTGCTGCTGTTAGAGTTTTATTGTCAGCTATCTCACAAAAAATAACATACCAAACTAATTTGATTCACACAGCAACTCTATGAGGCTGAAGCCAAGTATTGTACTCATTGGAACAATAAAGAAGCAGAGGCTCGGAAAATGAAGTGATATATGTAATACTGGATAGAGAAAGAACTAAATGACTTTGTTTGAATCCTGATCTAGGGCTTTTTCCATTCCCACCCCAATCCCTTATGGTAGTTATTAGATGGTCATATAGCTAGAAATGAATTAAGAAATTAATAGGCATTAATATGTATAAATGAGAGTTATTTGAACTACAAAATTGATGGTACTTGATATAATGGCTCAAGGTAAAACAAATCCATCCATTTAAACTGATGCAACCATAAAGATTCAGAAGTCCTACTTGTGGGCTTCCACAATTTTCTATTGTTCATGAAGCACACCTGACTAGCTACAGAGCTGGTTCAGTCACGTGTGCATGACAGAAAACAGCAAACAGCAGGGTTTTCGGTACTCAGTGAAGCAGGTTTTTATATGTGTGTTCCAAAACTTGTGTTGTTGATCATTCAGTTTGGAAATTTTAGTTATACTGGTGCAGGAAAATTCATACACCAAAATGCAACCCAGAAGTCAAATGGATTTCCGGCTATGGCAGAGAGTTCCATAGACAAGTCTCAAGTATATGCTTAATGTTTTACCATTGTCTTTCCTATATTTTTTTTTCCTCTTAGGATGCTCACATAGCAAACCGCTCTTTGAAAGAACCAATATCACTATTACCTCTGTCTTTAATTTCTCTTAAGTTTTAATAAGGCAAATACTCAAAGTCCTGTTCTTAGAGAGATGTGTAGTGAGTGAGTGATAGTTGCTCAGTCATGTCCAACTCTTTACAACCACATGGACCATAGCCCTGTAGCCTGCCAGGCTCCTCTGTCCAGTGGAATTCTCCAGGCAAGAACACTGGAAGGGGTTGCCATTTCCTTCTCCAAGAGAGATGTGTAACGTGCACACATATCCTGTAAAGCAGCAGTTTTTATAATTTGGCTCTATACTGGAATAAATGTGAGGAGCTTTAAAATTCTGAAGCCTGATTCTTAACCTTCCTCCCTTTTTTATTTAATTGGTCTATGGTGTGGTCTGATCATTCAAGTATTTACCTAAAGATTCCCTAGGTCATTAAACGTGCAAACAAGTTTGAGAACCACAAATTTAGGAAAGCATGAGTACATATTTAGAAGCATTTGGAGGAGCTTTAAAAAATTCCCAATGCTCAGGATAGACCTCCAATCAATTAAATAAGAATATCTGAGGGTGGGACCCACACATGTAATTTAAAGTTCTCCTGGTGATTCCAAAGTGAAGCCAGGGTTGCTGATCATTGCTTTATTATCAGTGCCTTTTCCTGCACTTTTCTTGGCATATAATTCACTGGAAGCAGACAGAAGACAACTATTTGTTATTCTATTTAAAGTCACTTTGACTGAACACAGTGAATTCTGACTCATCGTGACTGCTTGAAAAGTACTTGTTTAATGCATGATCATGTTTGAAGATCTTAACACACTGAAGACACAGTGACTTCAATACATAGTTAAACATGCATCCTGACAACATGACTGATAAAAAATGTATAATGTATGATATATAAATATAGTTGAATAAAGTTAAGATATGAGTATGTGAAATGAACTTATTATTTCTGGATTTTCTTTTTTATATAACTGCTAAGATAAAATGGAGGTGCTTATGCATGTTCCCTATGGTTTCACCCCAGTTGTCAAAACAAAAGGACATGTAGCGATGCTTTACCTTTCTGACCAGTCTAAAGTTGCCAGATTTACCACAAAAAAAATAAGAAAAGAAAAGCACCTCCAATCAAATTTGAATTTCAAATGAAAAACAAATAATTATTTTTAATATAAGCATGTTCCATACAATATTTGGGTACTTATACCAAAAGAATACATATCCCTTGTTTCTCATTTAACTAAGTGCCCTTTATTTTATCTGGCAATCTGAGACTAGTCCAGACTGTTGAGCATGCAAATGTCTTTAAAGTAAAAATAAAAGTGAAAATACTGATAAAACATTTCTAATGGTTATAAAACTTCTTAGGTGCTATCTTTTACATACCTCTTGCAGTTGCTAATGAAAATAAGACTTTTACTTATCACTCCTATTTTAAATTCAATGGCTAATGATTTTATAAACTTATAAAGCACAAAGCTTCTGATTTAGGACATAGTTAAAGTTTCCAGGTGGTAATTAATCACCCAATGAAGCACTGTAGTTTTCAGAAGCAGCTTACTTTGAATTTTCATCCTATTTAGTGTGCAGTGTATTTGGGAGCAGATTCAGGAAGTAACAGTTATTAGTCTTACTTAAGGGGCTTCCCTTGTAGCTCAGTTGGCAACAAATCTGCCTGCAATGCAGGAGACCTGGGTTTGATCCCTGGGTTGGGAAGATCACGTGGAGAACACATTCCACTATTCCTGCCGGAGAATCCCATGGATAGCGGAGCCTGGCAGGCTACAGTCCATGGGGTGGCAAAGAGCTGGGCATGACTGAGCAACTGAGCATGCATGCACACCATATGGGAACCAATTTTCCTAGATTCAAAGACTGGTTCTGCTGTTGACTCACTGTGAGACTTTAGGCAAGAGTCTGCCCCTCTACACATGTTGATCAATTTGACAAGATCATCTCTGTGAGCTCTTTAAGCTCTAAATACTATGCTGGCTATATTTTATCACTTTGTGTGAAAGTCACTAAGTCATGTCTGACTCTTTGTGACCCCATGGAATAGTCCATGGAATTCCTCAGGCCAGAATACTGGAGTGGGTAGCCATGCCCTTCTGCAGGGGATTTCCCAACCCAAGGATTGAACCCAAGTTTCCTGCATTGCAGGTGGATTCTTTACCAGCTGAGCCACCAGGGAAGCCCTGGATATATATGCTGGCTAAATTTTATCATCTTAATGCACTTAGACAGCATATTAAAAAGCAGATACATTACTTTGCTAACAAAGGTCCGTCGAGTCAAACCTATGGTTTTTCCAGTAGTCATGTATGGATGTGAGAGTCGGACCACAAAGAAAGCTGAGTGATGAAGAACTGATGCTTTTGAACTGTGGTGTTGAAGGCCCTTGAGAGTCCCTTGGATTGCAAGGAGATCCAACCAGTCAATCCTAAAGGAAATCAGTCCTGAACATTCATTGGAAGGACTGATGCTGAAGCTGAAACTCCAATACTTTGGCCACCTGATGTGAAGAGCTGACTCATTGGGAAAGACCCTGATACTGGGAAAGATTGAAGGTGGGAGGAGAAGGGGACGACAGAGGATGAGATAGTTGGTTGGCATCACCAACTCAATGGACATGAGTTTGAGTAAGCTCCGGGAGTTGGTGATGGACAGGGAAGCCTGGCATGTTGCAGTTCATGGGGTCACAAAGAGTCAGACACTACTGATCGACTGAACTGAACTGAATGCACCTTATATTCTTCCATTGCCAGCTTGCACTGAGAAAGAATTATTCTGATCCTATTCATATTATTTTAAACTTTCAAGGATTCTAAGATGATATGTCTTTCTTAAAGACTCCACGGAATTGTTAAAGAGAAACGAATCTCTAAATGCATTTATACATCTTTTAAATTTTCAATGTACTCAGACCAAACATTTTTTCTGACCCAATTCGTAAGACAAAGACTTAACATGCTCTGAGCTCAATCTACTGCAGCTGTGTCATTGCTTCCTAAAACCAAATCACTATGCCATGGAGGCAGAAGAATCCAGAGTGAGTGTATTAAATTGCCACTTACGGTAAAAACTCTAGATAAAATATGCTTTAGTTCTTAGAGCTCTGGATGACTGTTTTAACCAAGAAAATCACAAGGTCAGGAGGAAAATTTTATAAGATACACATAATCAAAAATCAGTATTTTAAGCAAAATATATTGGTTTTGAACATGCAAAGCAAAAAGAATTCAAAAATATTCACTAGTGGATAGGCATCGCTCCAGAATATTCATGACTAGTAGAGGAGTATCCATTTACTGCTCTAATAACTTCAGGGAGTTCTCAACTTTTAGAAAATGCAGAAAGATGTTGAGACCTTTATTTCAATCCCTGTAAAGTACCATTTTAAGGAGGTGTACATAGTAAATCTTCTCATTAGAGAACCACTGTTTTGACTATGCACTATACAGTTCACTTTAAATGGAAATATGAACTATTATTAGCCTATATCTACCGAATACCATTCACCTACATCAGAAAAAAAATACATGAGCATTATCCATGTAGATTTTTGTTATGAAGTTATTCACTTTTATTATTCATGTCCACATCTTCCAAAAGGAATCCTAAGCAGATAGGCAGAAAACACATGATTTTAGTGTCAACTCTGTCCTTGGTCCTAGAGCAACTGTTATAAATTCAATAGCTAATAAAACATATATTATCCTAGAACTTTTGCAACTGTACGAGAACTTATTTGATATGATTGCTCTCCAGTTTGTGGGTCTTCTGCTCGGTGGCTCACGATGGGGCTAGTCTCTGGGTCCTGCTGCACACAAGGTTTTGTCTGAACCCTCCAAGCATCTCTGGAGGGTATGGGGTTTGATTCTAAACGCGGTTTCGCCCCTCCTACCTTGTTGTTGGGGCTTCTTTGCCCTTGGATGCAGAGTATCTTTTTCTGGTGGGACCCAACGTTCTCCTGTCAATGGTTTTTCAGCAGCAGTGATTTCTCGTCACCGAGCTTACCAAGAGAGTCAACAAAACATACACAAATTAATATTCTCACTATAATTTAATATAATTCTCTCTAATTATAAAAGTCCATTAAAATATAGGAACTATTACTACCATTATCTGTGTTTATTAAAAATCAGAACATTCTCTTAGAATCTGAAAAAGTAATTTAGAGCATTTCCAAAGATGATTCTTCTCCATAAATACAGGTACCACGATGACCATGTCAATTTTTGTGTTTTTGAGACTTTGTGTCTGTTTTAATTTTTTTTAATGTAGTAAAGTATACATAATATAAAATTTACCATTTAAACTGCTTGAAGTGTAAAATTTAGTGGCATTAAGTACATCCACAATGTTATGAAACCATCACTATTATTTATTTTCAAAACTTTTTCATCACCCCTAGATAGAAACTTCATAATTATTAAACAGCAACCCCTCATTTCCCTCTCTACTCAGCCCCTGGAAATCTCTAATTTACTTTCTTTTCCTTTATCTATTCTATACATAAAATGTTTTTGTAATTGTGGGTAGCTGAGAATATTTTACAAATAACAAGACTAGAACAGTCTTTACTGATACATTTTTGAACTGTAACTGCACATTGTTGCTATTTTATCAACTTCCTCAAAAGTATGAGTAGTTAAATTCATACTCATTATAATATAAGAAACAAAGGACATTAAACATATAAAGTGCAATGTAATAAAGAAAAACATGGGTTTAGTATTCCAGTGGAACCAGATTTTAACATGGCTCTACAATTTACTAAATAACATATTTACTTCAGTAATTTATTTAACCTTTCCTTTCATCATATGTATAATGAAGTTGCTGATGTCTATAAAAGAGAAAAATACCAAAATGATTTTCTTAGATCAATCTTAGGCTTAATAAGGAAATCAGAGACAACAGTGGTAAGTTTGGTTATCTAACCTTTCTCAGATAGGTTCAATAACGCATAATGTTACTAGCCAATGAATCGGTTTCAAAATACCCAGGAATTTTAGATCCATAAGAGGGTCAACTATAGTTTCTGAGAAATTCCATTTAGCATTCTCTACATTAAAATGTCTTTGACACAAACCATTCTCTCATGACTGGAATGCAGGAAAACTGGAGTTACGGTTTCTCATTTGTTTTGTCTCCATTTGCTTTATGACCTTGTCCAAGTCAGCCATTTTGAAGGGTAAAATACACTGTCCTCTAAGAGTATGCAAATGATCATACCAAGTAGTAACGTTTAAAATGCATTAGAAAAAAAGAAAAACATTCTCTATTTGGAAGACAAAATATTATATATTATTTTTTTATTTTATTATTATTTTTACTTTACAATATTATATTGGTTTTGCCATACATCAACATGAATCCGCCACGGGTGTACACGTGTTCCCAATCCTGAACCCCTCTCCCACCTCCCTAGACATATGACAACTTTCAATTTGTTGTGACCCTATGGACTGTAGCCCACCAAGCTCCTCTGTCCATAGGATTCACCAGGCAAGAATACTGGAGTGGGTTGCTATTTCCTTCTCCAGGGGATCTTCCGGACCCAGGGATTGAACCCAGGTCTCCCGCATTGCAGGCAGACGCTTTAACCTCTAAGCCACCAGGGACGCACCACCCATAAAATAAAATGTTAAGATATAATTAGTATAGGTCAAATGGATAAGGGGAGATAAAGAGTTTTCCAAGGTTCAATTCTGTCTTAATACTCCATTTTATTTCATTTAACCAAGATACAGACTAGCAAAAGAAGCCCATCCAAAAAGCCCCCAAATATCATGAAACTCAGTAAGAGAGCTTGTGTTTACACAATAGCAAGAGAATAAATACATTCTCAGCAGTGGTGTGCTGCAGGCAGCTTGCAAAGGCATGAGGGAATAGATTATTCACCTCTCCGCAATTCCACATTCAGTGACACCACACTTTTAGCTTGAAATTAGCCACAGTGGGAGTACTCACACCAAGGAAACTGGTCAACTACAGGAATCAGGATTTTCCTTTTTTCAGGAAGTCACCCCCACACCACTGGTTCTTAACCACAGATCCTTACATATGGCAATAAAAGGAAGAAATATGGAGACACACACATCTTCTGGGCCTGAAATCATGTACAAAGCTTTTTCTAAGATCTGGGAACACTTTTATTAATATCAGTGCTTCTCACACTTTAACATGCATAAGAATCACCTCAGGATTTTGTTAAAATACAAATCCTGATTGAGAAGGTCTGACATTTTCTATTTTGTACACTGTCTCCAGGGAAGTCTATGCTTCTGGTCCAAGGATCACATGAGTAGTAAGGGATTATGGGACATCTAATTAATTACCTTCAGCTAAACAAGAGAGGGAAGGGAGGGAAATTTTGCCAGCAAAAGTCTCTAATTATTGGTTTTGAAACCAAGCTCTTAAGAAACTGCTACATAGATCTGGGGTTATTGTTTTAGTGGTAGACTAGTACAAAAATATACTGTATTTTTTTTTCTGTAAAATAGACTATAATGAATCCTCCTTAAATAATAAGCTGTTTATTTTACTAGAAATCCCATTAAAATAAATTCAATTTCTCCATTTAAAATGTGAAGAGCAATGTTGCCTTACTGTTCTACTTTTGTGCATGTGTGCTCAGTCACTAAGTTATGCCCAACTCTTTGCAACCCCATGGACTGTAGCCCTCCAGGCTCCTCTGTCCATGGGATTTCCCAGGCAAGAATACTGAAGTGGGTTGCCATGCCATCCACAAGGGGAGCTTCCAGTCCCAGGGATCAAATCTATATCTCCTGCATCTCATGTATTGGCAGGCAAATTCTTTACCGCTGAGCCACCTGGGAAACCCACTGTTCTACGTGTCTTAAAACCCTTCAGTACTGGGAACTCATGTACACCCGTGGTGGATTCACGTCACTGTATGGCAAAACCAATACAGTATTGTAAAGTAAAATAAAGTAAAAATTAAAAAAAAAAAAACCTTCAATAGCATAAGAACAAAGTAGAGTATGAGTGTGTGAGTTGGGCAGGGGATGGATCTATCTTCAAAGCCATAAGGAAATGACCACAACCAAAACATACAAATTTGAAATATGTATACAAAACACTATGAAATATGAAGCAAAACAAAAGATTCAGATATAAAGTACAAACATTTTTACATCTTGAAAAGGAGTCACAGTTTGTCCAAAGTAATTAATGCTACTTAGCATTAGATTCAATAATGCTTCTGAGTAACTGGACTGAGAAAGATGGACAAACAACTGAAGAAACAGAATACATCTGCAAATATGCAGAATGGTATGAAATATGGACTTGAAGAAACCATATTGATATCACATGTTTATCTATGATCTAACCTTATAACCAGCTGGGATGCCAGACAAGAAATGGAATAAATACAGAAGGAAAGCAATAATAATTTAAGCCTACAACATGCTGCAATTCATGGGGTCGCAAAGAGACACGACTGAACTGAACTGAACTGAACTGAAGCCTACAACAGAGAGCCCATGGCTTAAGGGACTTTCTGTGAAGGAGCATTCACTTGAATGCCAGTAACTGAGAGAAGTCATGCCACTAGGGAAAAAGACAGATATCCATGGTAAGACGTTGGCCTAGGAAATAAAACTTTATCAAAGATATTGGTATTCCTACATCACTATCTCTGCCATCACCACTAAAATATGGTTGACCTCATAAAATACAAATAATAATATTGAACAAAGAAATAAATATTAAACTGCAAAGAAACTTAAAAACTTATTTAATTAAAAGAAGGAATTAAACATGAGCAAAAGGTCAGTGAACAACACATCACAGGAAAAATTATCCAAGGACTCAGAATCCAGGTTCAGACAATTATTTCTTCACTTTCTCAGAAAAAAAAATTAAATAGCATGAATTATATAAAACAAAAAGAACATCAATAAGAATTAAAGTTCAAAACTTAGATTATATGATGATGAAGACGAAAAACTAGTAGAACCTAGAAAATAAATGGAAAATATCTAAACAGTATAGGTATAAGATCATATTAGAAACAACATAATCATACATAAATTTTATAGAAAATACAGTTAGGCCTAAAGATAAAGCATGAATAAATTATACTAAATAAAAGCAAAAGACAAAATGGATTTTATAATATTAAAAGCAATACCTGAAATCCAGACAAAAGATTTCCACCTCACACAGAACTCACACTCCTGAAGAATGAAGCAAGATGAACGAAGCAAGACACATCAAGAAGAACAAAGGCCTGAATATGCAGGGGAAAATGATACACTGTATCTCGGGGTGGGGGGCCATGAATGGTACAGAACATTCAGTATGAGAACCTATCAGGAAGGAATTACTGAACTTCAAGGCTAAAGAAAGATACATGTGAGCTTTCCAGAAGAAATATGTCAGTTACAAAGAAGGCTCTATTCTCTACTTGCAATGACAGATTAACTGATGCTAGACTTCTTCTGCTGTGAAGCTGGAAAACTGAACAAAATATATGACACAACTGTTTTCAGATCGTGGACAACAATCAGTTTAAGACTGCAACCTCGAAAATAAGGAAAACAGGTGATCTGAGCACAAAGACCATCACAGCTGTACACCTGGATGCAGTTCTGGACCACAGAAGGTGGGATAGAGAAATAAAGTTTAAAGTAGTAGTCTTGCTGATTTAAGGAAGTTTGGGGAGTATCAAACATCTAGCAATAATAGAGTAGACAACTACAGAGGCAAGACATATGCAGAAAGAACTGCAGATTTCTGCAAAGTGATGCTGTTAAGTTTATGACTGAATATTAATCTGTGCATGTGTAGCATGAAACTCCAAGAGATCAAATAACATATCTTGGGTATTGGTAAGCTTAATAATTCCTAGAGTTTATGTAGGACAGGGAGCTTCTGAGTTCCAACCAGGCAGAATGAAGAGACTGTGTTGAATACTCATAGCACTAAGTAGAGACCACTTCCAGGGTCATATGATGTAAGAAAGGCCAAACACCAGCTTCTGAAGGGTCAAGAAAGTCTGCAAGTAACTCAAAAAGCTGCCAAAAAGTAAATACTAACACTCTTTTACAAAGATGTGAAAATCGAGACACTCAACAATGTAAAATGGCAATGTCTAACACACAACAAAAAGTTCCTAGACATATTAAGAAGCTGAAAAACATACTCATTACAAGGAAAAAAGTAAGTCATTAGAAACAAACTCAGATATGAAAGCCATGATGAAAACAACAGGAAGACTAAAACAGTTATTATAAAAATGCACAAAAAGTTAAAGTGTAAACATTAATATTAATAGTAACTGATATTAAAATAAAGAAAATTTAATTCCAAGAGTCTCAAAATACAATATTGAAAGGAAAAATTTATTGTCTGGATTTAATGATAGATAAGACAGAAAAGAAGCAATTGAACCTAATGACAAAAGAAAACTATTAAGCCTAAACCAGAGACAGAAAGAACACTTGAAAAATATGAACAGTGCCTCAGAGATATATAGGCGAATATGTAACAGGCTAAAATTATTATAATTGTAGATGGAGATAGATCTGGGGCAGAAAAAAAAATAAGCAAAGGCTAGGTTACTAACAAAAACAGTAGAATAAGAACCTTCAAAGATTCCATTCTCCATAAAATCAATGAAAAAACTGGCAAAAAGTGCAGAATCAACCGTTTTCAAACTCTAGAAATGAATGGAAGGCTTGTAGACATCCAAGTTGCACTTATTAAACAAAAATGGCTGAAACTCTGTAAAGCCACCCATCCATAACAGAAGTACAAATATTGACAAAAAAAATTGATAGATACATCTATACATATAAATATGAATCACTTTGCTTTACATGTAAAACTATCAAAACATTGTTAATCAACTATACTGCAATATAAAGTAAAAAGTTTAAAATATATAGTACGTCATAAAAAAAATTAAAGAGAAAAAGAAATTGAAAGCCAATTTTAAGTAACTCTAGAAATTAACCAATGGCTTGTAATGACATGAGGAATATTAAAGAGAGAGAGAGTGGAAACAGATAAGTGCAAGTTTTACATTTTCATTTGCTCTATTCCCATACAAATTCATTTATGTAAATATTTACAACAGTTATCAATAGTCACCTGAAACTGGAAGAAAAAGATAAATATTTCTCAAGTGATAAGCAGATAAACACATTGGGATAGAATTTCATCTTCTCAAATACATGAAAACATATTCCAGTCTCTAATGTGTTAGTAATAAAAAATTTAAAAAACCTCCCCTCATTCATTTAACTTCTTTAGATAAAATACCTTCTCTCTCTCCTCATTCACTGACAACTTTTCAAAATCTGTTTACAATTGCTGCCTCCTCTTCTTCTTCACTTTCCATTTATTCCTCAACCCATTCAGTCCAATTTCTGCCCACTCTACTACAATGGCTCTGGCTAAGTTAACTGATGGTCTTCATATTGCTAAATTCAACAGAAACTTTTCAAATATGGTGGAGTTTCAAACTCTCAGTAACATTATTCTTTTCTTACAAGGGAAATCATTAGGATATTTTTAGTATTTCATATAAAATATAGAATTGTATAAATATCATCAGTTCAGTCGCTCAGTAGTGTCTGACTCTTAGCAAACCCCACGAATCGCAGCACACCAGGCCTCCCTGTCCATCACCAACTCCAGGGGTTCACCCAAACTCACGTGTATCGAGTCAGTGATGCCATCCAGCCATCTCATCCTCTCGTCCCCTTCTCCTCCTCCCCCCAATCCCTCCTAGCATCAGGGTCTTTTCCAATGAGTCAACTCTTTGCATGAGGTGGTCAAAATATTGGAGTTTCAGCTTCAAAATCAGTCCTTCCAATGAACACCCAGGACTGGTCTCCCTTAGGATGGACTGGTTGGATCTCCTTGCAGTCCAAGGGACTCTCAAGAGTCTTCTCCAACACCACACTTCAAAGCATCATTTTTATGGCACTCAGTTTTCTTCACAGTCCAACTCTCACATCCATTCATGACCACTGGAAAAACTGTAGCCTTGACTGGATGGACCTTTGTTGGCAAAGTAATGTCTCTGCTTTTTAATGTGCTACCTAGGTTGGTCATAACTTTCCTTTCAAGGAGTAAGCGTCTTTTAATTTCATGGCTGCAGTCACCATCTGCAGTGATTTGGGAGCCCAGAAAAATAAAGTCAGCCACTGTTTCCACTGTTTCCCCATCTACTTCCCATGAAGTGATGGGACCAGATGCCATGACCTTTGTTTTCTGACTGTTGAGCTTTAAGCCAACTTTTTCACTCTCCTCTTTCACTTTCATCAAGAGGCTTTTTAGTTTCTCTTCACTTTCTGCCATAAGGGTGGTGTCATCTGCATATCTGAGATTATTGATATTTCTCCCGGAAATCTTGATTCCAGCTTGTGCTTCTTCCAGTCCAGCATTTCTCATGATGTACTCTGCATAGAAGTTAAATAAGCAGGGTGACAATATACAGCCTTGACATACTCCTTTTCCTATTTAGAATCAGTCTGTTGGTCCATGTCCAGTTTTTTTTTTTTAATTAATTTTTATTTTTTAGTTTGTTTTGCTTTACAATACTGTATTCGTTTTGCTATACATTGACATGAATCAGCCACGAGTGTACATGTCCAGTTTTAACTGTTGCTTCCTGACCTGTTTCTCAAGAGGCAAGTCAGGTGGTCTGGTATGCCCATCTCTTTCAAAATTTTCCACAGTTTATTGTGTAATCTTGATTCCAGCTTGTGCTTCTTCCAGTCCAGCATTTCTCATGATGTACTCTGCATAGAAGTTAAATAAGCAGGGTGACAATATACAGCCTTGACATACTCCTTTTCCTATTTAGAATCAGTCTGTTGGTCCATGTCCAGTTTTTTTTTTTTAATTAATTTTTATTTTTTAGTTTGTTTTGCTTTACAATACTGTATTCGTTTTGCTATACATTGACATGAATCAGCCACGAGTGTACATGTCCAGTTTTAACTGTTGCTTCCTGACCTGTTTCTCAAGAGGCAAGTCAGGTGGTCTGGTATGCCCATCTCTTTCAAAATTTTCCACAGTTTATTGTGGTCCACAGTCAAAGGCTTTGGCATAGTCAATAACGCAGAAATAGATGTTTTTCTGGAACTCTCTTGCATTTTTGATATATACTCATAAAAATTGAATTTCCTCATAATATGTTTTGTCAAATACTACTGCTAACATTCATTTCAGGTAATATGGATTATTCTTTTGAAAACTGAAAGCTAATACAGTTGATATGTTAAATCCTGCACCATAGAAACTTTCCAGATTTAATCCCATTGTGGTATAATTGGATGCATTTTGTATTTATTATATTCAGTGACTGAAATACCAGGGGAAAAAAAAAACAAATGTGTTTGCATTCCTCTAAAAAAAGGTACCTATGTCTCTTCCTGACCTACTTTTGGTATTTTTATAACCTGAAGTTTTATTAAAATCAAAAATTGCCATATTCAGATTGAAACTGTTCTGTATAAATTGTTATCATTGTTCATGTTATATACTAGATTAAAACCTTTAAGAATAAGCCATCTTTACAAAATGACATATGAATGTGATAATACTTTAAAAATGCTTTAGTTTAATTCCCTAAGTTATAGTTATGATGATGATTATATTTTGTAAAGCCAAAGACCTTACAAGACATTTTGCACTAAGCTGCTATAAAGAATTCTTATTATGTTACCAGTCTGGAGTGGTTCAGCTTTCTTGATCTATCTATGAGTCTACCAAAAGAGTATTTCTAATTGCTTGCATACCTGCCCAGTTCAAATTATCTCTTAGACAAGTATTTGAAATTTACCATTGTTGTTTGTTTTCCTTTTCAGAGATTATAAAGACAACAACAAAGATTAGCTGAAAAGAATTGAATCCACTCCTGATCAAGAGATTAAGTGTGATCAGGATCAAGGCAAGGTATAATTTATGCTCTTCAAGACCAAGCTCTCCACTCCTAACTATGGGCAAAATCTTTACTGAAAAAATGGGCATAAACTTCTTTCCATGTGAGTCCAGACTTTATTCCTCTACTATTTTTAAATCAGTTCTTTCAATATGTCACTATCATTGATTAAATCCAAAAGGACATTTTTCATCTTGCTATTAATGAAACTTACCTAGTTTAAGTCAAGGAAATTTTATTTCAAAGTTTTGAGAAATTCCTGACTACCATCCCAATGAACAAATTAATTTTCCTTCAATTCTGTAAATATTTCATGGAGCTACCTCTAGCTGTCTAGATATGCCTTACTATAAATCACCTTCTGGCGGTACAGTGGGAGAAGTTTCATAGACCTTCATTTCCTTTATCATGGAAAATAACATCTTCCAATTTGAAAGCTAAATGGAAGAGTCCCTATTCTGAAATAATTTACACAATGATTACCCTCTCTGTCATGATATCAATAATCCATCCACCCTATATCCCCCACAAAATAACATTAACTCTAACTCAAAACTTCCTATGTATGGTGCTAGTCATTTTTGTTTTATTTCTTTAAAAAAACATTTAGTCTTTTATGTTCAATTATATGTATATTACACAGAGAAATCAACCATGTGCCCATAGCCTACCTATTGAGATCATATGCACAAACAAGTCTCTCATTGTTTCCATTGTTTCCTCATATATTTGCCATGAAGTGATGGGACCACATGCCATGCTCTACATTTTTTTGAATGTTGAGTTTTAAGCAAGCTTTTTCCCTCTCCTCTTTCACTTTCATCAGGAGGCTCTATAGTTCCTCTTCACTTTCTGCCATAAAGGTGGTGTCATCTCATACCTGAGGTTATTGATATTTCCTTTCATTTTCTTGGGCTATAAAGTCACTGCAGATGGTGACTGCAGCCAGGAAATTAAAAGACCCTTGCTCCTTGGACTCATTTGAAAAGACCCTAATGCTGGGAAAGATTAAAGGCAGGAGGAGAAGGGGACAACAGCAGATGAGATGGTTGAATGGCATCACCAACTCAATGAACATGAGTTTGAGTAAACTCCAGGAGTTGGTGATGGACAGGGAGGCCTGGTGTGCTGCAGTCCATGGGGTCACAAAGAGTCGGACATGACTGAGTGACCTAACTGAACTGCTCCTTGGAAGAAAAGCTATGACCAAACTAGACAGCATGTTAAAAACCAAAGACATTACTTTGCCGACATGGGTCTGTCTAGTCAAATCTATGATTTTTCCAGTAGTCTTGTATGGATATGACAGTTGGACTCTAAAGTAAACTGAGAGCCAAGAGTTGATGCTTTTGAACTGTGGTGCTGCAGAAGACTCTTGAGAGTCCCTTGGACTGCAAGGAGATCCAACCAGTCAATCCTAAAAGAAATCAGTCCTGAATATTCATTGGAAGGGCTGATGCTGAAGCTGAAACTCCAATAATTTGGTCACTTGATACGGAGAACTGACTCAATGGAAAAGACCCTGATACTGGCAAAGATTGAAGATGGGAGGAGAAGCGGACAATGGGGGATGAGATACTTGGATGGCATCACCAACTCTATGGAGATGAGTTTGAGTAAGCTCCAGGAGTTGGTGATGAACAGGGAAGCCTGTTGTGCTACAGTCCACGGGGTCACAGAGAGTCAGACATGACTGAGCAACTGAACTGAACTGAAGCATAACAAAATTGAATTATATAACCTAAAATTAATTTTTTCACATTTTTCTGAATCTTTGCCTGTGATCAGCAGTGCCATTTACATATTTTGGTTTTAGCCCCAGGCTCATCACTTAAATGGATGTATGACCTTGGATGAGTGATCTAATTCTTATGAAATCAATTTCTTCAAATGTAAACAAAAATAATTATTAGTAGCCTCTATAGAAGTGTTATCAAGACTGAGCAAAAGTACACATTAATCATTGCATAGTTTCAGGCATAGAGTAGACATAGTAATAGTTTGTGCTTTAGGGATCCAGTGTATGGCATTCCTACTTTCCACATGCCAATAATTCCTCAACCAATAATTAAAAGAGGCCAAGGAGTAAATAGATGAATAACAAAGAAGTAATACTACTAATGTTACCAAGTCCAAGCTTGCTGTGCTTGCTGCAAGATAGGCCAATAAATCTGTGAGATGAAGTTTTGAGGTGAGGAATATAACTTCATTCTGAAAGCCAGCTGACCCAGAAGAATGCAGACTAACATCTCAAAATAACCGTCTTGTCATGGCCTAGATGACAGTTTCTTTTATGGATCAGAAATGGGAGGAGGTAAGGAAACAAAGTGGAAAAACCATTGAATTATTGCAAACATCACCTAGAATGGCAAGCCTCAGGCAGAGGAATATGTGCTAGTTTTGCTTTCTTATAGCCATTTCACAGGTGATGTGAAATGGAGTATCTCCTGCCATACCAATAGACAAGGATACCACAGCTATCTGCGATTCCAGCCCCAACCAGATGTGAATTTCTGAGCCAAGCCAGCAAGCAGCAGACAAGCAGTGTCAATTTCTCCCACAAAGAACTCAAGAATGTCACTGTCCTTCACAAGTGGGCAGGGTTAGGCTATCTCCGTGTGAGCCAAACAAAGGCACCTTAACCCAAGGGTCAGGCAGGGCTCCTTAGGTAGGCCATTATTTATACCTATAATAACAAAAGCAGCAAGATAACCATTAAAGTCACAGAAACAGATCCAGTATGGAATCAAAATTAACTCTTACCAGTTACACTAATATGGAAGAATCAGGCTTAGATATTTAACAACAATGGGCTTCCTAATACTCTACCCTAGAATTAGGCAGACTTACCCAGTCAGTCCTAGGCAGCAATGGATAACTGTAGGCTTATTCTTACAAAAAGCATCATGTAAAATTTTTGCATGGAAAAACTTGATACAATTTCCCCTCTCTAGATCCAGCTTTACTACGGAAAGGGAGTAGAATATGTCACCCCAAAATATACCTCTTTGGCATTAGCATTATCCTCAACTGATTATTTTTAAGAAACAGCAGCCACAAGAAACGTTTTGAAAACTGAATTCAAGTACCCTTTTGTAATGGACATTTTGCATTAATAAGGGAAATATCCAATTGTAATCATGTCTCCCTCTCGTACTAGAAAGAGGGGTTGATTACATCCCTAGAAACTTATCAAAGGGAAGACAGAGACTTAACCTGCATAACAAATTTACCCTTGTTTCAGTTCAATTCAGTTGCTCGATCGTGTCCAACTCTTTGCAACTCCATGAACGGCAGCACGCTAGGCCTCTCTGTTCATCACCAACTCCCGAAGTTTACCTAAACTCATGTCCATTGAGTCAGTGATGTCATCCAACCATCTCATCCTCTGTTGTCCCCTTCTCCTCCCACCTTCAATCTTTCCCAACATCAGGGTCTTTTCAAATGAGTCAGCCCTTTGCATCAGGTGGCCAAAATATTGGAGCTTCAGCTTCAACATCTGTCCTTCCAATGAATACCCACGACTGATTTCCTTTATTGTGCATTATTTGATAGCCTATCATAGCTGGCTCCCACACCAACAACTTTTGTTTCTAGCTGAAGTTCATGCTTAAGCTGGCAGCTTGGATCATATGGGGCATTACTCAGTTATCCTGGGTCTCTCTCATGTGTACTGAAATTATACTTGTTATTAAACTTCTGTTTGTTTTGCTCCTGTTTCCTGTTATTGTTTTTTCACAGTGGAGTCTCAGTCAAGAACCTAGAAGGGGAGAGAGAAATTATTTTTTTCTTCCCTACTCTACCAATAACAGTAAGGGGAGAGCAGAAAAGAAATCTATATTAATGAAAAATATGTTGTCTGCCCTGCCAGTAAACAAAGAATGTTACAGCCATCAAGCCATCACATTATAGCTGCCCCACACAGTGAGCCTTGAGAGAGACTTAAACTCCCAATAGAAACAGGATGTGCCACCATCAGGCAGTCAGTCACTGCAGCCTAACAATGTTCCAGAGGACCCTCAGGATGAAGAAACACAGGAAACTGGCCCCAGATACTGGAGGTGCATATCAATGAAATGATTTCAATGAGCCCCAGACTTTTGCATCTTCCCATAGCTAGAAAAGCACTAAATTCATTCACTTGAGAGTTTCAGTCTTCTTTAACATTAATCTTTTGATGTTCCAACTACCCGGTCTTTGTTACAAAAACTTCTATATATCCTGGCTCCTCCCTAACCTCTTCAAAGCACTCTCACAGAGCTATCTGAGAAGCTTTGTCCCAGGCTTAAGTCCTCTGTTTTGAGCAAAAAAAATAAAACATAATTCTCAGCTTTTAGGTTGTGCATTTTTTTAGTCAACATCTATATATATGTTGCAGGAAGGGGGACCCCTTCCAGGGCCTGAAACTGGGCTCTTTTCTAACACTCAGAAATGAGTTGTCCAAGGAGACACATGTGCTGACAAAGCAAGAGGTTTTATTGGGAAAGAGCACCTGGGTGGAGAGCAGTGGGTAAAGGAACCCAGAACAGCTCTGCCAGTGGCTTGCAGTCTTTGGTTTTATGGTGATGGGATTAGTTTTCAGGTTGTCTTTAGCCAATCATTCTGACTCAGAGTCCTTCCCAGTGGTGCACACCTTGTTCAGCCAAGATGGATGCCAGAGAGAAGGATTCTGTGGTATCTCTTTTTGACCTTTCCCAAACTCTTCCAGTTGGTGGAGGCTTATTAGTTCTGCATTCCTTACCAGGACCTCCTATCCTAAACCAACTCATGCAAATAGTTACTGTGGTGCCTGTCCAGGGTGGGCAGTTTCAATCAGTGTGCTTCCCCTAACAACCTCCCCCTGAGAGACTTCATACTCAAGATACTTCTTGGGAATTGGGGTGGAGGTCTCTTTCTTCTGTAACTTCTTCCTGCTGTTCTTGGGCATAGGCCTGCCTAGCAGAGCAGAAGTCTCTTTCTACCTATCTAAGTCAATGTAATTTTTGCCTGAAACCAGCATTCACCCTTATAATAACAGCAATTTAATTTGAACCTGTTGGTTCCTCTCAGAGATGAAATAGACAGGGGCCAAACAGGAGACCTAATAGGATGGTCATCACTGGTCCCCAGAAACAGGATGCAACATTTGGGTAAGGGCTGCAGGGTTTGTGACTTTTTTTTTTTTTTTTTGGCTGGTGGTGAAGCAACAGAGCTATGCTCCAGGAATCTTGTGTTTAGTCTGAAGTTACCATCCTCCAACTGGATGGGGGCTCCAGTTCTGTAGAAGAACTCAAAGACATTGTTATGTATTTTTCTTTTTAGTAGGAACCAAGACCCTGTCTCAAGGCTGTACCACCATTTGATTGTTTTTTCCTCTGTTTCTGTATGCCTTCCCTTCCCTGATTAGCAATTGTTTGATCCACCTTTTGGAACTTAGGGAAGGTCAAGGAGGCTGAATGAAGCCTATATCCTACAGATAAGAAATGGAGAACACAGAACATATCTTTACTCCAGAGCCCCACAGAGTCCTGCTCAGTTTTAATTTAGGGAACTAGGCCACTATGACTATGATAACTTCCTGTCAAAATGGGGCATAGGACTGCCTCAGCTTGGAGAATAGACACTGAGTTGGAAATATTTCTGAGTTCCAAGTCCTAGATCTGAGTCTTATATGATAAAAATCTTAGTCCCTTGGGCTGCCATTTTGGTGTAACAGACCCAATTACAAGTAATTGGAGGAGTGATAACTGGAATTTTAATAGACAAAATAAAACTCATTTCTTTTTAGAAGAATAGGCCAGAAACCCAGTTTGGACCTGGCACTTTGGGGAGACTTGTAGCCAGGTAGGCAGTTGCCTAGTTTTATAAAAAAGTAAGGTTGCAGTTACTAGCTTCCAAAAGACACTGTTTTGAGAATGGTGGCATCCAAGCCTGACATGACTCAGAAAACTCAAGTGTTTAGCAATACAAAGTCTAGTCTGAAATTACACCCAGGATGAAATTTCCAGGATGTCTGAACCACAGTTACTCTATTTTGACTTTTAATTGTAAGATTTTCCTTCATAGCCAAAGCAGGTGTCACCATTAATGACATCATTGTTTCTCCTAGGTATGAGAAGATGCAAGAATTAGGACTCATAAAATCTTCTCCTAAAAAGATCTAACTATCTGCAGGCCTCTTCTGCCAGTTTTTCCCAGAGCACAGAGTGCCTCATTCCTGATTTTCACCCTGAACTCCTTTCAGGGGAGTTGAAGGTCAGCAGTTGCAGTGGCCATGATTTAATCTTTGTAGACGTAGATTGCAAGTGTCAGTTTTCAGTTGGCAGAGCCCCTTTTTGCTCAAAAACTTGACCATGATTTTGAGGGGGGGCATTTCATAACCATTTTATCCCATGGTGCTGAAAATGTCCATTGTCAAGTTTGGCAAAAATTTTGTTGACAGGCCTCTCAATGCACTGTTACTGGACTAGACCATGAAATAATATCCAAAATTCTCTGGACCACCTGTCTCACTAGCCTCTTGGTCCAGAAAAACATTCCCTCTTGTTGCTTCTTCCCATATCTAGAGTTACACTGTTACCATCATTGATCTGATATGGAACTAGATATTATTTTATCAGAGGCCTCAGTCATACAATTGGCAGTGTAAAAAACAGCAATTTTGTAAAACAGGTGAAATACAAATAACATAGCCAGCAGTATTAGTAAAGTCACAAGTAAGACTTAAGAGTTTCCATTAGATGTAGCCCAGTACATCCCAGGTCATCTGACTTAGTCTACTCTGTACGAATCTTTATCTTCCAGGGAAATTATATATTGGCACTGTCTAGAAGGCACATACCCAGTTTTCTAGTGTTACTAGACTGATTTAATTGTTTCCAACATAGAGGAGACTTTAAACCTAAATTACCATAGCCTGGTGTTATCTATATAAATCCATCCAATAATTGTGGGAGATTTTTTTCCTCCTTTGTTCAAACTTTGCTTATTGCTATGATTGAGCTTGAGTAATAGAAGAAAGATCAAATTATGGAGAGTCAGAGCAGGCATTATTAATGGGCCCAGTGAGGGGACTCCATCTAGTAATATCAGTAGTGACCTGAATATGACTATGATTTTTTTTTAAGTAAATTTTCTCAGGGCCAACCAGTTAGAGCCTTGTAGTAGAGAAATTTACTAAGCTAACCCAGAACTAGACACAGGTAATTGGCCACAAAGCTAACAATTGGATTGATTTCTAAAACTAGCATAGAATCAGGCCTATGATAGAAAAGCATTTGATTTATATGTAAAGGTCTAAGAAGTCAAGAAAACTTTATAAATGATCACAAGAATCAGGTCCAGCATCTTGGGCAAGCTGTCTACCTGTGATGTTGTCGTCTTCTCATCCTGGTGTACTGTAGTTTCTCCTCTGTTTGAGGATCATTTTAAGGTGAGATCATGTCAGCTCTCTTCTCTATAGAACAGTCCAGTGTAGGGGCCTTTGGAAGTGGGAATTAATCTAACAGTCAATTTCTCTTCAGTTTCATTTTGCATGAGCTAATTAAGAGTAGTTGATTTAAAAAAAAAAAAAAAGTCCTTCCATCCAGGTTGGAGACAGTCCCTTAAATTACATCTCTTTCCAGTCCTGGTTACAGGTCATGATCTTAATCCAAAGACAGATTACTGAGGTAAGCTTCAGAAATAAAATTTATGGTGTTCTTTAAGAATTCAACTAAATTGTACATTAATATCACATAACAGCAAAGACTATCCAAGAAATGAGTCTTACTAGATTCTGACCTCCATTAACAAACTGGGATTTAACATTTATTAAAACATCTTTTTCTACCTAACATTACATAATTTTGATCAAATATAACAAACTTAAGGCTAGTTGGCAGAATAGGTCTGCTCTCATCTATTTTGGCCTGATGATTTATAGAACCATAACTGATCATAGACTTTTTATTTTGCTGAAATATTTATAGATTCTCAGACTGATATTGTAAAATAAAATAGGGCTGGAAAGCTCTGGAATGTGAAATCAAGTGGGCCCTAGGAAGCATCATATGAACAAAGCTAGAGGAGGTGATGGAATTCCAGTTGAGCTATTTCAAATCCTGAAAGATGATGCTTTGAAAGTGCTGCACTCAGTATGCCAGCAAACTTTGAAAACTCAGCAGTGGCCACAGGACTGGAAAAGGTCAGTTTTCATTCCAATCCCAAAGAAAGGCAATGCCAAAGAATGCTCAAATTACCACACAATTGCACTCATCTCACATGCTAGTAAAAGTAATGCTTAAAATTCTCCATGCCAGGCTTCAACAGTATATGAACCATGGACTTCCAGATGTTCAAGCTGGATATAGAAAAGGCAGAGGAATTGCAGATCAAATTGCCAACATCTGTTGGATCATTGAAAAAGCAAGAGTTCCAGAAAAACATCTATTTCTGCTTTATTGACTATGCCAAAGCATTGACTGCGTGGACCACAGTAAACTCTGAAAAATTCTTCAAGAGATGACAATACCAGACCACTTGTTCTGCCTCTTGAGAAATCTGTATGCAAGTCAAGAAGCAGCAGTTAAAACTGGACATGGAACAATAGACTAGTTCCAAATAGGGAAAGGAGTACGTCAAGGCTGTATATTGTCACCCTGCCTATTTAACTTATATGCAGAGAACATTATGAGAAACGCTGGGCTGGAAGCACAAGCTGGAATCAGGATTGCAGGGAGAAATATCAATAACCTCAGATATGCAGATGACACCACCCTTATGGCAGAAAGTGAAGAAGAACTAAAGAGTCTCTTGATGAAAGTGAAAGAGGAGAGGGAAAAAGTTGACTTACAACTCAACATTCAGAAAACTAAGACAATGGCATCTGGCCCCATCACTTCATGACAAATATATGGGGAAACAGTGACAGACATTATTTTCTTGGGCTCCAAAATCACTGCAGATGGTGACTGCATCCATGAAATTAAAAGACGCTTGCTCCTTGGAAGAAAAATTACGACCAACCTAGACAGCATATTAAAAACCAGAGACATTATTTTGCCAACAAAGGTCCATCTATTCAAAGCTATGTTTGCCAGTAGTCCTATATGGATGTGCGAGTTGGACTATAAAGAAAGCTGAGCACCAAAGAATTGATGCTTTTGAACTGTGGTGTTGAAGAAGACTCTTGAGATTCCCTTGGACTGTAAGGAGATCCAACCAGTTCATCCTAAAGGAAATCAGTACTGAATATTCATTGGAAGAACTGATGCTGAAGCTGAAAGTCCAGTACTTTGGCCACCCGATGAGAAGAACTGACTCACTTGAAAAGACCCTGATGTTGGAAAGATTGAAGGTGGGAAGAGAAGGGGATGACAAAAGATGAGACGGTTGGATAGCATCACTGATTCATGGACATGAGTTTGAATAAACTCTGGGAGTTGGTGATGGACAGGGAGGCCTGGGCCTCCCTGTGCTGTAGGTGCATGGGTTTGCAAAGAGTGGACATGACTGAGCGACTGAACTGAACTGAACTGGGAAACTCACACCAAAGGCTTATCACAGATTTCACCTAACAAATCTAGGTGAATTCTTCCCTTTTTAAGGTCTCAAAAATTCCTTGAGATTTTTGTACCTGTTAGTGAGATAATTTTCCTAAGTCATTTGATAAACTCACTGGAAACCTAAGAGTTTCCAATTTCCGGAGGAGTCAGATAGAAAATATAATTGTTTTGTTTATAATGTATAATTTTACCAAATTATTGTCATAATTAGTTTGAGAGGAAGGTTTTCCCTACTCCTGGAAAACATAAGATTCAAATCCATAATTTTTCAGATAGAAACCATAAAAGTTATAAGCATATTCACTGGTTCATTCAGTCTTTTGTTAACTTTTGTGAAGTCATCAGGCTTTCCATTAGAATACCAGGACATATCAGAATGTTAAGAACTCCATTAAGATTTCATAATGTTAAGAATTTCTAGGATATCTATATTAGTAATATTTACCATACATTATAACATGAGAGAGTTTATTACTCATTTGATAATATTTGTCATGTAATTTAACCAACCAAATAAACACACTTAGTTTAATGTCTCTCTTTGGGATGTTCAGGGGCCCTCTGAAGCACCCCAAAGTGAGCTAGAGGTCAAAGGAACTTCAGAAGAATTCGATTTAGGAAGTTTTGTCAAAAAAATCAATTTAAAGGGTTTAGAACATTTGGTCAGATTTAGTCAATATCAATGGGTGTATCATTTAGCTTGATATGTCACAATGGGCATCTATACTGAGGCTTAAAGTCCAGTGAAAGACTCGACCATCTTGGACCTAGTTGGCTCTAACCAGTTTTGCTATGGCTGTATCATTCCTAACAAAATCCATTTATCTAACTAATTGTAATCCAATTTTAGAAAATCCTGATCATGCATAACTCTTTTTAGTTTTTTTTTATACCTTTTTTTTTTTTTACTGAAAACACACTTCCTACTTTCCTTTAGCAATCAAGAAATTTTATATTAGCATTTTATAGATTGGTGAGTATAAATACCAGTGATAATTTCTAAAACTCTTGCTTTCTTAGAACTTTTTAGGATGGCACCAAACATTATTCATTTATAGTCCCAAATCTCTTTAGTTTTTCTGTAAAAGGAAATTGGTGTTTAGTAGTAAATGTTTCAAAATCTTATTTTATTTGGAAATGACCTAACTATTCAATAGACTTCCAACACTTAGTTTAGCACAACCCGTAGAAATTCAAGTTAACCCAATCTGGAGAGATTATTTTAGACAGATATTCCTAAAGCATAATTATTCTTAATAGAGTTTATCTAAAAGCTCATATCTCATTTACATTTCTTTTAGAAGTTTCTTCTCTTGAGGTAATTTTCCTGTTGACAAACTTGTAACAGATATGATAATATTTAACTTATATTAAACCTAGGTACAATGAAAATATTCTACTTAATGTTAACTACTTGTCTACATTAGGTCTGACCTGTCTAGACAGGTCAATAAATATTAATATCCGGTATTTAACTGAACATTTCTCAGTTCACATGAGCCCATTGTGCTGGAGACTGGAATTTATTGCTTAATTTAGAATTATTTGATTTGTAAGCACTTACTTTTCTTAAGTCAATTAAATAGAGCTTATTTACAAATTAATCTCAAAAATATTACCCAGAGACAAAGACATAACAAGACATATTTAGACAGACACACTGCAAGATCTAGCTTCATTTTCTAAGCTTAGTCATGAGTTAGATATTACAATATAAAGTTTCAGTTCAGTTCAGTCGCTCAGTCGTGTCCGACTCTTTGCGACCCCATGAATCGCAGTTTTTCCAGTAGTCATGTATGGATGTGAGAGTTGGCCTGTGAAGAAGGCTGAGCACCAAAGAATTGATGCTTTTGAACTGTGGTGTTGGAGAAGACTCTTGAGAGTCCCCTGGACTGCAAGGAGATCCAACCAGTCCATTCTAAAGGAGATTGGCCCTGGGATTTCTTTGGAAGGAATGATGCTAAAGCTGAAGCTCCAGTACTTTGACCACCTCATGCCAAGAGTTGACTCATTGGAGAAGAGCTGGGAGGGGTTGGGGGCAGGAGGAGAAGGGGACGACAGAGGATGAGATGGCTGGATGGCATCACTGACTCGATGGACATGAATCTGAGTGAACTCCGGGAGTTGGTGATGGACAGGGAGGCCTGGCGTGCTGCGATTCATGGGGTCGCAAAGAGTCGGACACGACT
Source organism: Aepyceros melampus (assembly GCA_006408695.1). Lineage (NCBI taxonomy): Eukaryota > Metazoa > Chordata > Mammalia > Artiodactyla > Bovidae > Aepyceros > Aepyceros melampus. The sequence goes on along the minus strand of SJXQ01005913.1, from coordinate 38,273 downwards.
GAGCGACTGAACTGAAACTCTTCCGGTTGGTGGAGGCTTATTAGTTTCATATTCCTTACTAGGAACCTCTGGTCGTAAAACCACTCATGCTATGGTGCCTGGCCAGGGTGGGCGGTTTCAGTAAGTGTGCTTCCCCTAACTTATATACTCTGTTCCTTATCCCCAAAGCTCATGAGTAAGATAAGTCACATCACCTTCCTTAAGGAGAAAGCAAAGAGTAGGTGAGAAGAGGTTCTTTTAGCTTTGAGGTCCAACTCATATTATCTCTGTACAAAATCTTTCCTGGCCCTTCTCCTCTGAAATAATTTTTATCCTTCTTGAATCTTCTTTGGGTAGTGTATGTGTCTCTCCTAAAACAGACCATATTATTCAAGAAGTGATCACTATCATTTATACCTATATTATTTTACACTGTTCATCCTTTTATTCAGCAATTATATCTTGATCACTCTCAATGTTTCAGGCAATATACCAAGTGCTGATGAACATTACATAGCTTCTATTCTCCTTGAGCTTAAAAGCTGTTTGGGGAGATGATCAATAATTTCCTTGAGAGAGTAATCTACATCTATTCTTTTCTTTGTACCTCTAATACTTGCTCAGTAAAAGTTCATATAATGAATTATAAAGTATTAATAAATATAAATCTCAAATAGACCTGGTAGATGGGAAAGGGGAGCTCTCTGATCTTGTGTTGACAGCAGAGCCCAACAGAAAGATCCTTCTTTGCAGACAAGGACTCAGGCAATGAAAAGCCATGAATTCTGTGTCTACTCTAACCCTCCCAACTTCCTCTTCCCCTTTCAAAAAGCCTTCTCCTTTCCTTGTCATGCAGGAACTTGCACATGGCTCACCATGGTTGCAGACTTTGAATTACAATTTTTCTGCTGACTTTAAATAAACTTTTTGGGTAGAATAGGAAACAGGAGTCCAGAATGGCAGTGGCTAAAAGATAAGGAAAATAGAACAAAGTAAGGTCCAAGGACCAGAATGCGGACCTCAGGTAGAGCAAACAGCACTCCCTCCTGGCTAACCCAATTTACATAGGCAGGCCCAGGGGGAGGAAAAAAACATATAAAGAGAGGAGCCAAATGGCCAGGGTTCTCTCTTTCTCTCCTGCATGCTGGCACACTCCCCCACTCTCTTCACTTCATGTCTTTGGGTCGGCATGTGCTCACGCCTCAAGGATGGATTTTCCTGCTATTTTCTAAATAAAATAGAGCTGTAACTGGAGCTGTAACACTAATCTGTTTAAGAACTATAACACAGTCTGCCCAAGACCCAAGAGCTGTAACAGGGTCTGTCCGAGAGCTATGATACGCAGAGGGCTCTAATGTCTAATGATGTCAGGAACTCCTCAAAAGAAGGCAGAAGCTACACTAAAACAGGCCTTAACTCAGGCACCTGCCTTGAGGTTGCCAGACCCGAAAAAGCATTCCAACTTTATGTCCATTGTTGGGAGCCGGCGTGAGGAATCCCACCCGTGACAGAGTCACGAGGCACACTCAGATGGCAGAGCAGTCTGAGTCATCAGATTTCTCCCTGGTTTTTCCTGAGCATGTGCCCCAATAATAAAAATTTGTTCTGTATTTGTCTGTTTCTCCACTGTTCTCTGCCAGTTTCTCGGAAAGAGTTAATTCAAAGCTTTAGCTTCCTGCATTTGAAAGGAGTGTTTCAGCCCAACCCCCCTTTGATAATACTCTAGCCTGCCTAAACAGGTTCCCCTGACCTTTTACAAGCTTGTGAATTGCTCGCAACCCCCAGCTGTGAGGGGCAAAAGGGCCTTGAAGTGTTTTAAAGTTACAAACCTCTTCTAAGGATAGACTTCACTGTTGCCTCAATGATCGCTGCCAAACCTCCTTATTTGCACCTGGAAGTTTCTGCTATACAAACAATATTTGGAAATAGATATGTAGTAGTTTTTTGATGTTAGCAACACTAGGCATTCCAGTTAATTTGCTTTTTGTTATAAATCATTGTACTCCTGCTTGCTGTGTCCTTGCTATGTGAGAATGCAACTTTGTTTAGTGCCTCCCGAGAATGGCGCCAGACCTTGGAAGAAATAACACTTATCAGAAAAGAGCTGTAAATTGTCGAATTGGCCTTTTGGCTGGAAGATGATGTAAATTACCTAAGACTTGTGTATACAATTAGGTATGCAGAGACTAAGCCTGCTCTTGATAAGAGTCAGGGCTGCTGTCATTGCCAAAATTTGTGAAACTCATTGATCTCATGGTATAAATAGGGGATGTGAAAAATAAAGTTTGGAGCCAGCTTCCTCAAGAACAGTTTTCTCTGAGCAGTCTTTCCGGACCAGTTTTCCTCGGGAACAGTTTTCTCAGAGCAGTTTGTCCAGACCAGATTCTCTCGGGAACAGTTTCTCAGACCGGTTCTGCAGGCCGGTCTCTCCGACGACTCGCTCTCCTAAACTCGTTCTTTAGGGACATCGGCTCCCACACCTCTCTCTCTCTCCTCTTGTACTTTAACTCCAGGCTGAATTCCCATCTGGAGCGGGAGGCTCACCACGTCTACTTACTTGCCCTGGCCATAAGTTCTGCGAGAAAAGTGGACCCACAGTGGGGCCCCTTTAGAGATTCAAGCGGATGCCGGTGGCCCACGTAGATGGTGCAAACCTCTTGTCTTGAAGTTTTATTGGCTTTCCCCATAAACCAAGTTATTCAGCCTCCTATTTTCCATTAATTTCCTACTGTCCTATCCTGTCCTGAGCTATCCTGTTCTATCCTGTCCTATCCTTTCCTATCCGCCTGCTCCATCCCACCCTTGAATATCCCTGGATCCACCGGGGCTGGACCCTGGCAGTCCATGAAAGAGAGAGAATAGCCTTGGGAGTGTTAACTCAAAGGCTGGGATCTGAGCCCCAGCCTGTAGCTTACTTATCCAAGAGGCTCAATCCAAGTGTCCTGCCTTCGAAATCTTGCAGCTATTGCCATCCTGATAGAAGATGCTTTAAAACTCTCCTTTGGGGCAAACTAACTATTTTTACTAGCCAGCAAGTGAAACAACTCCTAAATGGGAGAGGCCATTTATGGATCTTTGATCAAAGAATCCTGATATCAAGTAGTACTGATGGAAAATTCAGGCCTCACTATATCCCCTTGTGAGGTTCTTAACCCAGCCACCCTCCTGCTACCCCCAAGGGCTTTCTCCCTTCACTCTTGTCTAGAAACCTTGGACCACTGGACAAAACCCCAAGAGGGATTGTCGGAAGATCCTCTGACCAATCCTGAGGAAATCTGGTACACTGATGGAAGCAGCATTGACTTGGATGGAAAAAGAGCCAAATATGCAGTAGTCTCCAATTTTGAGACCATAGAGGCTAAGCCGCTGCCACCAGGTATTTCAGCCCAGTTAGCTGAACTCATAGCCCTGACTTGAGCTTTAGAGTTGGGAAAAGGAAAAAAAAAATAGCCATTTACACTGGCTCCAAGTATGCCTTTCTGGTGCTACATCACATGCTGCTATTTAGAAAGAAAGGGGTCACTTGACTACCCGAGGGTCCCCAATCAAATATGGTGATCAAATTCTTAGACTCTTGGAGGCAGTCCATCTCTCCACTGAGATTTCAGTTTCCCACAGTAAAGGACACCAAAAAGGGAGCATGGAAGTGACACGAGGGAACCAAGCAGCCGATCAGGCAGCTAAGAGAGCAACATTACAGAACAATGACCTGATAGGGGTTGCCACCTTAACTGCACAGACTAATTTGCCAGAAACTCGTTCATATACTGAAGGTAGGACTCTTAAAGCTAAGAGTGAGGGCTTTCAAGAAGATCATATGGGGTGGTTCCAAAAGGAAGGACTCCTTTTTCTGCCTGGAAACCTCCAATGGAAGTTGGTTAACTCCATACATGCTACCACTCATTTAGGGGGAAAGGCCCTCCAAAGATTACTAGAAATGTCCTTCAGAGGAACAGGCTTCCAAGCAACTCTAAGGTAAGTGGTCTCCTCTTGTCCCACTTGCCAATTAAACAACCCCCAAGGAGCTCAAAGACTCCAGCTGGCCCAGCCCATCCAATGACATGGGGCCTACCCAGGAGAGGACTGGCAGATGGACTTCACCCAGATGCCAGTTTCTCAAGGGTATAAATACCTATTAGTCATGATAGATACATTCACAGGATGGATTGATGGCTTTCCCACCTGGACTGAGAAGGCTGAGGAGGTGGTTTAAAAAAAAAAAAAAAACTGCTCCATGAAATCATCCCAAGATTTGGTCTACCCAGGTCATTACAAAGTGACAATGGGACATCATTTACTTCTAAGGTCACCCAAGGGGTCTGTAAAACATTGGGCATTACTTATTATCTCCATTGTGCCTGGAGACCTCAGTCTTCAGGAAAAGTAGAAAGAGCCAACCAATTCTTAAAATCAGCAATAAAAAAGATAACCCAGGAGACCTCCCTGGGATGGAAGGAGGCTTTACCAATAGCTCTCCTCCACACCTGGATTGCCCCTAAGGAACAGTTTGCTCTAGTCCTTATGAGGAGAAGGCAATGGCAACCCACTCAGTACTCTTGCCTGGAAAATTCCATGGATGGAGGAGCCTGGTAGGCTGCAGTCGCAAAGAGTCAGACACGACTGAGTGACTTCACGTTCACTTTTCACTTTCATGCATTGGAGAAGGAAGTGGCAACCCACTCCAGTGTTCTTGCCTGGAGAATCCCAGGGACAGGGGATCCTGGTGGCTGTCCTCTATGGGGTAGCACAGAGTCAGACACGACTGAAGGAACTTAGCAGCAACAGCAGCAGCAGTCCTTATGAGATGCTATATGGGAGACCTTTTTTTTATGTCAATGACCTCTTCCTAGAATCAGAGATTTAGACCCTCCATCCTTATACCATGGTCACTGGGCAATTCCAGCAGGATATACACTTGTGGGGTGTGAACCAGGACCCAAAAGATTCTAAGGACTCACCACTATGTGCTCCAGGGACTCAAGTCCTAAATAAAGTCTGGAAAGATGGATCCCCAAAGGCTCAACTCCAGCGCACATGGATGGGCCCCTACCCTGTAATACTTTCTACCCCCACAGCAGTCAAGGTACCAGGACATGACTCCCGGATTCACTACTCATGAGTCAAGCCATGAAAAAAAAACAAAAGAGGACACTCAATACACCTGTGAGCCCCTGGGAGATCTCAGATAACTATTCAGAACTATAAATGAGTGTCATTCTAATAAACATCCCCAAAATCTAGTTTCTGGGAATAAGATTTCTCAGGACAGCTCTAAAGAGCCAACACAGCTTGGTTGGGACTGTACTCCAAAACAGAGAGGAGATAGATCTTTTGATCCCTGAACAAGGAGGGACTTGAGCCATCCTGGTGATGGGAATTTGGAATTGGCTAATGCCCCTACTAGTCCTTGTTATGCCATATTGATGTTGCTTATGATTGTTGCATATATTGTCAATTGTCTAATCTGTTGTGTCTCTGCCCAGGTCAACAACCTACAACGTGCAGTGCCAGTTCAACAAAGATATAAAACTATAGCAACCATGAAAAATATCACTCACCCTTAGATGGACACCACTGTAAAGACTCTGAAGCCTGAGACTAACAAGAGGGGGAGGCCCAATGCCCCTCACCATCCCAGTTGAGCAGGAAGTAGCCAAAAAGACCTCGACACCCTTATTCCCAAAGAATTGGGCCTCCCATCTCTTGAGGCGGGAATGTTAGGTAGTTAGAATAGGAAAGAGGAGTTCAGAATGGCGGTGGCTAAATGATAAGGAAGGAAGGAAGGAAGTTCAGATGCTCAGTCATGTCCGACTCTTTGTGACCCCATGAATCCCAGCATGCCAGGCCTCCCTGTCCATCACCAACTCCCGAATTCACTCAGACTCTCGTCCAAGGAAGGAAAAGCCCATGAAAATAGAACAAAGGAAAGTCTGAGGATCAGAGGACCTCAAGTAGAACAAACAGCACTTCTGGCTAGCCCAATTTACATAGGGCAGACCCAGGGGAAGGAAAAAGCATATAAAAAGAGGAGCCATAGGGCCAGGGGTCGGTCTCTCTCTCTTGCATGCTGGTGCACTCCCCCACTCTTCTCTTCGTGTCTTTGGGTCGGCATGCACTCACGCCTAGAGGATGGAGTTTCCTGCTATTTTCTAAATAAAATAGAGCTGTTACACCGATCTAAGAGCTATAACATGGTCTGTCCAAGACCCGAGAGCTATAGACATGGTCTGTCTGAGAGCTATCACAAGCAGAAGGTTCTAACATCCATCGCTTCAAACTTTTGTTGGGACAAGACAGAACCATGGAGAATACACTCGCCTGACAAACCCATCTTTTCTGGAGAAATACCTAGTATACTACGTGCTTCAGAGGAACAGAATGAACAGTTCAAGAAAAAAGTCACTATTTGCCTCAATACTAGGAGTCAAAATAAAAGCAAACATTAACTCTATTAGAAGTGTCAAATTTAATAAGTACTCAAGTTATACTTGAAGCTTTTGAAATACTAGTAATTCTGCAGAACATGTTCACATATAAAATATGAAGTGCTAATAAACTAACTAAATATCATTAATATAATGACATTTCAACACAAACAAAGCATTTCATGTAATAATTCCTAGTAAGAACCAGCTGGCACAATCTTACAGATAAAAAGACAACAGTATCCAAACAGATGAGCAAATCATTAAATAAATCACCACATTATTAGCTCCCAGACAAGTCCAACAGTTTGAGCAGGCTCACAATTCACAACTTGCTACAAAGCAAATCTATAAGGTAATTGCTAAAGATCTCATCCAGCATTGTAAAGCACAACTTTGACCACTCAGATTTTAGTGTATGTATGATTTACCTAGTACAACTTTTAAAAATTTCCTTTTCTGAACTCTACTCCAAAAGATTTTGGTTGCTTTCGTTTGAGATAAGACCCCAGTATTTGGATTTTATAGGCATGGAAAATTCTTATGCAGGTGGTAACTGGACCACACAGTATTTGTGAAATAATGTTCTAGATTGAGAATCATTTTTCAGCAATTACTTGCTTTGGCAACACATGTACTAAAAACTGGAACAATACAAAGGAAATTAGCATGGCCCCTGCACAAGGATGACAGGCTAATTCATGAAGCATTCTTTATTTTTAGAAACAGACTCATGGATATAGAGAACAGACTCCTGGTTGCCAAGGAGAAGAGCAGGGATAGGGGAGGGTTGGATTGGGAGTTTGGGATTAGCAGATGCAAACTATTATATATACAACGGATAAACAATGAGGTCCATGGAACTATATTCAATATTCTGTGATAAAACATAATGGAAAAGTTATGAAAAGAATATATATGTGTATACACACACACATGTATAACCGAATCACTTGGCGGTACAGCAGAAATTAACATAAATCAATTATACTTCAATAAAATAATTTTTTTTAAATAATCACTTTCCAGTCATCTAGACAAATTAACTTTCCAATAACTGCTTAATTTAAAAATAGAACTCTGTCATATATGGGAATGGAAAGATAATTTTCACTCTACCTTTCTAGGTTGTTGGCTGAGAACTCTGTATAATAAGAGACAGATTAACAGGAGAAAAACAGAATTTTAATAACATTTTTCATTCCTGTACACATGGGAAAGACCCAAGAAAACTGATAATTCCTGAAACAGTCCAAGTCATCATCTTAAATACCATCTCCAGCTAAAGACAAAACAAGATGTTGGGGGCTGTAGGAAGGGGCCCCAGTTATAGGAGGTGATCAGGAAGAGCACAGTAAACAAGAGTAAAGGCTATTATGCAGATTTAAGTCCTTGAACTCTGCATTAACAAGAGATTCTGGAAATGTAAAGTCGGCTTTCTCTTCCTAGTACAGCAAGGGAGACACCCTTACAAATGGAGATTTTCCTTATAAATGCAAATATCTCTTACAAAAGAATAGCTTCTACTAAATTTTCAGAGTTTTTCCTTTGTCTGCTGTTTCTTAAAAATAATCAGCCTAAAATAATCCTTATGCCAAAGAGGCATATTTTGGGGTGATATTTTGGTACCCTTCACATAAATCTTCTGAGGCAACAGATATGTTAAGATACTGCAAAGAAGTACCCCTCAAATGTGATTATATAATGGAACCAAATGGGGATATTTAAAATATACCAATAATTGGATCCCTTAATTCAAAAGTTTGATTTAATTGGTCTGGGATGCATCCTGAGAATTAGAATTTCTAAAAATCTCCTCAGGTGATTAAGAATTTTTAATATACCTGAAGTGCTTCTCAGACATTAATACATATTAAAGACTTTGCTAAACAGACTCTAGTGTTGATATGACGATCTAATCTGTGTAGAAACTAACCTTCCCACTGATGACATATTAACTACAAAATACAAAAAAAAAAAAAAAAAAACCACACACACACACACACACACTCACAGCTTGATCCTGACTCCCCTTCACATAATTTCTTGATTTTTAAATGTACTATATTAAAATTTTAGAGATTTAAAAGAAATCTGTGGGGTTTTCTTGTGAAATGACTGATATTTTTCAAAGTAAAGACATAAAGTAATGAATAAATCATGAAAAAGGCTTAAATAAGCTAGGTATGAGATGCTCCTTGGTTTATTCCTCTTTCTCAGGTTAACTTTAAAATGAGCCTTTGTTATCCTTATTAGCAAAAATTCCATGGCCATTTGCTCTTTACAATGTAAGGATGGTTATCATATCATTCCAGCCCCAGTATGGTATCCAGAAGACTAAATTTCATACACACACACATATTGATGCGGCAATTGTTGTTCAGTCACCAAGTTGTGTGTGACACCCCATGGACTGTAGCACACCTGCTTCCCTGTCCTTCGCCATCTCCCAGAGATTGCTCAAACATGTCCATTGATGCCATCCTACCATCCCATCCTCTGTTGTACCCTTCTTGTGCCCTCCTCAATCTTTCACAGCCTAACGGCCTTTTCCAATGAGTCAGCTCTTTACATCAGGTGGCCAAAATATTGGAGCTTCAGCATCAGTCCTTCCAATAAATATTCAGGGTTCATTTCCTTTAGGATTGACTGGTTTGATCTCTTTGCAGTCCAAGGGACTCTCAAGAGTCTTCTCCAGCACCACAATTCAAAAGCATCAATTCTTCAGTGCTCAGCCTTCTTTATGGTCCAGTTCTCACCCATACATGACTACTGGAAAAAAACATAGCTTTGACTATATGGAACTTTGTTGGCAAATGATGTCTCTGCTTTTTAATATGCAGTCTAGGTCTGTCATAGCTTTTTTCCCGAGGAGCAAGCATCTTTTAATTTTGTGGCTGCGGTCACCATCCACAGTAGCAATTGTACTGCTGCTGCTCTGCTAAGTCACTTCAGTCATGTCCGACTCTGTGCGACCCCATAGACAGCAGCCCACTAGGCTCCCCTATCCCTGGGATTCTCCAATCAAGAACACTGGAGTGGGTTGCCATTTCCTTCTCCAATGCATGAAAGTGAAAAGTGAAAGTGAAGTTGCTCTGTTGTGTCCAAATCTTAGTGACCCCATGGACTGCAGCCTACCAGGCTCCTCCATCCATGGGATTTTCCAGGCAAGAGTACTGGAGTGAGTTGCCATTGCCTCTCTGAGCAATTGTACTATAAACATTTAAATACACCACCCACTTGATGTGAAGAACTGACTCAGTGGAAAAAACCCTAATGCTGGGAAAGACGAAAGCAGGAGGAGAAGGGGATGACAGAGGATGAGATGATTTGATGGCATCACCTACTCAATGAACATGAGTTTGAGTAAGCTCTGGGAGTTGATGATAGACATAGCATGCTGCAGCCCATGGGGTTGCAAAGAGTTGGACACGACTGTGTGACTAAACTGACTTAACTGACATTTATCAGCTATTATAACACTTACTGATGAAATCAGACATGGCTACTCTTATCTATTTAAAATTATTTTATCTCAAGAAACTATTAGCTCAATAGCAGAAAATCCTATATAGTTTCAGGTAAATTCAAGTATTTAAAGGATTTTTCAGTCATTTTAGGTTTAAAAACAATAAGTTGTCATTTTATCCATTCCTCTTTTTCTTCTCCCTAGAATGACATCTCAGTTCCAAAATGCTTACCTATTGTCATGACATATGAAGAGAGGGCTGGCCATTTACTGGGTCTCTACAAATACTGAGATACTTCTCCTCTTGTATCCAGTCATATAAACTCTATTGTATCATTTTATCATAACCAAGAGAGCACTGTCTATATCAACCAGCTAGCTGTCAGTGTCATATCTCAGGCTTGTCTATAAAATTCATAAGATTTATACTATTCTGAGATAACAGGATGTGGATTAACACTCAAGTCCCCTCACTTTTAAGATTCCCCCAAACTTTAGGGGGATTTCTATTAGTACTTATACTAGAACTAAACCCCATGGACTGGGATATGTCTTGGAGTTCCTTCCCAGAGATCATATCTCTCTTTCTTTACCATAAAAATTGCCCTTCTCCCCATTTGGGAGGACCCTTGTCCAGTCTTCTAAGGCAGGAACAATTAGTTGTGATTCAGCAGTGGTATTGTAATCTGAAAGACATTCTTCTATACCAACTTTTAAATCTAGAACCTCAATTCTTATAAGTTGGAAATCTAGGCTATGGCAATCAAAAAGTGCTTCCTTTCAAAGTTATATCTTCAGAAGTTTATTTGGAAGTCTCAGGATGAACACTGTCCATTTCTTTTTCTTAGTGCTTCTTAGGATGCAATAATGATCTCATGATGGGGCAGTAAGCCCAGCTGAGTTCAGACAAGTAATAGGTAAAGAAAGTGTATGTGAAGGGAACTGATGGTTAATATTTCAAAATATTACTCTACCATATGTATCTCACATTTATAGTATTTAAAATAGAACACTTGATCTGCCCTTTCCCCAATTAGAATTCCTCCAGTGTTTCATTTATTCCAATAAAATGCAACAATATATTAAAAAATGCATTCAATTTTTGATTTATTTCCTAAATATTTTTTACATCTCTGAACTACTCTCCAACTTTACTACCACAACTCTAGTCCAAGCCAATGTCATCTCTCAGTTTTGTCATTAAAAAGACTATCATATACAGAGCACAAAGATCAACTAGGTGGATTATGAAGACAGGTTAAAACTTAGAGAGGTGATCTCTGTGGAGATCTCTCTCTCCTCTCTTTCTTCCCTCCCTTCTCCTCCTCCTCCCTTCTCCTTCAACATTGCTCTAAAGACAGACTTTATTCAAGGACTGGGCTGGCAACTCAAACTCCAATAGAAATCATACCAACTTTCCAGATGAACCAAGTAAAGGAAACTCAGCAAGATAGAGAGCAAGGAAGAAATAAAGGAGATAGATCCAGAAAAACAGAAACCCTTCAGTGTACGTGGAGCCACACAAGCCTCAGCCTTAACCCTAAAGTATCTGTGCTTAGTATAAGTCCAACGCAATGTAGCAAATGCTAAGAAAATTGAAGTTATACTTGAACCATCAATTAAATCTGAGCCTAAACCCTGAAGCAAACATTTAAAATAGGATTTCTACAACTCAGTAGTAAGAAAACAAACATTCTAATAAAAACAGCAAAATATTTAAATAAGTGCTTCATGAAAGACATACAAATATTTGGCCAATGAACACATGAAAAGCATTAAACACCATTAATTATCATGGAAGTACAAAGTAAACCACAACAATATACCACTACACAACTTTACAATGGGTAAAACCAAAAAGACAGTGTCAGTGAGAGTGGAGCAGTGGAAAATACTAGTAATCAAATCTCTTTACAAAACATTTTTAGTTTGTTTGCTTGTTTATAAAGTTAAACATACATCTACCATGCAAATTTGCCATTTCACGAGAAAAAAAATAAAATAAACCTGAAAACATATAGCCATACAAAGACTGTGCATAAGTATTCACACCAGCTTTACTTTATGACTAAAAACTAGGGGTGGGGGGAAGCAATGTCCATCAACAAGTGAAGAGATTAACTGCAATATATGCAGAAAGTGGACTACCACTCAGCAATAAAAAGAAAATATATATGTATACACACACATATATATATGGCTTATGCCTTTATATATATTATTATTCCATCTATAAAATGTTCTAGAAAGTATAAACTAATCTACAGTAATAAAAACTGATCTTGTGATTACCCAGAGATGGGTATAGAGTGTGGGTGATCAAACTCTTCATTACCTAGACTGTTATGACTGTTTCATGGCACAACACATACAATTTTTTGTTTTCAAATTATGCCTCACTAAATGTGTAAAAAAAATTAGTAGCAAATAAACATGCATATATGCACACAAATATACTGTTCATAACAGGTAAAATATTTGCCAATCCACACTGATTATTATGCACTACAGTGTTATAGTTAAGAATGAGATCTCTAGAATTATTTGCCCTAGATGAGAAACCAATCATTTATTAGCCATGTAGCACTGGGCAAGTTAGTTACCCTGTCTGAGTTTGGGTTCACTGATTGCAGAATAGGAATAAAAATTTATCTATAAAAAGCAAACAAAAAGTATCACTAGATTTAATCTAAGTATCACATTTCTTAATATGATGTACAAACATCTGCATGGCCTTTCCTATTCCTATATTTTCAGCTTCTTTTATGACCATTTCACATTTTGCCCCAGACACAGCCATGTTCTTTGAGCTTCTTGTACATTAGCATATGCTACAGGTAAGTTATCTAAACCACTTAGGACAAGATGGCAGAAATTAAATATCAGATATCAGGAAGTAACACAGAACATATATTACATATAACATATTACCTAATAACCTAGTAGGTTTGGAGCAGTAACCTCTAATCAGACATACCAATATTCAGGTTGAAAACCACATCCAAATTTAAATGATTACATGTTAGAGAGGCCATTGAAAGACTCACGTAAGTGCTGGCTAGATTTTGTCATTAAATATGTTAAGATCAGTTCAAGTTTTTCTTACAATTAAGTTTTTAAAATATAGTTCGTGGCTTTGGTGATTTCAGAATTGCTAATAAGATTGACAACCGACCTTTCTGTGTGTGGAATTACTTTCTCTTATAGGCCTTTTCGTCTCATATTCTCTGTCTAGTCTATCACATTCATGTCCAAATTGTCTAGTCTTATATACACACACACACACACACACACAATGCTACATTTTTCATTCTAGCTTGGAATTCAACTTTGCATATACAACTGATTACTTGGCATTTCTACCTAGAAGTCTTACAGATATCTCAAAATGTCATGTTCATAATTCCATTTTCTCTGCCCATCCTGCTCCTCTTCCAGTCTTCCTCATCTCAATACATTATACCTCTATCCATCTAATTGCTCAAGCCAAACTCTAGTGCCATCTTTGATTTCTCTAGTGGTCCAGGTGGCACTAGTGGTAAAGAACCTACCTGACAATACAGAAGACATGAGATATGGGTTTGATCTCTTGTTCAGGAAAATCCCCTGGAAGAGGGTACGGCAAACCACTCCAGTATTCTGGCCTGGAGAATCCCATGGACAGAGGAACCTGGCAGGACTATACAGTTCATGGAATTCTCCGGGCCAGAATACTGGAGTGGGTAGCCGTTCCCTTCTCCAGGGATCAAAGCCAGGTCTCCTGCATTGCAGGCGTATTCTTTACCAGCTGAGCCACCATGGAAGCCAGGGATACAGTCATAGGGTCGCAGAGTCAGACACAACCAGAGACTTAAGCACATATGCACTAATCCAAAAATCTAAATGGCATCCTTGATTTCTCAAGTTTTCTTCTAAAGCACTATTTACATAATAGTGAGAGGAACTTTTTAAAAATAGACTGAACTGTATCATTCCGCTGGCTTAAAACCCTTCAACAAATGCCTGTTCTCAGGATAGAATCTAATGTCCTTAACGTGGACAATAAGACTCTGCAAGCTCTCCCTGCCTCTGGGCCTCAGCTTGCCCTTCAGTCACTATGCTCAAAGCCATTGCCTTTCTTTCTTTCCTTCTGTTCCTAACATGACTAACTCCCATTCATTCTTCATATCTCACCTTAATGATCATTTCCTCAAGAAACTCTCCTCAATGCCCTGATAAAAATTAGGACCCTGATATACATACTAATACTTCCTCCTAGAAAGCACACCTATCTAATAATAAATAATACAAACATTTAGACACCAAGAATATTTACAGTGGTATTCAAAGAGGAGCATTTTTCCTTAGAGAACCATTTTAGTGACAGTCAAATGCACTTTTAGTACTATTTTCAAAAAATTCAGAAAAGAACAGTTCTTTCTGTTTTTCCCTTCAGAAAATGTGAAGCTGTGCATTTGGGAAGGAATTAAAGTTTTAATTAAAACGATGGATAAAAGATTAATGGATAAAGTATGAAAAAGAAAAGGAGGGGGGAAAGCAACCTGGTTCAATCCAGATTACTGTGAAATCCAGGTAGCCTTCTCTGGTGCTTATAAACTCTTCCCTAAGGGAGAACAGACCACTGAATCATCTTAGGAGGCAGTTTAAATCCTTGCTCTCACACTTACAGTTTCTGTGACCCTCTACAAAACATGTAATCTATCTGCACCTTACTTTTTTCATCTTTAAATGAAGATTACCATCCATCTGACCTCTCCTCCCAAAGTTATTGTGAGAACCAGAAAGGATAAGAAACAAATGTGTTGCTAATTTTAAATGGTAGCAAGCTGAAACTTCACCAATGACTCTAAGTGAAAACATCATAATTGTAAGAGCTGACATTAAATATTCTAAATATCTGGCTCTGGGGCAAGAATACCAGTAAATATACTCAATCTGAGTACATGGGGTAAATGAGGGGCCAGTAAACACTGAAATGCCTCTTCCACTTTGGGTCTGTAGCTGATAGCCTGTCCCCACTTCCTGCCTTTCTAAGAGTACAATGAGCAGCAAACGCACATCACAGAACTCCAGGAGAAGAGCAAAGTGGACCACTTCTTATTCAGTGCAAAAACAGGCTAACCATTGTGTTTGCTGTTGTTTTTCATAGAATTGTGATAGCATGCTGCGGAGATGAGTTCTCTACTGCTGCTGTAACAAATTAGCTTAAACCAATACCCAGTGATTATGTCACAGGGTTTCTCTAGTGGCTCAGCTGGTAAAGAATCTGCCTGCAATGCAAGAGACCAGGGTTCAATTCCTGAGTTGGGAAGATCCCTTGGAGAAGGGAAAGGCTACCCACTCCAGTATTCTGGTCTGTAGAATTCCATGAACCATATAGTCCATGTGGTCGCCAAGAGTCGGACATGGGTGAACAACTTTCACTTTTTCTTTTCTGCATGATGCAAGTTTGGCTTGGGCCTCATTGAGCTACAATGGAGGTGTCAGCATATCTGTGTCTCCTCCTGCGGGCCTAGGGGATAGATTTGGCTTCCCTGTGCACTGAGGCTGTGGGGAAAATCCGATTTCTTATATTGTGTTTAAGGAACTGAGGTCCCGGTTTCAAAGCTAGCTGTTGGCTAGGATTCATTCTCAGCTTCTGGAGACCAATCACAAACCTTGGCTTGTGGCCTTTTCCCACTACTTTCAAAGTGGATCAGGTCCTGATATTTAGAATCTCTGACTTTTTTCATCTCTAGTCTCCACTAAAGGAAAATTCTCTCCTTATAAGGGCTCATGTGATAAGACTAGACCCACATGGATAATCTAGGTAATCAATCTTAAAGTCCATAACTTTAATTATATCCATTCATTAAAACATAATATCTGTGATCAAACATATATGAAGTCCCTTTTGTCATGTAAATTAACAGATTTATAAGTTCCAGGGATTAAATATGCACATATTTATGGAAAAATTATTTGTCTACCAGTCTCTGTATTATATGCTTATGAATTTTTGCTACTAAATGGGATGTTATTTGAAGTTAGAGTACATATATATTTGAATAGCTATGTTGATATTGCATGGATGATGGTGAGAACAAATATTCAATTATTTTATCCATTAAGTCCATTAAAATAGCCTTTATGTGTGTGAGGAGAGGGAGGTGTTGACAAAAACATTAAAGACTGTGTCAGTTCCCAGAAAACTGAGATTGTTCTGTTTTATTTTGTGATTAGTTGCAAGTTTCTAAAATTTGTACCCTAATAAGAGAAATAACAGAAAAGAAACAGGACTTCTTGATCCTTTAGATTCAATAATAACTTTTAAAATTAACTCTGTGTGTGTACAAGTCACAATTTGAGAAAGAAGTGAAAAGAAAACCCAAGAGATGGGTTTCTTTTATGACATAAAAGGAACAGAGCTCAAGAAAAACACATTTGAAGAGAAATTCCTTGGGTGTGAGATCTAGAACACATAATATTTATTAACAAAAGTAAAACTGCTCTCTTGGAGCCTAAGTTAATATGATTAATCTATCTCAACAGAGCATAAACTCCAAAGAGTGTATGCACATTCACAGCAGGGCTAATGTAATGGGGAAGTAGGAGAGAAAAATAAAAATATGTATCCTTTAAATGATAAAATAGTGTAACTGAATGTTCCTAATCTCTACTACAAAATGGAAAACTCAAGACAAAAGATACTTTACACAATTCCAAAATGGAGACTATCTCTGTAGAGATATTAGAAAAATAAAATTTGCAAGCTTGGTCGTTTTTAACAGCGTATATTACAGAGAATGTTGTTACTGACTTTTACTTTCATGTTAAAATTTTACACCTAAACAGTTTGTCCCCATTTACTTAGACTTCTAATGTCATTAAGAGAAATTCTCTGTTTTTATTAATTCTTAAATCAATCTATAAGAATAGTGGTGACATTCCATTGAACTTTTATATATCCAATTTACATCATACAGTATACTTACACATATATATGGAATTTAGAAAGATGGTAATGATAAACCTGTACATGAGACAACAAAAGAGACGCAGATGTATAGAACAGCCTTTTGGACTCTGTGGGAGAGGGAGAGGGTGGGATGATTTGGGAGAGTGGCAGTGTAACATGTATGATATCATAAGTGAAACAAATCGCCAGTCTAGGTTTGATGCAGGATGCAGGATGCTTGGGACTGATGCACGGAGATAATCCAGAGAGATGGTGTGGGGCCGGAGCAGGGGGTCGGGATTGGGAGTTCATATACACTCGTAGCTGATTCATGTCAATGTATAGCAAAATGAATACAGTATTGTAAAGCAAAACAAACTAAAAAATAAAAATTAATTTAAAAAAAGTGAAAAATTTTAAAATATATGATTCCATAAAAAAAATATTTCTATAGGAATATGGACTTGAAGCAGAGGAGTAAATAAAAGCACAGGCTTATAGGATGACCTTGGTTGAAAGTCTCCTGCATCATTTTTGGTAATATATATTTGTTGAGAAAACAACCTTTTTAATCAGAGCTTTCAAATATATTACCCTAAAAAAGTACATAGTTATTATCATATTTTATTTGTGGTTACAATACCGACATTTAAAAATATCAGATTTTATATATCTCTTCTCTTTCTTTTCTATTGCATCTTTAAATTCATTCATTAATTTGACTTTTCTTGTTATTTTCAAATCTCTTTTCAAATAAAAGTATCTCCTTTTATTTAGTGATCCCACAATTTTATCCCATTGATAATTCAATTTAATCAATTGCTCTGATATATTTTTCAAACATTACTTCTTGCTATCCTTAAACTTATTTTTTCCTAGCTTCTTGAATTGTATGCTTAACTTATTTTCAAGTCTTCTTGTATTAAAATAAGAACTTTTAAAGTTATTGATTTTTCTCTATAGAATTTTCATATTCTCTCTGGTTTAAACTGCAGTGTGATTAATTCCTATGATTTCCTATAAAGTCAAAGATTAAGGTTTGAGTTTCTGCTTTGTTCTAAGAATCACATAAAAAGAGCTTCAAACTTTTGAAGTGGTTCTATTGTTGCTGAATTTTTACATTGTGAGCCGTGATTTCTCTACAGGTTAATTTGTGTTGATATTATTCCTTTTTATTTTATCACTCTGCTGCTATGGAAAAGAGAACCTGTCCTTCCACTGTATTTTCTAATAGTGGCCATTTGTATTTAGGAAAGTTATTGATTTTCATATATTAACTTTGTGATCAACCAGTTTGTTCCTTTTGTCAGCAATGTTTCAGTTGATTTATATTTTGGATTATTAATAGTATATATTCTATCATCTGTATATGATACTTATTTCTTGCTCTCCTTCCTAATAGGTTTACCTGTTATTTTATTCTCCCAAGTATTAACTATTTGCACTGACTAGTACTTATAGAACTTTCAGGAAAAGGTGATATTTGACATTATTGTCTCATTCTTCTTTTTGATGAGACCTTTGTCAATATTTCACAACCAAACATATTAAGGAAGCATCCATCTATGCATGGTTATCAACCATGAAAAAAGTCTGAATTGGCCTGTTAATATGGTGAATTACAAAAACATATTAATACTTTTCTAGTATCAAGTAATCCCTATATTCTGAATAAATCTTGTTGAGTTGTAGTAAATTAATCTTTTAATGCACCAGTGGATTCTCTTATTAATATTTTACATTTAAGATTTATATATTTAAATCTTCTAGGATCTTCTGGTCTACTATTCTTCGAGTCTCAGCATTTTGTCAACTTCTGAAAGAATACTGGCAACTCTCATTCTCTTTCTATAATTTGGAACAATTTAAACAGTATCAGGATGATCACACCTTTAAATATTTGAAATAATCCATGATGAAATCAACAAACAAGGGAGTAAGTTTAAGGGGAAGGACACAGTTCTTGTGACAGATTCTATCTCAGATTTTAGAAACTGTTCCCCAATATTTTTGGTCTAGCTGAGAAGAAATGAGAAAACTTTATTATTTTATTTATCATTACTTTATTATTTGCCAAATCTGAAGTGTGCTAAGTCGCTTCAGTTGTGTCTGACCATATGCAAAACTATGGACTGTAGCCAGCCAGGCTACTTTGTCCATGGGATTCTCCAGGCAAGAATACTGGAGTGAGTTGCCATGTCCTCCTCTCCGGGGATTTTTCCAACCCCAAGATGGAACTCACATCTTTTATGTCTTCTGCACTGGCAGGGAGGTTCTTTATCACTAGCACCACGTGGAAAGCCCAAATTGGAGGGCCTCTTTTCTACTGGAAGCAGGAAGAAAGAAACAGTTGGAGTCAATTATATGCCAATGAACTTTACCACTGATCTGAATTTAAAATTCATTCTTTTAACCCATATTTATTCAGTACCTTTTAGACACTGTGGGCTTCCCAGGTGGCTTAGCAGTAAAGAATCTGCCTGCCAGTGCAAGAGACTCAAGTTTGATCCATGATCAGAAAGGTCCCGTGGAGAAGGAAATGGCAACCCACTCCAGTATTCTTGCCTAGGAAATCCAATGGACAGAGGAGCCTGGTGGGCTACAGTGGAATATTACACAGAAAAGAATACAAAAAAGGAAAGATTACAGAAGTGGGTAAGACAGGAAAGAGAAGTCAACATATGGATGATTCATGTTCCTGCAGAAAATATACAAGCATAAAATTTATAGAATGAGTTTAAATTATTTGTATAATCATGAGCACCAAAGAATTGATGCTTTTGAACTGTGGTGTTGGAGAACACACTTAAGAGTCCCTTGGACTGCAAGGAGATCAAACCAGTCAATCCAAAAGGAAATTAGTCCTGAATAGTCAGTGGGAGGACTGATGCTGAAATTGAGGCTCCAATACTTTGGCCACCTGAAATGAAGAACTGACTAATTGGAAAAACTCTGATGCTGGAAAGATTGAAGGCAGAAGGAGAAAGGGACAACAGAAGAGGAGATGGTTGGTGGCATCACCAACTAAATGGACATGAGTTTGAGCAACCTCCAGGAGTTGGTGACGGACAGCGAAGCCTAGCACACTTTAGTTCATGGGGTTGCAAAGAATTGGACATGACTCAGTGATTGAACAACAACTAGGCTGAGATCAACTTGAAAACACAGTTTTGTATTCTGAATTTCATCTTTCTTCATTTTTTCATGTCATTAAAATTATTTATAATAGCTACTAAATTTTCCATTGTGTGTATTCACCAAATATTACTTTAATGCTTCAAATAAAGGAAAGATCATAACATTAAGCTTTCCTCAAAATGAGCACTTTAAAGCAGCAGTTGATTTCTGCATAAGTACAGTGGTATCTGATTGAAAAGTGCAATGGGTACATATGCAGATAAAACTAATGATTAGAGGAAAATAAAATCTCATCAGCACAATTCAACACCTATAGCAGCAGTATGGTGTTTACTTCAGTGATAAATTGTTAATTTATGTCAATCATGGAGAATGGTTGTGTAACATAATTTCATCAATTTAAGTAATTTACATTATTGTTCATTCAAATCAATTGTTTACATATAAAATTGTATCATGGACTATAACATTAAATGATCACTTTTGAGCATAGAACATCTAATACATGCAGCCACAATGGAAGAGCTCAATATACATTCCTAAAAGAAGAACCTTATTTAACCTCCAATTAAATAATTCCAAACCCAAAGTCAACATTTGTTTAACACTTAGTGAGCCAAAGTAGACTGAGGGGTGCACATGGTGATTTTAACTAAAGCTTTCCCTTGAAATCCAGTTGTAACACTTTAATGGTTACATTCAAAATAATTTAAACCTAAAAAAAATGCTTTTAAACCCAGCAATTTTAAATTTATTTTTTTCTCAAAGTGGTACTGTCATTTAATAAGAGATCTAATATTGCATCTTGTCAAGTCATCAGCACATGTGGTTAGAGTCCCAGCACCACTGTTTACTATTTCATGATCTATTTAGAGTCATGTGAGTATGCATTAATAAAACTTTGGGGCATGCACATCTGTATTTAATCCAAACTTGTCAAATAACTAGTCAGGAGATATCAGAAAAATTCCTTAACCTCTATGAGTCATATTTTCCTTGTGAGTAAAATAGAGATAATAATAATCTACTTCATGGGGTCCACTGGGTGGATTGTACAATAAATAATTTGTTAGGCTCAGGGACTGATACTCTATCTGGAACATAACAGATGTGCACAGATTAGTAATGTTGGCCTTAGTTTCCTATTTTGTAATTAGTCACATTTAAAGGATTGAATGAGAATATTTATAATAGCTGGAAAAACACCAGGGTGGAAATTATTCATAATAGTGGGAAAAACACCAATGATATTTTAATATCATTGCTATAGAAGAGGACACATACTTATGTACACAGGTATACATGGATGCAAATAAAAAATCAGTGTGTAGAGAGCAGCACACTTTCTAGCTGAATACACAGCTCTGAATACACAAAAGAACATAAGAAACAGAACTGAAATGCATTCACTAAGCCATTATTGGTTATCCTTGCCTGTTAAATCCACTGCATGGGTATCTTCATGATAAATAGCCATGTTAAAGTAAATTATAGCTTGAGAGCAGCAAAAAGACAGTTAGATATAGTCCTTCATTTATTTTCCATTCTGTTGCCTAGACACCTCCCCCATGGAAATTCTAATGTAATATGACTCGCTGTTGTCTCACAGCCTTCTAAATAGGAGGGAAGGGAAAACTAAAGAATGGCAAGCAACACTTGAGGTTGTATTTAAAAGTGAAAATACAAGACTTTTTCTCTAAGTGGAAAGCTTCTAATAAACACTGATGGTGGAGAGCATCTAATAAATACTGCTTAAATGAGAGAGCAAGTCTAGATAGACAAAATCACACTCAGTTTTTATTTTATAAACTCTAATTCATTATTTAACACTTCTTTTGAATTTATTCTTTTGGCTCATAGTAGCTCAGTCAAGATTTATTATTATTTTTTTTTTTTTTGGTATGAAAAAAGCACTGAATAAAAATCCTTATTTAATTTTTTTGGTCATACAAAGCCGCTTGCAGAATCTTATTTTCCTGACAAAGGACCAAACCCACTCTTATAGCAATGATAGCACTGAGTCTTAACCATTGGACCACCAGAGCCCCTCGACGTTGTGGATCACAATAAACTGTGGAAAATTCTGAAAGAGATTGAAACACCAGACCACCTGACCTGCCTCTTGAGAAACCTATATGCAGGTCAGGAAGCAACAGTTAGAACTGGACATGGATCAACAGACTGGTTCCAAATAGGAAAAGGAGTACATCAAGGCTGTATACTGTCACCCTGCTTATTTAACTTATATGTAGAGTACATCATGAGAAACGCTGGGCTGGAAGAAACACAAGCTGGAATCAAGATTGCCAGGAGAAATATCAATGACCTCAGATATGCAGATGACACCACCCTTATGGCAGAAAGTGAGGAGCTAAAAAGCCTCTTGACGAAAGTGAAAGAGGAGAGTGAAAAAGTTGGCTTAAAGCTCAACATTCAGAAAACAAAGATCATGGCATCTGGTCCCATCACTTCATGGGAAATAGATGGGGGAACAGTGGAAGAGTGTCCGACTTTATTTTTTAGGGCTCCAAAATCACTACAGCTGGAGACTGCAGCCATGAAATTAAAAGTTGCTTACTCCTTGGAAGGAAAGTTATGACCAATTAGATAGCATATTCAAAAGCAGAAACATTAATTTGCCAACAAAGGTCCATCTAGTCAAGGCTATGGTTTTTCCAATGGTCATGTATGGATGTGAGAGTTGGACTGTGAAGAAGGCTGAGCTCCGAAGAATTGATGCTTTGAACTGTGGTGTTGGAGAAGACTCTTGAGAGTCCCTTGGACTGTAAGGAGATCCAACCAGTCCATTCTGAAGGAGATCAGTCCTGGGATTTCTTTGGAAGGAATGATGCTAAAGCTGACGCTCCAGTACTTTGGCCACCCCAAGCGAAGAGTTGACTCATTGGAAAAGACCCTGATGCTGGGAGGCATTGGGGGCAGAGGAGAAGGGGACGACCGAGGATGAGATGTCTGGATGGCATCACTGAGTCGATGGATGTGAGTCTGAGTGAACTCTGGGAGTCGGTGATGCACAGGGAGGCCTGGTGTGCTGCAATTCATGGGGTCGCAAAGAGTCTGACGTGACTGAGAGAATGAACTGAACTGAGCTGTGTTAGTATACAGTATTGGGGTTTTTCTTTCTAGCTTACCTCACTCTGTATGATAGGCTCCAGTTTTATCCACCTCATTAGAACTGATTCAAATACATTGTTTTTAATAGCCAAGTGATATCCCGTTGTGTATATGTACCACAGCTTTCTTATCCATTCATCTGCTGATGGACATCTAGGTTGCTTCCATGTCCTGGCTATTAAAAACAGTGCTGCAATGAACATTGGGGTACACATGTCTCTTTCATTTCTGGTTTCCTTGTTGTGTATGCCCAGCCTTCAGATTGCTGGATCATATGGCAGTTCTATTTTCAATTTTTTAAGGAATCTCCACACTGTTCACCATAGTGCCTGTACTAGCTTGCATTCCCACCAACAGTGTAAGAAGGTTCCCTTTTCTCCGCACCCTCTCCAACATTTATTGCTTGTAGACTTTTGGATGGCAGCTATTCTGACTGGCATGAAATGGTACCTCATTGTGGTTTTGATTTACATTTCTCTGATAATGAGGGATGTTGAACATCTTTTCATGTGTTTGCTAGCCATCTGTATGTCTTCTTTGGAGAAATGTCTGTTTAGTTCTTTGGCCAACTTTTTAATTGGGTCTTTCATTTTTCTGCAGTTCAGCTGCAGGTGTTGCTTGTATATTTTTGATATTAGTTGTTTGTCAGTTGCTTCGTTTGCTATTATTTTCTCCCATTCTGAAGGCTATCTTTTCACCTTGCTTATAGTTTCCTTTGTTGTGCAGAAGCTTTTAATTTTAATTAGGTCCCATTTGTTTATTTTTGCTTTTATTTCCAATATTCTGGGAGGTGGGTCATAGAGGATCCTGCTGTGGTTTATATTGGAGAGGTTTTGTCTATGTTTTCCTCTAGGAGTTTAATATTTTCTGGTCTTACGTTTAGATCTTTAAACATTTTCAGTTTATTTTGTGTATGGTATTAGAAAGTGTTCTAGTTTCATTATTTTACAAGTGGTTGTCAGTCCAGATTTTTAACAACCACAGAATTTCTAGTCATGTTCTAGTGAATTTTTACAACAAAATCACAGAAACATACCATACTATTTATACCACTGTTTCAAAATACCTATAAATTTTACTTATGGTATATGCAGCATATTTGTACATACAATTTGTTTTTAAAATTCATCCTCCAAATGTCCAATTTTCTGAATATTTTTAGCCCATTTCATTTCAATAATATTTATTAAGACCATATTGATATTTTCCCATATTGAAAAATTTTGTAACTCATGTCTTAGTCTGCCTATTTCTTATGTGTCTTTCAAATCTCAGACTATATTTTTCTTCCTTAGGAAGGATTTCAGTGACCTTCCTGTAAATATCAATTCTTTGTTATAGACTCTTCAGTCTATAATACTCATAGCAAAATTTCATAAAAATTTGTTTCATCATTTGTTTACAGTCTGTTTCTAATACTAATAGTAAGGTATAAGAATGCAGGGACCATGCTTGCTTTAGCAAAACAGTTGTATCTCCAGAGACTAAGACGTTATGGCACATAACTAAGACAAAGCTTGATAGGCACATAACAAATATCTGATGAATGAATGAATGAATGGATAAATGAATGTAATAGATATTAATATCTGTGAATTCAGTTCTCCATCTGTTGAATGGGAATAGTAATACCCAAAAAAACTCGAAGGGGTTTTCTTGTGATTGATCTGGCTACAATAGACAAGTAAAAATAGCAAAACACCTGATATCTACCAAGTGTTAAATAAATGGCAGCATTCATCCACTTCTATACTTGTGCATACTTGAGTAGGTAAGGCAGACAAGTAAAAAGGCAATTGCAAGTGTGATGAGATTCAGGGGTATGGGAGTGTACAGAAGATTAAGGTGCTATAGAGCTTACAACAGGTATCATTAATCTAAGTAGGAGTGAAATCTCCCTGAGAAAGGAATGAATGAATGGTAAATAAATAAATTACAGAAAGAATAAATGAATACTAGGCATCATGCTAGGTTGGGGAAATGAAGATATATAGTCATTCACTCCACTAAAGAGATTACATTGTACTTTATTGATCTTCTCTATGAACATTTCCTATACAACAAATTACTCTGCCGACATAGGTCCATCTAGTCAAAGCTATGGTTTTTCCAGTAGCCATGTATAGATGTGAGAGTTGGACCAAAAAGTATGCAGAGCCCTGAAGAATTGATGTTTTTGAACTGTGGTGTTGGAGAAGACTCTTGAGTCTCTTGAACTGCAAGGAAATCAAAACAGTCAATCCTAAAGGAAATCAACCCTGAATATTCATTGGAAGGGCTGATAGTGAATCTCCACTATTTTGGCCACCTCATGCAAAGAGTCAACTCATTGGAAAAGACCCTGATGCTAGAAAGATTGAAGGCTGGAGGAAAAGGGGACAACAGAGGATGAGATGGTTGGATGGCATCATGAACTCAATCAATGTGAGTTTGAGCAAGCTCCAGGAGATGGTAAAGGACAGGGAAGCCTGTTGTGCTGCAGTCCATGGGGTCACAAAGAGTCAGAAATGACTGAGTGACTGAACAACAACATACAACAAATTACCATTAAAATATAACTAAAATATTTTCCATTTGTATAAATTCCTAGAAATAAAAACAAATCTCTAAGGCCAGAAATCAAATGATGGGTTGCCTGAAGAAAGGCAGGAGTTAGAGAAGATGGCAGGGAATGATTATTAAAGTGACACAATAACACTTATGGTGGTGAAGCACATGTTCGTTATCTGGATTATGGTTATTGTTACATGTGGGTGAATGTGTGTGTGTCGAAACTTATTATACACTGTAAGTATGAGTAGTTTATTATAGGCTAGTTATCATTAGTAAAACTATTAAAAGCAATAAGCAACCAATAGATTTCATTACAACCTATAAAAGAAAAAAATTAACAAAATTTCAGTTATAGGCTGTTAAATTCAGTCAAGTTATTTTTGTCTCATCTCCCAAATTCCCAGCTTCTAAAATGGAGAAAATAATACTGCCTCACCATAATTTTGTTAGGTGTACAAATGATATACAGCATGTTAAAAAGATGGGATCTGTGTCAGTTACATAATCTACACTCAGAGAGTGCTAGCTGTTATTAACATGGCAGACATGCAAAGAATTTGAAAAACAAAGTATTAATCTAAAATTGCACTAGAGTTATATATGTACTTTTCAGTTAGCAAGACATTTGGATAGAGAAATATGAAAGAACAGAAAATCAGTATTTATATACACACGAGGTGAGAAACAAGACCCAAGATCCTTGCAAGTCCAGACTCTCTTAATAAAAGGCCTAGTGTAGGGCAAAAAACAAAAAGAAACTTTGTGGTCTTTGAATGGGAAATCCTAGCAAGATTTGTGAAACTCCAAGCTAACAATTAACTTAAAGGAGTGAAGATTAGTTTTGTTTTGACCCGAGTAATTAGTAGAAGTAAATGCAAATTCTCCAAGAATGGAAACATCCTCAAGCCAATGCTCTTGAGATTTCTACAACTCCAAGCTAAACAGAAACTCACAATTCACATTTATAAAACACATGTATAACCAAGCCTACAAGATCAAGAATCAGAAAATAACCAATCAAATTAGTATGCTTAAATTTCTGAAATAAATTAACAAGGAATAAAACACAGGAAAGAAAAATACACATCTGTGAATATAAAAACTCAAGTCTTCATGCTCTGGTTAGCTAAATAAAAAGATGTATGGCAAAACCAATACAGTATTGTAAAGTAAAATAAAAAAAAAAAAGATGAAAGATGGATTAAGACAGCTTAAAAATTACAAAGAATGTCACACATTCTCATCAGCATAAAAAATGTATGACATCTTCTATATTAAAAAGCAAACAAACAAACAAAACTCCACTGAGTCTGCCCTACCTGCCCTATAGTAGGTGTTTTCTCACAAAGTATCAAGGATAATCCTTCTAAAAGGTCAGTCAGATTACAGATTACATCAGATTACATCAATATCCTACTTAATACCCTCCAATGCCTTCTCATTTTATTCAGAGTCAAAGGTAACACTGTCCCAGGGACATAAAGGCCCTACTTGCTCTGGCTCTTTGCTACCTCCTTTACCTTGTCTCATACCATTTCCTTCTTATTCACTCCTTTCCAGCTCAACTGATCTTGCCAACTGTTCCTGGACATATCAAACACATTCTCATCTCAGTATTTTCATCCACCATTTCCTGTGCCTGAAATGTTCTTCCCATGGATATTCACTTGGTTTCATCCTTCACCTTCTTCATTACACTGATAAATAGTCACTTTTGAAAGAGATACATGGACATCACCAGATGGTCAATACCAAAATCAGGTTGATTATATTCTTTGCAGCCAAAGACGGAGAATCTCTATACAGTCGGCAAAAACAAGACCAGGAGCTGACTGTGGCTCAGATCAGGAACTCCTTATTGCCAAATTCAGACTTAAGAAAGTAGGGAAAACCACTAGACCATTCAGATATGACCTAAATCAAATCCTTTACGATTATACAGTGGAAGCAAGAAACAGATTCAAGGGGTTAGATCTGATAGACAGAGTGCCTGATGAACTATGGATGGAGGTTCCTGACATTGTACAGGAGGCAGTGATCAAGACCATCCCTAAGGAAAAGAAATGTAAAAAGGCAAAACGTTTATCTGAAAAGGCCTTACAAATAGCTGAGAAAAGAAAAGAGGCTAAAGGAAAGATATACTTATTTGAATGCAGAGTTCCAAAGAATAGCAAGGAAAGATAAGAAAGCATTCCTCAATGATCAATGCAAAGAAATAGAGGAAAATAATAGAATGGGAAAGACTAGAGATCTATTCAAGAAAATCGGAGACATCAAGGGAACATTTCATGCAAAGATGGGCACAAAAAAGGACAAAACAGTATGGACCTAATAGAAGCAGAAGATATTAAGAAGAGGTGGCAAGATACACAGAAGAACTATACGAAAAAGATCTCTCTCTCTCTCTCTCTTTAGTTGCTAAGTTGTATCCAACTCTTGTGACCCCATGAACTACAGCCTGCCAGGCTCCTCTGTCCATGGGATTCTCCAGGCAAGAATACTGGAATGGGTTGCCATTTCCTTATCCAGGGGATCTTCCCGACCCAGGAATCAAATCTGGGTATCCAGCATTGCAGGTAGATTCTTAATGACCTAGATAACCATGATGATGTGATCACTCACCTACAGCCAGACATCCTGGAATGTGAAGTCAAGTAGGCCTTAGAAAGCATCACTACAAACAAAGCTAGTGTAGGTGATGGAATCCTGGTTGAGTTATTTCAAATCCTAAAAGATGATGCTGTGAAAGTGCTGCACTCAATAAGCCAGCAAATTTGGAAAACTCAGCAGTGGCCACAGGACTGGAAAAGGCCAGTTTTCATTCCAATCCCAAAGAAAGGCAATGTCAAAGAAAGCTCAAACTAATGCACACTTGCATTCATCCTGTACTACTAAAGTAATGCTCAAAATTCTCCAAGCCAGGCTTCAACAGTACATGAACCAAGAACTTCCAGATGTTCAAGATGGATTTATAAAAGGCAGAGGAACCAGAGATCAAATTGCCAACATCTGTTGGATAATTGAAAAAGCAAAAGGGTTCCAGAAAAACATCTATTTCTGCTTTATTGACCAGGCCAAAGCCTTTGACTGTGTGGATTACAACAAACTTGGAAAATTCTTCAAAATATGAGAATACCAGACCACCTGACTTGCCTCCTAGGAATCTGTATGCAGTTCAAGAAGCAACAGTTAGAACCGGACATGGAACAACAGACTGATTCCAAATTGGGAAAGGAGTACGTCAGGCTGTATTTTATCACACTGCTTATTTAACTTATATATGCAGAAGACATCATGTGAAATGCCAGGCTGGATGAAACACAAGCTAGAATTAAGATTGCAGGGAGAAATATCAATAACCTCAGATATGAAGATGACACCACCATTTAGCAGAAAGTGAAGAAGAACTAAAGTCTCTTGATGAAAGTAAAAGAGTAGTGTGAAAAAGTTGGCTCAAAGCTCAACATTCAGAAAACTAAGATCATGGTATCTGGTCCCATCACTTCTTGGCAAATAGATGGAGAAACAATGGAAACAGTGAGAAACTTTATTTTTGGGGGCTCCAAAATCACTGTAGATGGTGACTGTAGCCATGAAATTAAAAGATGCTTGCTTCTTGGAAGAAAAGTTATGATCAACCTAGACAGCATATTAATAAGCAGAGACATTACTTTACCAACAAAGGTCAGTCTAGTCAAACCTATGGTTTTTCAGTAGTCATGTATAGATGTGAGAGTTTGACCACAAGGAAATCTGAATGCTGAAGAATTGATGCTTTTGAACCCTGCGGTGTTGGAGAAGATTCTTAAGAGTCCCTCGGACTGCAAAGAGATCAAACTAGTCAATCCTAAAGGAAATCAGTCATGAATCTTCATTGGAAGGACTGATGCTGAAGCTGAAGCTCCAATACTTTGGCCACCTGATGCGAAGACTGACCCATTAGAAAAAACCTTGATTCTGGGAAAGACTGAAGGAGGATGAGATGGTTGGATGGCATCACTGACTTTATGGACATTAGTTTGAGTAAGATCTGGGAGTTGGTGATGGACAGGGAAGCCTGGCCAGCTGCAGTCCATGGGGTCACAGAGTAGGACAGGACTGAGTGACTGAACTGAATCTCAACAAACTAGGACATGTGTATATTGCTGATGTCAGAAGACAAGGCCAATAATTGTGACAAAACCTCTCAATCTGCATCTAGTCAGAAGACACATGATTTGGGGCTCTCTGGACAATCGAATAATTTTCTACAATAAATACTATAGAGATTAATATTTAAATTATAATATCCTTATATCATAAATCAAAACTATGAATAAAAACATCTTCAGTGACCTGAGAAAATAGTTATTAATACTATTTTATATACAAATGACACTTTAAGATCTTAATGTTAATTCTTTCCCATGAACCCCCATTTTACGTAAAAAAAAAAAAAACCTGAGGTTCAGAATATTAATTATTATTATTATGCTATTAGCATTACTATACTGGCACTTCCCAGGTAGATCAGTGGTGAAGAATCTGCCTGCCAAGCAGAAGACATGGGTTCAATCCCTGAGTCTGAAAGATGCTTTGGAGAAGAAAATGGCAACCCACTCTAGTATTCTTACCTGATAAATTCCATGGACAGAGAAGCCTGCTAGGCTACAGCCCATGGAGTCACAGAGTTAGACATGACTTTGCTTCCCTGGTGGTGCAGAGGTTAAAGCAATGTGGGAGATCTGGGTTCGATCCCTGGGTCGGGAAGATCCCCTGGAGAAGGAAATGGCAACCCCCTCCAGTATTCTTGCCTGGAGAATCCTGTGAATGGAGGAACTTGGTGGGCTACAGTCCACGGGTCGCAAAGAGTTGGACACAACTGAGTGACTTCACTTTCACTTTAGTGACTAAACAACCACAACATCATTACTATAATGTTTCACTAACATTTACCAAGTCCTTGCTCTCAGCCAAGAAAGCATCCATAAATGCAACAGCTGCTGGGTTGGCTTGCCACAGTTCCATAGATTTGACCAGTAAGGAGATAAATGGCAGAAATGGATTCACTTGATCACTTTCAACGAGAGCAAAAGCAAAATCAGCATGGTATCACCTTCACATGTCCTTGGACCCTCAAGATGACACTGTATCAGAGGGACCTGATGACAGATGACTCATATGTTGGTTTGCTGTTGTAAATGAGCCAAAGTGCTTTGTAGAATTAATGACACAAGAGCTTAGAGCTGTACCTTAAAGGGTAAAGTGAAGTGGAAAGCCCTGTATTCACTATAATCAGAGAGAGAGAGATGATAAACTGCCTTATGGAAGCCTTTCATAAGATCTGGAGCCTCTCTCAAAACAGGGAAGAGGATGAGAAACAGATTGTGACAATCTTCACAAGACTTCCATCTTGCCATGTAAGAGGATTGTGGGGTGTTCTGCCAAGATTGGGTCAAATTGTGGAGACATGCAAGGTAGCCAGGGTGCCATTCTTATACACATACCTTATAGAAAATCATTCTCAGAAAGACAATATAATTATCTTTATTTTACCAATAAAGGCTTCAAGACTGGAGACTAAAAATAGTTAAATATTTGTATGTCCAATGGCACAATTTATGACTTTGTATTTGGGTGGCTAAAAGTTGG
The DNA here is from genome assembly GCA_006408695.1 of Aepyceros melampus. Classification (NCBI taxonomy): domain Eukaryota; kingdom Metazoa; phylum Chordata; class Mammalia; order Artiodactyla; family Bovidae; genus Aepyceros; species Aepyceros melampus. Next base: position 7,009 of record SJXQ01005913.1, on the reverse strand, counting down.
AAATACCCAATTTAATGGGGTTTAAACAATAGAAACATTCTCACCAAGATGTCTGAAAGTTGGTGATTCCAGAGTCAGTCTGGCAGTTCAATGATACCATTAGGACCCCATTTTCCTTCCATATTCCTACTCTTTACCCTTTAGTATGTGAACCTTTTGTCCCCTGATTTGTTGCTTCATGGTCACAAAATAACTGCTGCAGCTTCGAGGCAGGAAGCCAGGAATAACACAGGGAAGAAGGGAAGGTGCTGCTCTAACAAAGCCATACTTCTACAAGCAAGGAAGGAAGAGGAACTGGTCATCATGTTGGCAGCCAACAGTATCTGTCACACATAACTAAATACTAGAATTAAAATTAGAGGAAGAACTGATAGTTTTTGTAATTTAAGTGTACCACTCCCAAATATGACACTTGTTTTCTACCTGCCTAATTGTAAGAGCAACTTCTGATTTCTTCTATCAGTGGCATCCATTGAAAAGATACAATAGATTTTATTAATATGATTCAACTTGCAGGTAAATCTCTTAGACGTATCTCTAAGTCCGAAGAGAGCAAGATAGAGACAACTACACCCTTGGGGTACTGGAAGGTAAATGATCAAGACTAGGCTCTTCTTTTGCATGAAATGTTGGTAGGCATGGCCATAAGACTTCTTAGGATAAGTGGAATGTGATTAAGTACGGTATGTTTACTTCTGGGAAAAACCCTTTAAGACAGGTGTGGCAAAATTTTATTCTGCACAGAGCCAGTCTGTAATTGGGGCTTTCACGGCCACACACAATCTGTCATTATATGTGTATGCTATTCAACTCTGCCCTTCTGTGCAAAAGCAGCCCTAGACAATATATAGATAAACAAGGGTAGCTGTATTCTAATAAATCAGATGGTGGGCCAAATTTGGCCTGCAGACTATAGATGCCAACCCCTGCTTAAAGAGATCATGAACAAATCACCATGTTCCCATCCTGCTGGTAGGATGAGACATGGTGTTCTAAAGAGTAAAGAGCCCATCTGTCTGGATTCCTGAGTGAGGACGGTGTGGAATTGAACATCTGATAAAGCCCAGAGCAGGAGCAAGAGATAAACTGTAAGTCACTGAGATATTTAGGTTGTTTGTTACCACAGCATGACCTAGCCCCTAATACAACTTGGTTATTCTTTATTTAATTAATTGAATTATATTCTCTCAGTAATAAAGAGAAAATAAGAGTGGAATATCTCACAGTGGGAGAAATATGAAAGCTTCTTAAGTCGCCAACATGCAATGTTAAACCTTTACCAATCCTCGAAATAAATGTGATTCATCAGCAGCATTTTGGCTTGACCTAGGTTTTCCACTTTATTGGCAGATTCCTCTTTGATTACATGATTCACAGGTATAATCTCATGTAATACTTATAATTTTCTCTCTCTGACCAGAGTCCATTTGTAAGGGAAAAAGCAATGTTGAAGAGACAAATCATGAAATCAGATTACTGACAAAGCAGGAAGGGGTAGGGACTAGTGCATACATGAGGCATCAGCCTTAAATTGGAAAAAGGATCTCATTGAGGCCAGGTAGAAAGCAGTAAAACCCAGCAATAAGCACAGTTGGTCTTGAACACTTTCACAGCCATTTTAGCAGATGCTATTCATAACATTCTTTACTTTTCTATTATCTACACAATGACTCTGCAAATTAAATAGTATTTCCTTAAATGCCCTTAAAGGTAAATACAGTGCATCTCGGAGAAGTTTAGTAACTTAGCTAAGGTTACATGACTAGTAACTGTCAAGGTGAAGATTCAAACCTGAAGTTTCTTGATTCTAAAATCTGGGTCATAAAATGGCTTGATTGTAAGCTCTTGGGGATAAGAACTGTGTTTTATGCTAGACTCTATACCAGTGGTTCTCAACCAAGGGGTGATTTGTGCCTCGAGGGACATTTAACAATGTGTAGAGATATTGTTGGTTATTAACAACTGAGTATGTGAGGGTCACTAAGGTCATCCACTTGGAAGAGAACATGGATGCTGCTAAGTAGCCTATAGTGTACAGGACAATCCCCGAATTAAAAAAAATTATCTCAACAGGAAATGTCAGTACTGTGGAGACTGAGCAGCCTTGCTCTTTAGCTTATCTGTGCATGCACGCTCAGTCATGTCCAACTCTTTGCAACCCCATGGACTGTAACTGGCCAGGCTTGTCTGTCCATGGGATTTTCCAGGCAAGAATACTGGAGAGGGTTGCTATTTCCTACTCCATTAGCTTCTCTCTCCAAGCACAAATCCTTACAATGACAGGTGTTGATTGATTGTAGAATTGAAAGGAGTGGCTTCTGATTCACAGAATAATTTAATGAAAATATGGAGGTCTGCCTTTCCAAGCTGGATTTAGAAAAAAATGATAGTCCTTGGACACTACTTGGTAGCACCATTGTGGGATGACATCCTATTTTTCTGGTAATGTACAAACAAACAAAGCAACTTTATCTGATTGCCATAAATCACAGTAGGGGGCATATGTTTTATTTACCATTCCATGCAAATGTTCTCTAGGCACTTTGGTATTCAGACTCTTAAGCATTTAAGACAATTAAAACATTTAAATGCAGCAACAGACAAATATTTTTAAACTTAATTTTAAATGTTCTAGCAAATGGAGTATTCTGAATACCAATAGCTTGCTAATGCTGCAGCAAATCCCCATAGAAGCCCTGTGTTCTGGCCCTGGCTGACACATGATTATAATTAGCAAACACTAGGGAATCAGTTTCATTCTCACCTCAGTAAATACCTACGCAGTTACAGAGATCAAAAGAGAAAATGTCAGGAGTAGCTTTAAACAACAACAATAAAAAAGGACTCGATGCGCAATAGGATAAAATGACCGGAAGCTAATATAAATAGGTGTGTTGAAAACTCTGAGCAGCTAAGATCTTCCTACTTGCAAGCTCTCCTTATCAATTCCTTGTAATACACCCATATCCATGTCTCCTAAACATATCTACCATAGTGTGCCTTGATGGATGGACTTGTCCTGAAATTCAAAAGTAACTACGTCACTTATTTGCGCAGAAGTTTTGCCTATGTAATAAAATAGAAACTCTTTACACTGAAATTCAAAGTCATAAACAATGTGGCCTCTTTCTACTTCTCAGCCCACTTTATCCTTTGGTCAAAACTCCATTCTCTTTAGTCCTGAATGTTCATTGGAAGGACTGATTTCCTTTAGGATTGACTGATTTGATCTCCTTTCAGTCCAGTTCAGTTCAGTTGCTCAGTCTCGTGTCCGACTCTTTGCGACCCCATGAACCACAACACAGCAGACATCCCTGTCCATCACCAACTCCCAGAGTTCACCCAAACCAATGTCCACTGAGTCGGTGATGCCATCCAACCATCCCATCCTCTGTTGTCCCCTTCTCCTCCTGCCCTCAATCTTTCTCAGCATCAGGGTCTTTTCCAATGAGTCAGCTCTTCACATCAGGTGGCCAAAGTATTGGAGTTTCAGCTTCAACATCAGCCCATCCAACGAAAACCTAGGATTAATCTCCTTTAGGATGGACTGGTGGATCTCCTTGCAGTCAAAGCAACTCTCAAGAGTCTTCTCCAACACCACAGTTCAAAAACATCAATTCTTCTGTGCTCAGCTTTCTTTATAGTCCAACTCTCACATCCATACATGACTACTGGAAAAACCATAGCTTTGACTAGATGGACCTTTGTGGGCAAAGTAATGTCTCTGCTTTTGAATATGCTGTCTAGGTTGGTCATACCTTTCCTTCCAAGGAGTAAGCATCTTTTAACGAAAACCTAGGATTAATCTCCTTTAGGATGGACTGGTGGATCTCCTTGCAGTCAAAGCAACTCTCAAGAGTCTTCTCCAACACCACAGTTCAAAAACATCAATTCTTCTGTGCTCAGCTTTCTTTATAGTCCAACTCTCACATCCATACATGACTACTGGAAAAACCATAGCTTTGACTAGATGGACCTTTGTGGGCAAAGTAATGTCTCTGCTTTTGAATATGCTGTCTAGGTTGGTCATACCTTTCCTTCCAAGGAGTAAGCATCTTTTAATTTCATGGCTGCAGTCACTCCTAAAGGAAATCAGTCCTCAATTTTCATTGGAAGGTTGATGCTGAAGCACCAATACTTCAGCCACCTGATGCAAAGAACTGATCCACTAGAAAAGACCCTGATGCTGGGAGGGATTGGGGGCAGGAGGAGAACGGGATGACAGAGGATGAGATGGTTGTATGGCATCACCAACTCAATGGACATGAATTTGAGCAAGCTCCAGGAGTTGGTGATGGACAGGGTAGCCTAGAGTGCTGCAATACATGAGGTCACAAAGAGTTGGACACGACTAAGACCGGGAGCTGACTGTGGCTCAGATCATGAATTCCTTATTGCCAAATTCAAATGTAAATTGAACAAAGTGGCCAACACCACTAGACCATTCAGGTGTGACCTAAATCAAATCCCTTATGATTATACAGTGGAAGTGAGAAATAGATTTAAGGGCCTAGATCTGATAGAGTGCCTGATGAACTATGGAATGAGGTTCGTGACATTGTACAGGAGACAGGGATCAAGACCATTCCCATGGCAAAGAAAGGCAAAAAAGCAAAATGGCTGTCTGGGGAGGCCTTACAAATAGCTATGAAAAGAAGAGAGGTGAAAAGCAAAGG
>SJXQ01005912.1:170295-204847 GCA_006408695.1 Aepyceros melampus | reverse complement strand
CCTCTTCAGCATTCTTGCCTAGGAAATCCCAAGGACAGAGGAGCCCGGCAGGCTACAGTCCATGGGTTGCAAGAGAGTCAGACATGACTTAGTGACTAAACAATACCCCACTAGCCTCAAAAGTCCCGGAACAGGATGACATGTGTGTATGTAGGCAGGCACCTATGTATCCTTGCTCCAATGCCTCCTGGGCCTTCACAGGCTATTGCTGATGAAGTTCAGAGTGTGATGTCTTTAAGGCTGGGGTGGTGTGGCAATGGCAGTGAGTAAGCTTTCTAAGTAGACCCCATCCTTGTGGAACCATCCTGATCATTTCCTAGGCCTTGTTGCCAGCCCTCCTGTCTCCAATCTTGGAGTTTCAGGGTTCCCCTGCCCTTGCCTTGTTTGTGACTTCTTGTACTGTTGACACTACTTTTCCTCTATGCTTGTAGCACTCAGTTCTGTTCAGCTGCTCAGTCATGTCCGACTCGCTGTGACCCCATGGACTGCAACATGCCAGGCTTCCCTGTACATCACCAATTCCTGGAGCTCACTCAAACTCATGTCCATCATGTTGGTGATGCCATCCAGCCATTTCATCCTCTGTTGTCCCTTCTCCTCCTGCCTTCAATCTTTCCCAGCATCAGGGTCTTTTCCAATGAGCTGGTTCTTTGCATGAGGTGGCCAAAGTATTAGCGTTTCAGCTTTAGCATCAGTCCTTCCAATGAATATTCAGGATTGATTTCCTTTGGGGTGGATGGGTGGATGTCCTTGCAGTCCAAGGGACTCTTAGTGCTTGTAGCACTGGCACCATTGAAATTTTTCTCTGGTGTCTGACCTCACTGTGTCCAGAATTTGGCTTCACTACTTTTTTTTTTTTTTTTTTTGGAGCCAACAGTCCAGAGACTTACTCTGCTGGGGCACAAGTTTAGACTTTGTTTTCCATGTTGTCATTTATCTGGTTTTTGTTTAGCAGCTATAGGCATTCCACTTCAGTTTCTTCAAATGCCCATAGTGAGCCGGTGGGCATCGATTTGGATGCCTTTAGTCTACATTGTGAATTCCTTAAGGTTCATCTGTTTGAATATTCTTCATCACCAGCATCTCTGGTTTGATTCTTTACCTCGACTATGGATTTTCACTTTATCCTTTGACTTGAATTTCTGGCCTTGATCTTGATGCTGGGTCTCCTTCCTTTGGGATATCCAGTCCCACCCACTATCCAAACACTGCACCCTCTGATGAGAAGCACCTCTCTCTCAAGGCCTGTCTTTGTCCTTAGGACACCTGTCCTGGTAGGGTCTTATTTGCCTGACTTTCATCAGCTGTCTGTGTGATTTGGAGGAAGGGGTGCAGTGCAGGAGAATGCCTGGACAATGGTCTGATGAAAAGCCTTTGCTGTTACCCTTTCTGCTCGAGTCCTCTGTGCCACCTTGAGCTGCTGGTCCATCATAAGGCAGAGCAGCAGAACAGCCTCTGGGGTCCTTTCTTTCTTGTTTCCCTTTCTATGTAGGGAACAGAAGACATACCTTCTTCCTGTACACAAGGAGGTCCTTAAAATGTTGACCCTGCAACCGACATCCTATGAGCCATCTATTTTGGGCAAGGAAGGCACTGGGACAGGATAGTAAATGTGAGAGACCCCGCCCTAGCAGAGCCCCAGTAAGAGATGATTCCATCTTCAGCAACTACCCACCTCTCCCACTCCCGGCCAAATAATAATATTTCGACTTCCGGAGAAGGCAATGGCACCCCACTCCAGTACTCTTGCCTGGAAAATCCCATGGATAGAGAAGTCTGGTAGGCTGCAGTCTATGGGATCGCTAAGAGTTGGACACAGCTGAGCGACTTCCCTTTCACTTTTATTTTCATGCATTGGAGAAGGAAATGGCAACCCACTCCAGTGTTCTTGCCTGGAGAATCCCAGGGACGGGGGAGCCTGGTGGGCTGCCATCTATGGGGTTGCACAGAGTCGGACACGGATGAAGTGACTTAGGAATGACACATTGTCTTTTACCCTCAGTTTGCTGCTAACACTATCCGCATCACTACCTACCAGGTCCCAAGTAGAAGGCGGCTCCATTTCCAATTAACTAAAAGAAATGTATAACTCCCTAATGATACCTTGTCTTTTACCCACAGTTCGCTACTAACATTTTCAACACATGTTCTTTAATTTTGCTGTTCATCTTCAACAACTAAACACATGGTTGCCTGGCTTAAGTCCAATGACTTCTGATACTTATGTCTCTCTGCTTTCAGCATGCCTCATAAAGTCTTCTATTTTCGCAAGTATAACATGTGCTTATAAGACCCTCGCTGCTTATTATTTTTGTTCTTTTGGTTTCCCAGTGTTTATTAAGCCAATAAGGGCAAGATATAATGAAATCCTCAAATAATGGTACAAACACTGCTGTACAAACTGTGTAGCTGGCTGGCATTTGATGTTCAAAAGGCAGTTTAGAGGGGTCAGTATTTAATGTACCAAAGTGAAGGTTATTCAAAAGCTGAAAGTATGAAAAATACAGGACAGCTTGCATCTTGACTGCCTCTTGTCTGACCATTATGGCTTTCATAATCGGCACGATTTTTGGCAAAAAAGATTTCCAGCTGTTTCGAGTCACAGATGTATCCTTTTCTGTGCTGTTCTAAAAATATGTAGAGGCTGTTTCCTTAAGTTTTAAATCAGAATTCTCTTGATAGATTTTTGCTTTGATTTGGCATCTCTTGGCTCAGGACTATTTGAAAGAGTGAATTGGATGCTAACTGACCCTGGAAGACATTCCTGGAGCCAAAAAGTTATTCAGCCCTTGCTGTCTCTTCCATTCCATCTATTATTTCACAATGTGTGTACTCCGTCCTGGACGTTCACGAAGAGCACAATGTCCTGACTGTTCACACAGTGTGCAGAGCACTCCCCTCATGCCCGGGTTGTTGGTTGAAATACAACAAAGCATGTCAGGGGTGTAGCATGGTGCTGGCTTCTTAACTGGCCTGCAATGAGTCAGAATGTTTAACAGTGCTGATAATAACAAAGCCCGTGGAGGAGTACTTAAAAAATAAGTGCTAGTGGCCAATAAACATACAGAAGTGTGAGATACTCAGCATTTTGATGAGTCAGGGGGATGTGGATTAAAATAGTAATAGCTTTGTCTACAAGACAAGCAACAGTAAAAAAATGACAGGAACCTAGATCACTGGTGAGGAGGAAGGGAGAAGGGCATCACCTGTGGCTGGCTGGTGCATGAATGTGTGTAATATGTGGGAAGCAACTTCGTAATGCCTATTACAACTGAAGAAGATACACACACTGACTCACTAGTACTGCTTTTGGGAACCTATTATAAATGAATGATAACACAGCTATGTAAGCTTACTTGTGTGTGTGTGTGTGTATATATATCATATACTTGTAGATGTTTACCAAATAATTGTTTATAACAACAGCACAAAAACTGAAAACAACCAAAATGTCTACCAATCAGGGAACGTTGAAAAAAGTATGGACCTTCTATTGAATGGAATACTAATCAGCTATTAAAAATAATGAGGTAGGTTTACTTAACAATAATCTATTAAGGAAAATAAGAAAATTGTGAGGACTGATAAGTTTCTATTTTTCCAAGAAACGTCTGGGTATACAGATGGATAGACAGCTGCATTTGCATTACGTTTAAGGAAAAGTTGGGAGGGATATAATACATTAATCCATTAAAGTTCATGACCACTTCTGGGGTTTAGAAGGTAGGATGAGAAAGAAGAGAAGTTCTTTTTTTTTTTTTTTTAATATATACAAAGTGGTGGGATTGTGTTTCTTTCCTTTTTTGTTTTTCACCATTGATTAAACAACACCCAAGGAAGAAAAGAAGGAGGGCAGGCCAGAGAGTCTCGCGTGAGCTGTCTTCCTACTCTAGAGCTCAGGACATATTTCCACACAGTAGATGCTGAGTAAATATGGAGTTGAAATATTGATTCAAGCAGGAAAACAACATTAAAAAGAGGTGATTACCCTATTTACTTTAAAAAAAAAAAAAAGCCCATAATTCGTGCCGCAAAGGAAAGAGGTCTGCGCTCGAGGCTGCTGGGAGTGAGGCCAGGACAGCACTGGGTACCGCTTGTTCTGTGCTCTGCGAGGAGGCTCATGGGGGTCTCACCATATGCTGGGTGGGGGCTGCTCAGAGTCCAGATGTGGGAGCCATCAGGAAAAGCCCAGCTGTGAAATCATCCTTAGAGTTGAAAGCCCTGAAGCCAAAAGCTCCCTGGTGTCTGCCAAAAAGTTAAGAAATTGCAAAACGCACATAACTCTACAAACTGAAGAGGAACCAAATGCTCTCCCTCCTAGTTGTTATCAAATGATGTTCCAGCTCTCAAGATGGAGGCAGAACAAGAGAATGTACTAAACTTTTTAACCAGTGAAATGTCTGTGTTTCTAACTTGGATGCTTAGAAACGATGTGGTCTCATACAATTCCAGTCCTCTCTTGAAGGATTTCACAAAGCAATCAAGGCTCTGAGACTCAGATTCGAGTGTTTGTGGGTTTTTAAATAACCTTTAACATCTAAGTCCTTGTCTCCTCCTGACCCATCGTTAAGTTTATTTGGATGAACAAATTTTGAACACCTGAGAAAATACTTTAGCTTAGAAGGACACAACAAAGTGTGTTGGAAATAACAGGGGCAAGTTGGAAGTGGGACCACAGTAGGGATGTGAGGTGGGGGCAGGGAAAAGGAAGGCACATTTTCAAGGCAGCCATGGGTGATGCAAAGAGAGCTGAGCCCAGGGATACCAGTCTGTCGTGGAGAGAACTTCTGTGTTTCTGAGGAAAAGAGCTGAGAGGCTGAGGCAGCTGGGTGAGAAGCTTAAGGCTGTGTGGTGGGCTCTGGCATGAAGCCCCCATGTGCTCAGATGGCAGAGTCTAAGAGAAGAGGTGCAGAATTGTTGGTCTGTGGGCTGGAGGGAAGCCCTGTAGAGGAGAGGGCTTGGCTAATGAAATGAAGAGAGAAATATATTTGATCCTGGATGGACTTGACTCTTTTTAAAAACACTGTTCTGAGCTCTGTATTGAATACTGATGTAATAAAGCATATTTAAGGCATGAGCTGACTGCAAAATCATCCATTTCTGGATGTCCCGTTTGCTTCTAATTTTTCACTATTAGCTACCCATGTGGAGAATTTTTGTGCACGATGATGCTCTTCCTGTATCGAGGACAATTTCCTAAGAATAGATTCTGAGAAGTGGAACAACTGGGTCAAAGGATCTGAGCGCTTTTATGTGTCTTAATACACAGTGGAAAGTATCTGGGAAGCCAAATTGCTTTCCAAAGGGTTGGTTGAACTCAATCACTTTTATTTCAAACAAGATTTTATGGGTGATTATGCAGGGCTTTTAATGAGATGTTTGGATAAGAAATGATGGTACAAAAACTGACATTTATTCTGTGCTAATCATAGCCTTTCTATCCACTGTCTTCTTTAATCTTCACAATAACCCTGAGAGGCAGACATTATTATCCTTATTTGGCAGATGAGGAGACAGGTTCAGAGAGACTGAATACTCTTCCAAGACCATGTGGTTAACTTTGGTGACAGAGCCACTGTTTGAACACAGGCCTATCTGACTTCTGGGCAGAGCCCAAAAGCTTGGTGCCTGAAGCTCCCCTCCAAATCATGCTGCCTCCACTGGTTTCAAGAACACAATCGGAGAACAATGAAGCACCTGATGTATTCTGGGCCCCAAAGATCTACGAAGCCATAAACTGATTCTTTACAGATAGACAATACTCTTGTTGACAACATTTATTTCAGAACAAATTTATTTTATTTCACAGAGAACTCACAGATAAAGAGTTCCTTATGATCATATTCTATTTCCATCACTGTTACCTTAATTCAGACCCTTGTTGCCTTGCCCTGAGCCACAAAATTAGTTGCAAAGTGTACCCTTTACCTGAACCTCTCCACCATCCAAGATGGAAAAGGGAAGATTGTCCTGAACAAACTCACCTTCCAAAAATGGGGCTTTTGATCATATTGTTGTTGTTTAATCGCTAAGTCCTGTCTGATTCTTTGCGACCCCATGGACTGCAGCCCTCCAGGCTCCTCTGTCCAAGGGATTCTCCAGGCAAGAATACTGGACTGGGTTACCATTTCCTCCTCCAGGGGGTCTCCTGATCCAGAGATTGAACCCACGTCTCCTGCATGACAGGTTGATTCTTTACCATTGAGCCACCTGGGAAGCCCTTTGATCATATTGTTCCTCATGATTATAACCATCTTAAAACCTGCACTCGCTCCTTCTGTCAATAGGGTCAAATATAAAAAATGTTGCTGTTGAAGTCTTCTGGATCTAACCTGACTGCCCCACCAATAATCCCTGTGTCACCTCCCTGTTTTGCTGTCATCCCCCAGGTTTGCTGCAGGATGGAGTGTGTGACAGTGTCTAAGCTTCTGAGGGTTGACTAGAGTAAAACACCCTATCCAAGGGTAACCAAAGAGGAAAGAACCAGTGGGGTGGGTCAGACAATAAGGGGCTGGCTGTATTGTCTAGTGGTTAGGGATCATGCTACAGGGTCAGACAGCTTGGGATTCAAATCCTGACTCTACCATTCACGAGTGATGCAATGTTGGACCTTCTCATCTCAAGCACCCATATGCCCACAAAGGCTCACATAAGTGTTAGCTTTGATTCTACAGGTTAGAGTTGGAATTGAGAAATGAACCTCTGAGGTTCAAACATGAGAATCAAGTTCTCAGGGTCTGAGTCAGGGTGGAAATGGAAGCAAGGTTAGGAGTCTAGCTGAGTTGGGATGGCAAAGGGCAGGGAAGCAGTGAGGGGGAGGGGGTAATGGGCAAAAGACATGGCCAGAATTGGAGCTTGTTTTTCAGTTAGAGCATGTGGCATAGGTATGTAGGGCTTGTTTAAAGGCATAGGGTCAGAACAAATATCATTCACAATTTCTCACTACATCCATGTCTGCTCTTCCTACTGGCCCCCACCCCCAACTTTCCCTGAATACCCCATTGCCTATCTGTCCATCCATTGCTATATAACTTATAATTCCTGGAATGTTTTCCCCCATCCCCCAACCTACCAGCCCAATCCCATCTGTCCTCCAAGACCCAGAAGAAAACTCTAGTATTCTCCACAGCCTTGCTAAAGCCTCATTCTACCCTTCCCCCACCAGCTAGAGCCCAACCCTCCCTGGTTCATATTCTTCTGGCAATTATTCTTTTCACAATTCACCTGGCAATTAATCACATACTGTCTTGTGATGTGCTTACTGTTGTTGGCTTAAACAGATAAAAATATCTTCTATGCCTGTTTAACTTGTCACAAGTGTCTGGCTTGCCTTTCTGAAGGGGAGTCCAAAGAACAAGCCAGGAATCACTAAATAGGGGAGAGCTCCTTGAAGAAAGAAGTAATAACAACAGTCAGAGAGAAAGAATACACTTTTCAAACTCATTTTACATGTATTATTTCATTTGATCCTCATATAACCTGGAGAGGTACATATTCTTATTAGGATTTATTCCCCAGCTTAATAATCTTTGTTGACTATCAGATCAAGTGCAAAATTGGGCACTGAAAACTCCCTGGTCTTCCTGCTGTCATATCAAATCAATTGGACTGGTATAAAAAAATAAGAATGCTTTGCCATGTGAACCTCAGCTCCTAACTAAGGAAGTGGTCTAATAAGAAAGGGCGTTGACCAGTCCAAGTCCAAATATCGATCAGCGCAGACCACAGAACCACCGCAAAGATAGAGGTGGGTTGGGGGAGGCCCAGGATGGCTCTTCCTGGCTGGCCCCGGCCAAGAGCTTGCCCAGTGCCCTGTTTTGGAGAGACAGACATTTAATCCAACTTCTTTTTATAGTGATTACTGTATGCTATTTGTGGTGACTGTATACATTTTAATCTCTTTGGTAAACTGAATATAATTCATCCTGCCTTATAGTTTCAGGTTTTCCCAACACCACTGCTGTTGTTACCCTCTTGTTGTAAGACTGTTAAATTCCTCACTGATTGGTCAGAATCCTGATGTCTGTGATGGGCAGGTCACAAAACACATCTCCTTACAGATGAGTCTGTACAGAACATGCTCCTGTTTCTAGTGCCCACCACCGAAACACACACAGGCTTCCACAGACATTGTTCTAGGAAGGCGGTATCCATTAGCATGACTGCCATGACACCATCACCAATGAAATATCACCCAAGGAAGAATGAACGGGATTCATGAAAACCAAAGCTCTAAGCGCTGCAGACAGTTAAATCAGAAGCAGCAGAATGCTAGATTCAAACCCAGAATAGAACTCTGAACAAGCCCCTGATCTGTTGTAAGATGGTTGTAAGATTCCATAGGTAAATTATGAGATCAGCCAAGTCTGTCTGAGAAATACTCTTTAAGAGAAAGAGGTGGTGGCACAGAACTTGCCCAACTGAGAGCAAAGGGAGCAAAAACAGTTCATACAGATGCTGGATGATAAAGGCTGATATGCCATGAGCAAAACTGACAGCTTAACTCTGCAATCAATAGCAAGGAACAATGGCAACAATATCTAAGAGAAAATGATCAGTGACCAAGTGGGGGTTCCAGGTAGACCCGGTGACAAAGAGAGTGTGTGATACTATGTTTGCTTGATGGGAATAATTCAGTCAAAGTGTGTACTCTGTATTGGCATTAGTCTTATGTCAAAGTGGAAATGCCTCAGGGCTAAGAGAATTGCGGGAGATTTGTGTGACCCTTCGAGGATTCCCTTTCTCACATATGAGAGCTGGCTGTGAGTGGGGGTGGGACAGAGTGGGCTGGTGGAGGACCTGGGCTCTCCCTGGTGTGCCCTTCTGCTGGTTTGAGCATCTGGAACTCTTGTCTTCCATGGGCCCTGAGTGCTGGAGGATGGGTGGTCCTCTCAAAGATGAGTGACAAGATTGCAGCCACGTGCTGCATGGACCAAAGCTTGCAGAGACCCTAGAGGATGGCAGGACAAACAGTCCCATTGTTTTCTTAACTTGTCTACTGGCTCTCAGTATGTCCTGGGTAGAGTGTGGTCTTGGGGTGAGAGAGGTGCCAGAAGAGAGGTGTAACTCTGAGAGAATCACAGTAGTTTTGGGGAAAGCCTGCTGAGAGCCTGGGAACACAAAGGAATGGGTTAGTGCAGCTGTGGTTTGCACCATGACAGCCTTAACACACCTGTACTCACAAGATGATGTCACCCTACCTGGCTGGTGACAACTCTCATATTTCTCATGAGATGAAGAAGCAATCCTTGAGCCTAGCTCTCAATCACTCAACCATTTGATGCTTCCAAGGTAATAGCAACTAATGATGATTGGAACAGTTATGAGTCATTAATCTATCAATTAATAAATTAATCTCTTGCCTCATTCCACAAAGGATCTGAGGCAGGGGTTATTAGTAACATTTATCACGGTAACAGAGAAAACGATGATAGCATCACAAGGAGCCTGGAAAAACGGTAATTGAAATCATGATTGTAATAGCTGTACATTGGGAGATTGATGCCAAGTTCAATGACTATTTGGAGAAAGAATTTATGTTGATAGATCAGTGAGGAAAGAGACTTCGAAGAGGGAATCTGTAAGTGAGTAGGGGTGACATAGGTGGGAGATTGCCAGGGATTAAGATGGGTTGACTTGACTGGGAAATGAAATCATTATCTTGTTGAGTGCTTCAGTTCTGGGCAATGGACTTAATGCTTCATGCAACACCATCTCATCTAATTCACCAATGAGCTTGCACACTCCCTGTTTATAGAGGAGGAAATGGGATCATCTCAAGAGTTTCAGAGCCACTGAATCACCTTTGGAACTATAAACAACTCCTTTTCATGGTATTGTCTTCTGTTGGATCAAATTTGTCTTGAGTTAAGGCTTAAGTATGCTCTCTCTGACCTTCTGAGGGCAGCAGATATGTGGTTTCAGGGCCACAGAAGTTACGCAGATTCCACCCAAGACCTCAGTGGCGACATGAGGGGACATTGCCTATCCCACCTGTAGAGCATGTCATCTTCTGTAAGACCAATTACATTCATTACTGTGTTTGATCCACACAATGAACTGGGAGCAGGTAAATATTATTATGATCCCTGTGTATAGCTGAGGACTCTGAGGATCAGAGTGTTCAAGTTCCCCAAACCAGTAAGTGGAGAAAAGAGGCTGACAGATAAAATCCCAACTCCACAACTTGGCAGCTGGGTGACCTTGGGTGCTTTACTTACCCTCTCTGAGCCAAAGTTTCCCCATCTGTAGGGGAGATAATAAGCAACTGTTCACAGGACTGTTACAGGCATTAATGCCTTACCCAGAGCTTAGCAGATGTCTAATAAATTCATTCAATAGTATAATAAATGTTCATTCCTTCTCACTACCCTTCTTTTAACTCTAAAGTTAGAGGACTGGGACAGAGCAACCACTAACTATGATACTCAGGATAATAAGAGAGAAAACTTACTGGCTCTAATTAGATCTTAAAAACATTTCAATGATGGTGTCATATTAACCAGACATTGTGTCTGCTAGCAATACTTAACGGTTCAAGTGAGATTTTTTGTGCAGTAAAGGGTCTATACCTCTAATTACACAGGAAGCTGTGTTCCACGAACATTGCTAAGCAGGAGAGGGGAAAAATAGCTCTTCTTCGGCTCCTTCTGCAAGGAATACTGAGACGATCTAATTAGCATGCCTGGTGTCTCCAAAATTGAATTCAACCTGAGTATGCTATTAAAGGCTCCCACATTAGACAGGAAAGTAATTTGAAATGACTGAGCTATCTGCACAAACACCTTAATATTACTCTAATGGGCCCAGAAAAAGGATGACATCAAATATAGTTAAAAGGAATTTAAGTTTAATTGCTGCCTAATAAAATTATTAGTACATTTTCCTAACCATTAAGCTGTTTCACAGTCATGGATAAAATTTTGCAATTTGATAAATGATCAAGCATAGCTTGCTGCCATAGGTCCTTGTTTATTTTGTCATGATCTTCCTGTGCTGAAATGTTAGTTTGGATGCTGACTAATTGCTGGTCTCTCCCCACTGGACTTGTTTGTGGACTTGGCCCTTGCCAAGAGGAGCCAAAGGACACAAAGTTTTACTCCCCACTTGGCGTCTGAAATGACACCTTGAAGATGAAGCCCCTTCTACTCTTTAGTGAGTGGTACCTCTTCTAAGAGCCCTGGAGTGTGTTGACCCGGTGGGTCACTTCTAGTCTAGATGACACCTTTGCAAAAAGTAGGAAAGAAGTCCCCTATGGATGGTCAGGTTAGACAAAGGGAGCCCTTTGGGGACACTCAGCTTGACAAGCAGAGAGGAGACTGGACTTTGGCCCCCATTTCTCCCCTCAGTTGGGTGCTTGTGTACAGTACCCACACTGCACAACTGTGCATGTCAGAGCAGAAAAATGAGGCCCTGGACACCGGAGGCTTTCAAGCAGAAGTGGGTGACTGGCTACTAGGAATGCGAAGCAGTGCTTTCTAGCGCTGAATGAACACTTGGGCTGAGTGATCAGTGTTTAGAGGTTATACCTAATGTCTGACTAGCGCTGATCACGTATAAGGATGAAGAGGCGGGGATTAGAATTTGGGCCTCGCATTCTGAAGTCCTTTCTAATTTGGTCTTGCTGAGCTGTCTTCTACAGCTCCCTGTGGGAAGATTTTTGGCTTGAAAGTGAGTAAGCTTCCCCTCACACATGCCTACTTAAATGTGATTTTAAAGGATTAGTGAACTTGGAATGTGAATGAATAACTATCGCAAACAACAGTGAATGGAAATAAGGGACAGACAACAAGGGGTATAGAAAAGGGAGACAGGAGAGCAAGTGTGGGAGTCAAAGCAGAACACAGATGTTTCTAGACCCTTCCAGAGACCCACAGCAACTAACAAAGCACTATTTTTTAGTGTTCATGGTTGGTTCATGGATAGAAGCACTCCATTTCCCAGATGTCTCTTGAAAGTTCTAATTTTATCCTGTTCAACACACCATTGCCCTTCTGTTTGAAAGCAAGTAATTTTGTGGATTAAAGACCTAAATGTAAGACCAGATATGAGAAACCTCCTAGAGAAAATACAGGCAGGGCACTCTTTGACAAAAATCACAGCAGTATTTTTTGGATCCATCTCCTAGAGCAAAGGAAATAAAAGCAAAAAATAAACAAATAGGACCTAATTAAACTTAAAAGGTTTTGCTCAGCAAAGGAAACCATCCACAAAATGAAAAGATAACCTACTGAGTGGGAGAAAATATTTACAAATGATAATAACCTATCAGGGGCTAATATCCAACATATGTAAACAGCTTATATAACTCAACATCAAAAACCAGGTAACCTGATTTAAAAACGGGCAGAAGAACTGAATATGCATTTTCCCAAAAAGGACAAGCACATAAGCAACAGACACATGGAAAGATGCTGAACATTGCTAGTCATGAGGGAAATGCAAATCAAAACCACAAAGAGATGCCACCCTACATCTGTCAGAATGCCTCTCATCAAAAAGAACAGAAATAATGAATGTTGGTGAGGATAAGGAGGAAAGGGAACCCTTTCACCCTGTTGGTGGAATGTAAATTGGTATAGCCACTGTGGAAAATAGTACAGAGGTTTGTCCAAAAAACTAAATATAGAACTACTATGTGATTCAGCAATTCTACTTCTGGGTATATGTCCAAGAAACACAAAAACAGTAATTTGAAAAGATATACGTACTCCAATGTTTATGTCGGGCTTCCCAGATGGCTCAGTGGTAGAGAATCCGCCTGCTGATGCAGGAGACACAAGAGACACGAGTTCGATCCCTGGGTCAGGAAGACCCCTTGGAGTAGGAAATGGCAACTCACTCTAGTATTCTTGCCTGGAAACATCCACGGACCTAGGAGCCTGGCAGGTACAGTTCATGGGATTGCAGAGAGTTGGATGCGACTGAGCCACTAAGCACACACATTTACAGCAGCATTATTTACAATAGCCATGATATGGAAACAACTTAACTGTTCATCAACAGACAGATGGGTAAAGAAGATGTATGTATGCATGTATAATGCTGCGTGAAATAAGTCAGACAGAAAGAGACAAATACTTTATATGTCACTTATATATGGAATCTAAAGACTACAACAAACTGGCGACTATAACTAAAAAGAAGCAGACACTCAGATATAAAGAACAAACTAGTGGCTACCGTGGGAAGAGGGAAGTGGGAGGGGTAATACAGTAGCAGGGGATTAACAGGAACCAACTATCAGATATAAAATAAGCTACAAGGATATCCTGTACCACATGGGGAATATAGACAACATTTTATAACTATATATGAAGCATAACCTTTAAAAATTGTGAACCACTATATTGTACACCTTGCCTGGAGAATCCCATAGATTGAGGAGCCTGGTGGGCTACAGTCCACAGGGTCGCAAAGAGTCGGACATGACTGAGCGACTTCACTTCACTACATAATATTGCACAGCAACTGATACTTCAATAAAATACGTAAACAAGGGGAAAACAAAAAATTAAGTAATTTTGCAAATGAATATATCTAAAGTTGATTTAATTTAAAACAATCTTATGAGCGTTATAATTATAAAGAAATAGAAATGAGGAAGAAAATCCTTTGTCAGACAAGAAGTATCATTTTAGCAAACACACTGTAATCAAGAGAGGGGAAGAGAGTTATCACGTACTGAACTCACCCGGTGCCAAGCAAGGTTTAATTATTCTCATTGTAGAGGTTAGAAAACTGAAGCCAGTTAACTGGGGTCACTCAGCTCATACCTGGAAGAGCTAGGTTTTGATCCCAGGTCTGTGTGACCACAGGCCCTTGGACATCTTCCATTCCACACTTATTTCCAGGGACAATCACTCATGTTCTAATCTGTTCTCATTCTCCATCCTTCCAACCCTCTGAGGTCTTATTCCCTGCTAGGCTTTCTACTCAACTTGCCATAAAACTTTTATAGGGGAGAAAGTTACA
This sequence comes from Aepyceros melampus, assembly GCA_006408695.1. Taxonomy (NCBI): domain Eukaryota; kingdom Metazoa; phylum Chordata; class Mammalia; order Artiodactyla; family Bovidae; genus Aepyceros; species Aepyceros melampus. Next base: position 190,873 of record SJXQ01005912.1, on the reverse strand, counting down.
GCTTTCTGGCTGGAAAGATGGTTGGAGGAAATGGATGGACCCTGCCTGCTGACTTCCTGCCATCAGGCAGTGGAATCTGCATTGTCAAAAAGGGCTCCCAGCTGTTTAACGCTGAGCTCCAAAAAGACTAAACACTACAGAAGTGGAAATGACACGTACTCCATCTCTTTGTAGTGGAGAAACCATCTGGTGTAGCTCTCTTCCCCATGTGCTAGTGGCCTTTATGGTCAATTGTGTAGGGAATCTAGTGGAGAATTTTCTTAGATCTGAAATCAGCCTTTGGACAGAAGCCATTTTCCTTCTGGAGTTCCAGTCTACAGGAGAGGTCATGACCCCAGTGATTTCCAGCTGATAGCTACCTTGGGACAGCACAGGGCCAGGTTTACTTCTGACAACTGGTGCCTTGTCCAGGGCACATGGGTGGGGAGGGCTTGAATTGAAGGGAAGTTTATTTCATCATGAACGTTCATTGCCTGGTTCAAACCTAAATAAAGATGTACTTGTTTGTACATTTATTTATTCATTCATTCAAAATATGAATGAAAGCCTGATGTGCACCAAGTGCTGGGGGAAAAAAAGAAAGAAATCAAAGAAAATCAAGACACATGTTCTTTCTGCTTCTGAGGAGTTTACACAGGGGTGGGGATAGGGAGGCAAATGAGTGCTTCTCATTTGTTCATTCATTCAGTGAACACTTACTGTGTGTCAGCTCCTGAAGTTACAAAGATAAAGACACAGTCCCTGCCCTCAGAGTCTCTCAGTCTGTTAGGGTAGACATAGTGAAGTGTAGTAGGCATCAGTTTAGAGGCAAAATCAGGATGCTATGGGAGCTCGGGGAGGAGTACCTATGTCAAGCAGGTGCTGAGAGGAGACTTCTTAGAGAAGGTGATATATTAGGGTTTGAAGGAGTTGGCAAGATGAAAGGAGTAGGGCAGTGCACACTCCAGGTAGAAGGAACTGCAAAGGCAAAGATAACAAAGGGGCTGGGGCAGAACATGAAATATCTTTGAAAGACACTCCAGAAGCCTAGTATTGCCAAAGCAGAGAGTGTGTGTCTGTGTGACGAGGAAGGGCTTTGGTGGTGAGGATGAAGGTAGAGAGGAAGATAGGGCTGATTACAAAGAGTTATGTGTATCACACTGATTAATTTCAGTTATCTCGAAAGCTTTGAGGAACTGGGGAGAAATTTTAAGTAAAAGATTTAGGATGATCAGTTTGTTCTGGTTTGCCCAGGACTGTCCTGAGTTTAAAACACAAAAATCCACATCCTGGGAACCTCTTCAGTCCTGAGCAAACTAGGATGGTTGATCACCCCATAGGAGAAGGACAAGAAAGATCACCATGGAATCCTCATGGAGGTGCAATGAAGGGGGTAAGATGGGAGGGGGTAAGGTTGCATTAATTTCCTTCATGAAGAAACCATGCATGAATCAAGAACAGTTAGCAGTAAGGATCAAAAGGAGGGAATGAATCTGAAACAGGAAGTAGAGACAACAAAATTTAATCACATTTTCATCTGGGCAGGGGGAGGAGGAAAGAACAGAGTCTAATTTGAATCGATGTTCTCTGACTAGTTGATCAATTAGCATCAGAAGATTTTTTAAAAAATGTTCCTGACTGTGCAAAGAAAAGTAAATTATACCCACGATGCTCCTTCTATGACTAGGCAACATCCTGAGTGCTTTAAATAAAGTATTTCATTTAATATGCATAACAAGTATTACCTACGAGAATGTTAATTCTCCTCCAGGGTACAGATGAGCAAACTGGGACTCAGAGAGCCCAAGTACCTTCCTCAAAGTCACACAGCACTGGCATTCCCAGGCAGACATGTCTTACCTAAAGTCTCTGCTCTTTCAATCCCTACCTCCTTACCACCAACCACCACTTCCACTGCAGAGCAGGGCAAGGCAGAGGAAGTGGCAACTGAGCTGAGCTTTGCTGGAAGAGGCTATTTATCCAAATGGAAAAGGAGAAAGAAGAAAACAGCTTGGGCTGTCTTTGGCTTTGTCTCTGTGGGACAATAAAAAAACCACTATACATGTCAGATTTCCTTTTATGCAGAACACATACTATGGTGAGATGCTATCTCATATCTGGACCAGCTCAATGCATTTTAATTGCCCAAGTAAAATAAACTGAATGATGCTTTCTATCTTCTGATCTGCTTGCAAACCCAATGGCTTGCCAATAGTTCCCAATACAGAGCTAACTTGTGGCACAATGGACTGAAAAAAGATCTTTGTAAGTAAAGACCACCACACTTTGGATTTTTTAATCTTCCTTTCAGGAAGTCTTTTGTTTCAGGACAAGGAACTGGGGTGAAAGTAAATGGAAGCAGCTTCCCTCTTCCTCAGCAATTCAAGTTATTGAAATTAATCATCATTGGGCCAGTCTAGCAGGCTGCCACGGTCTCTATAGGAAAAGTACCTCACAGTGTCTGCTGCAGCAGCTGCAATTAAAATCTGTTGAGCAATGGGATAAAATGAACCAGACAATTGCCACAATCGCAGAGGCACTGGAAAAAGAGGGGTGTGTAATTAACAGATAACTTGAAATGAGACTGGGGGCTTCAGGCAGATTGATACTTTAATGCTTTTCTTCGAGAACCATCTGATGGCAAAAAATTACTTTATTAGCTCCTGCTGTGACTTATTTAGGCATTTATTTTATATATATTACTGACTTCTTACAGATGATGGTTCAGTCAATAGAAACATCCATAACCTCAGATATGCAGATGACACCACTCTAATGGCAAAAAGCAAAGAGGAACTAAAGAGCCTCTTGATGAAGGTGAAAGAGGAGAGTGAAGAAGTTGGCTTAAAACTCTCAAAAACTAAGATCATGGCATCTGGTCCCATCACTTCATGGCAAATAGATGGGGAAAAAATGGAAACAGTGACAGAACTTTATTTTCTTGGGCTCCAAAATCACTACGGATGTTGACTGCAGCCATGAAATTAAAAGACACTGCTCCTTGGAAGAAAAACTATGAAAAACCTAGACAGTGAACTGAAAAGCAGAGACATCACTTTGCAGACAAAGGTCTGTCTAGTCAAAGCTATGGTTTTTCCAGTAGTCATTTATGGATGTGAGAGTTGGACCATGAAGAAGGCTGAGTGCCAAAGAACTGATGCTTTGAAACTGTGGTGCTGGAGAAGACCCTTGAGAGTCCCTTGGACTGCAAGGAAATCAACCAGTCAGTCCCAAAGGATGTCAACGCTGAATGTTCATTGAAAGGACTGATGTTGTAGCTCCAATACTTTGGCGAAAAGCCGACTCATTGGAAAAGACCCTGATGCTAGGCAGGAGGAGAAGAGGGTAACAGAGGATGAGAGGGCTGGATGGCATCACCAACTCTATGGACATAGAGTTTGAGCAAATTCTGGGAGATGTTGAAGACATGTGTTTCAGTCCATGGGGTTGCAAAGAGTTGGACACAACTGAATGAATGAACAGCAACAACAAATTTCCTTGCAGGGTATCTAGCAATTGAATCCAAGCAGCAAAATAAACGGCTTATTTCATCTGTTTTCCACCTGTGGGGTGGATATGAGGATTGCTTGTAGGATGAGACCAAGTTTGTGTAGGGTTTTGTTTTGACTTGTAAACCCGCATTTAATAAAAAAAAATTGTATACAGAAGACAGTAATCCATGAGAACAAAGGACTCTTCCCCAATCTCTTGAGACCAAAGTATGTGTGTGTTTTAACACAGTGTAGTCAAGAAAAAGTCAGAGACTCTTCCTTGTAAATATACTTCACATGACAATTATCTTGAAAGGGAATAAGAAACAAGTATCTCAACCTCTGAAACACTTTTGGAATTCTTAGATCTGACTGCATATAACTTGGGCTTCCCAGGTGGTGCTAGTGGTAAAGAACCTGCCTGCCAATGTAGAAGATTTAAGAACACAGGTTCAATCCCTGGGTCAGAAAGATCCCCTGGATTAGGGCATGGCAACCCACTTAAGTATTCTTGCCTGGAGAATCCCATGGAGAGATGAAGCCTGGCAGGCTGACCCTATAGACTGTAGCCTGCCAGGCTTCATCTGAAGCGACTTAGCACACACGCATGCTATAACTTAGAGGCCTCAAATATCATAGCTTAAAACAAGAATAAAAGTTTTTCTCTTATGTAAAATAAGTCTACAGGTGGAGAGTCTGAGGGACAAAAAGGGCCCAGCTCTCTCCTTTTAAATACTCTTTCAGGAAATTGACACTCTTTTTTTCCTGTACATCTCATTGGTTAAAATTTAGTTTCAAGGCCCTGGCTGATGCAAGGGAAGCTGGGAAATGTAATCTTTATTCTGGGTGGCCATGTATCCAGCTAACAACCAGTATTCTGATACTAAAAGGTGAGGGATGATAGACAATGGGTGAGCATTGGCTTACTTGGTTTCTGTTTCTGTGTGGCAGCTTAAGTTTATCCATGAGCTTTGCCTGAGTTTTTGGCATTTCAGTACAGCCAGTAAGTCCTTCCTGGGTAATAGTTACTCCAATGAACAAATCTGTTTCCAGAGTTAATGGTTAACAGTGGCTGCAGCTGTGGTTCTCCTGCCCTGTCCACTCAATCTCATGGGTGCCAGGTAAAATGCTGACATTTTAACAAAGCTTTTCCAAAAGTCATGCTATTTAGCCCTAAAGAGTGATCATCAGGTTAGGCCCAAAGAGCTGGTTACTGCTGTTATGTGTAGGGGGAAGAGTTCTCAGGAAATAGCTTCCTCCCAGTGTGAAGGGCTTTACAGTACAAGCTCCTCACCACTCCCATTAACAAGGGGGCATCTGTGCTGGGAAAAGGAGCCTTTGTGGAGTGGGGATAAGTAGGGCTGTTGCTAAAGGGGCAGAGGCAACTGGGGGTCCCATTCTCGGGATTAAATATGGAAGGTAACAAGGAAACATTTGGCTCCCATCACAGCAAGGGAATGAAGAATGGTATCTCAGGAACCAGAATTAAAATGTGTTGTTTCTGGGAACTTCTGTCGGTTTTCTTTGTGAGTTTTTCTCTTACCCTATGTTACCATAGTGATCACAGTAAAATCCTCCAATCACAAAGAGCTCACAAGGATGTCTTCAGGATCAATGAATAAAGAGGAAGCTTAGGATGACGGAACCCTGCACTTTGCCAGGTTCTGGTAGGGGAGAGAATTAAGAGGACTAGAGAAAAGGAAAGCATCAACTCCTGAATTCATCACCACCTCCCAAGTTCTGGGACAAGGGATGCAGTCAGTGTATGTAGCATGTGGGTTCTGATGACTTGAAGTCTGCATCTAGCATTACTGTCTATAACCCTTTGGGCAAGTCATTTCACTCCTTTGAGTCTCATTTTCCTCAAGTATAAAACAAGGATAATAATACCACTTAATAAGGTTGTGAAGATTCAATGAAATGATCCACATAAAGTGGTGAGAATCTGGCCCTTGGTAACACACATAAAGTTCACTGTCATTATTAAACTTAGGTAGTATTACAGGTTGCTGAAAAAGCTATTTTCAATCATTCTGAAATTGTGCCAATGCATGTGAGGGGTGGTGGCAAGGAAGGTGAGTTCAAAGAGACAGATTCAACCCAAGCCTGAACAAAATGGGTTGTACTCATTAGCAGTACTGGAGGAACTTTCTTAACAATCTGCCACTCAAGCTCCTTGCAGGACTCAGCAATGCCTGTCATTCCCCTGTAGTGGTGCTGACAGAGCCCATGGCATGCTGAATGCTTCAGTTGCACGCTATGCTTGCTTCAGCAGCACACCTGATGCTCTTGCAGTAGAGCTGTATGTTGACTAAGAGGAAGCTGAGTTACTCCCCAAACCTCCTCATGTCACTTATTCTTATATTATTTTTTTGAAATTGATAAGAAATGAGTTAGAAAAGGAAGATGTTATTTTATGACTGCTTTGAAAGGCAAGTTGCTAAAAATACTGTATAATTAGGTGAAGGCAAGATAACTGCTAAATATTGGGAAAGGTTGTAAAAACTAGGGATTCTGCACTCAGATTGCTTTGCAAGTATCTTTATAGATTCGCTTTCATAAAGTCTAAACTGGAAATCAAGGCTGAGTTTTTGGAGTGATTTATCTTTGCAACTGAAAATTTAGATGACATGATTTAAGTTAAGCTCTCTCTCATACTCATTTTTAATTTTTATAGTCTCTGCTTTAACACAATCTGTTTTAGGTGACAGTAATCAACTTTTACTCTTAACTGAGCTGAATCAGAGAGCATTTACCACACTAGACATTTCTATCTATGCATTAGCTGATGATCATATATAGTCAACATAGCTCATTCTATATATTCAGCAAAATATTTCTTATTTTAATATAATTTCTTTTCAAAGGCATCAAGAATATCTTTAAAAATTCCTGACTCATATCTAATGTCAGAAACATTGAGAAAAGTGACACAATTTCACAACTTCTTAGAAGTAAGAATAAATCAGTGTCCTACAAAGAATTGATTCTTTTGAACTGTGGTGTTGGAGAAGACTCTTGAGAGTCCCTTGGATTGCAAGGAGATCCAACCAATCCATTCTGAAGGAGATCAGCCCTGGGATTTCTTTGGAAGGAATGATGTTAAAGCTGAAGCTCCAGTACTTTGGCCAACCCATGTGAAGAACTGACTCATTAGAGAAGACCCTGATGCTGGGAGGGATTGGGGGCAGGAGGAGAAGGGGACGACAGAGGATGAGATGGCTGGATGGCGTCACTGACTCCATGGGCGTGGGTTTGGGTGAACTCTGGGAGTTGGTGATGGACAGGGAGGCCTGGCGTGCTGCAATTCATGGGGTCGCAAGGAGTCGGACACAACTGAGCAACTGAACTGAACTAGTTGACTACTATAAAGTATTATTTATTTTAAATCCATAAAGGTTTTAAAATTATTGTAAGAGTTTAAATATTTGGAAAAACCAAAACCCAATTCTCAGACTTCCCTGGTGGTCCAGTGGTTAAGAAGCCACCAGCTAATGCAGCAGATCCGGGTGTGATTCCTGGTCTAGGAAGATCCCACATGCCATGGGGCAGCTAAACCCATGCACCACGACTACTGAAGCCCACGTGCCCGAGGGCCTGTGCTCTCTGACGAGAAGCCTGTGCAGCGCAACTAGAGAGTAGCCCCTGCTCACTGCAATGAGATAAAGCCTGCAAGCAGCGAGGAAGACCGAGCACAGCCAATAGTAAGTAAAACTAAAAAAAAAAATCTTCTCAGTTATAATGACATATTTGGCAAATTTGTCCCTCACATGCACTAGTTGTTCAGTCACTCAGTTGTGTCTGACTTTTTGCGACTCATGAGGTGCATCACGCCAGGCTTCCCTCTCCTTCACTATCTCCAGGGGCATGGGGCATCAGAGCACTGGGCACCAATAAATCAGGAAGCAAAACTCCAAGGCAACTAGACTGAGTTCAAATTCAGGAGCAGGTGGTTCCTTTATGTGAGTAAGGCGCTGGACACAGAAAAAGGCTGCTTTGATTCGCAGGAGACAGACGTCAACTCAGAGGAAAGTCTGCCAATCAAAGTACCAGAGCATTATAAGCTCCTTTCACACCGCAGAATTTTGCCAAGATACTCATGTTGAAGGAAGTCACACCTGGTGTAATACTGTATTTTCCAATATAACTAAGGAATGGAAACAAATAGCAAATATAGTTTATGCAACAAATATAACTTAAAAGGGCATGTTGAACAACTACAGGTGAAAAGACATAGAGTTCCCCACTTTAGCACATTAGTACTGACACCAGAAAGTGAGACTCGGTTGCAGACAAAGGGTCAGAGTGATGTCAGAGACACAGCTTACACTAGCGAGACAAACCCACATGCTTAAAGAGATTCTAGGTTCACCTCCAACAACACTTGGATCAGACCAATAACCTGCCAAGAACAACTAGAAAAGATGAGTAAGACACAATGAAACAACTTGGTTTAAAGTGCTGGAGAGCTCTCAGTGCAGCCAGGACTTGAAGGCTGAGGTCAGAGAGAGAAGGAAAATGCACAGGAGTCAGATATTCTGAGCTGCTTTCCCCCTCCAGGCACTGGATGTTTCCTCACCCATACAAGGCTGAGAGGCTGAGAAGCTGAGCAGAACTTTTGGCAATCTCACAGGACAGAAGAGGAAAAATGACTTGAGCCAACATCCTGGAGGGAAAGGTGGGACAGAGAAGGGAGCCCCCCAGTTGGTGCTGCCTTCCTTCTGTGGTAGCTGCTGATTCGTAAGGGTCACAGTATAGAAAGCTTGCAAATCTGAGTAGAAGGGAGTAGCTAAGAGGTTGAACAGAGCTTTCAGCAGCCTCATATTTCAAGAAGATTCACCAGAAGGCATGAAGATCCCCAGGCTTTCAGTTAGGGCCTCAGAAGAGCTACACTCTCAGAGTTGGGGTGAACCATAACTAAAGCAGCTCTCACAAAGGCTGACATTCAACTTCTCAACTGTCCAACTCAAGACGATTAAAGTGATCTGCCCTACTCTAATTGCCTGCTACACATAGAAGTAAACCTGTGAAGGAAGGCAATGTCATCCAGAGTCTCTGCAATTGTTCATACACAATGTCTGACATTCAGTGAAAAGATTATCAGATGCATAAGGAAACGACCAAAGAAAAAAGACAACAGAATAAGATCCAGATATTATAGTTCTCAAAGCTAGATTTTAACAAAAACAGCGATTAATATGTTTCAGAAGCAGAAATTGTAACGGAAAATTTTAGCAACAAACTGAAATTTGTAAAAAGGAATTAAGTGAAAATTCTAGAACTGACAAATATAACTGGAATTAAGAACTATCAGGTTTAACGGTTAATTTAGGCCAGAAGAAGAGAGGATTAGGGGATATACAGACTAAAGTCTGGAAGGAAAAGAGATGGAGCATATAAGGAAAAAAGTCTAAGAAACATATGAGAAATGATGGCAAAATTTAACATGTATGTAATTGGAGTCCCAGATAAAGGGGGGAGTGAAAGTTTGGGTAGAATCAATCTTTGAAGAAATTCTTGTCAGAATTTTCCCAAACTGACAAAAGATATGAAACCATGGATTCAAAAAGTATTATGAAACCTCCAAAGAACAAATTAAATATATACAAACAAAATGACATCTCAGCATATAGTATAAGTACTTAAAACCAGAGACAAAGATAAAATCTTAAATATAACCATAGAAAAAGACATATTAACTTCACAGGAACAAAGTGAGACTGACATCTGACTTCTCAATGAAAGTCAGTGACCGAGGAATCACGTTTTTAAATACCAAAAGAAAAATAACTGCCAACTTAGTTTTTAAAAAAGAACCTTTAAAAACAAAGGCATCAAACCTGGACTGGTGATCTGTTTCAATATGATAATATACATGTTTCAATGCTATTTTCTCAGATAATATTCACATATTATCATATGTGAAACTGATCGCCAGTCTAGGTTCGATGCATGAGACAAGGTGCTCAGGGCTGGTGCACTGGGATGATCCAGAGGGATGGGATGGGGAGGGAGGTGGGAGGGGGGTTCAGGATGGGGAACACATGTACACCCGCGATGGATTCATGTCAATGTCTGGCAAAAACCACTACAATACTGTAAAGTAATTAGCCTCCAATTAAAATTAAAAAAAAAAAAACCCACAAAGGCAAAGGAAAGACATCTCCAGACAAACATAAAATGAGGGAATTTTTGCTTACAAATTCTCTTTAAAGGCAATGCTAAAGATGTAAAGAAATGGTCCCTGAAGGAAAATGGAAATGTAAAAAGAAATGAAGAGCAGCAGAAAGAGTTAATATGGGGGTGACGCTCAGTGAATAGTGACTGTACAAAACAATATGAATTTAGCTTTGCAATATTAAATATGTGTAAAATTCATTATTTGGCAACAATAACACTTAAAGATGCTTACTCCTTGGAAGGAAAGTTATGACCAACCTAGACAGCATATTCAAAAGCAGAGACATTACTTTGCCAACAAAGGTCCATCTAGTCAAGGCTATGGTTTTTCCAGTGGTCATGTATGGATGTGAGAGTTGGACTGTGAAGAAAGCTGACTGCCAAAGAATTGATGCTTTTGAACTGTGGTGTTGGAGAAGACTCTTGAGAGTCCCTTGGACTGCAAGGAGATAGAACCAGTCCATTTTGAAGGAGATCAGCCCTGGGATTTCTTTGGAAGGAATGATGCTAAAGCTGAAACTACTTTGGCCACCTCATGTGAAGAGTTGACTCATTGGAAAAGACTCTGATGCTGGGAGGGATTGGGGGCAGCAGGAGAAGGGGACGACAGAGGATGAGATGGCTGATGGCATCACTGACTCGATGGACGCAAGTCTGAGTGAACTCCGGGAGTTGGTGATGGACAGGGAAGCCTGGTGTGCTGGATTCATGGGGTTGCAAAGAGTCAGACACGACTGAGCGACTGAACTGAACTGAACTGAAGGTCCTTGCATTGTCCTGGAAGTAGCAAAAGTATATTAGATGCTAACATACTAGACTCCAGTGAGTCAGGATGCACGTTGTAAAGAATGCCAAACTCCTTAGGGGCTGGATAATAAAATAAACCTCCTTGCAGGCCATACACCCACCCTTCAACAAACACTGCTGCTGTCTTAGGCCCCATTTTGGAGGCTTTGGAGTTCACCTTAGTCCCACTTCTTTGCAGTTAGGATTGTACATTCTATGCACTTGATAAATAAACATGAATGCTTATATGCATGTATATTTGCTCAAGTTTGGGGTTACTATAATTGGAAGGGATGAGTTTTAGATGAACAGCAAACCGATTTTAGAAAGAAAACCCTTTGGACATCGGTATAGAGGAAAACTTCATTTTGAAAGCCCCGATCATGCTTGCACTCATGATCCCAGATCATCAGCCAGATGAACACACCTTTTATATTTGCATTGATTCTTGAATATATTCTGCAGAGTTCCTTACATTTTAAAGAATAGTCTTGCAGCAGATAACACATACATACCGTCAGTGCTTATTGCTTGATGTATGCATTTATGAAACCTATGGAATACTTAGTACACCAAGTAAATAATCTCCTCTTCCCTATCCTACCCTTCCCCCAACAAAAAATCCCAATAAGAACCTGATGTGTTACTTTGTATTTAATGGCTATTTTGAAAAAGATTCCAATTCCCCCAGCACTCCCTCAGAATGCTGCTTTCAAGAGCTGTGGTTCCCAATGAACAGGCGGCTCCAACATACAAGAATCAATGTCCTTTGGGACAGCATTGGCTTGCTAGTTAATAGACATTTGATTTTCTTTACCCATTGATTAACGAAGCAGTTATGTTGCCATTGAATAGGAAGATAATTAAAAACTACTATAACTGGAGCCTACTGGGAATGGGTTGTAGTTTGGAGAACTGGTGGTAGCTGTGGAAACAAAGGGTAGGAAGGCTAGCTTTGCTTATAGCAGCCTTTTTGGCAGGGAACCTCCAGCTAAAGTGTTCTGCTTAATTCAATAGACACTTATTAAGGTATTATGAGCTGTATGTGAAGCCCTACTGGGGAGAGGAAGGGAGGGCTGTCCAATGCAGAGCCTGGCTCAGCTGGAAGCCTGTGCTGTACTAGTTCTTCCAGAGGCACCCCCCGCCTGCCCGCCCCCGTAATATGAGGCAGGGAAGGGGCCAAAGTGTTATGCAGGGTGTCTGGAAGATCAGAGGAGGCAGAGACAAGATGCGCTCAGACCTAGGAAGGGCATCAAAGCAGAGTAGGCTATGTGAGGCTGGGTGGAATTCTAACAGATACAGTTGGGGAACGAAAGTCTTAAATGGATGGAGAAATAACATGAGAAAAAGAAAAAACAACAGCAAAAAGGAAAGAACTCAAAATTTCAGTACTCTTGATTTTTAGCTGTGTGACCTTGGGCTAGTTACCTAACTTTTCTGGGTTTTGCTTTTCTCATCTGGAACATGAAATCAATAACTACCTCTATAGAGTTGCTGTGAAGTTTCACTGAAATAGGTTAGTCTGTCAGGAATCTATCATGCCACCTGGCACAGGGTAGACACTCAGTAAATGGAGGCTATAAGCCACAAGAGAATGAAAAATAATAGAAAGACTGAAAGAATCATCTGCCTTCCTTCATCAAGCCTTCCTCTTCTGAGAAAAAGCACTGCTTTGGGGATTTTCTGCCTAAATGAACTGAGTCCTTGAGCCCTTCCAGGGTGAGCTCTATGTCTTCCGCACTTGTGTCTGCCTTCCTGACTCCCTCAGGGCACAGCCCATAACAGGTGCACAGGAAACCTTCGTGGAAAAAACGAGTGGATGAACCTGTCCATTCTACTCCATCTCCTAACCCTCTCCCATCACTGACAGGTTCATGAAGGTATTACACACCTCTGCACAGTCTGGTGTGCCCTTTCTTTTTCTCTACCCAGCAAACTCTCTTCATCCCTCAAAATTCAGCCATGATTTGTGAGGTCCTTCTTTGAGGATGGAATTGGACAGAACGGATACTTCCTCCTTAGTACCACTTTGTACACAACTCTACCATAACATGCAGCTTGTCAGCTTGTAATTGCTCGCTCTTTCCTCTTGTAAACCTCATTGGCTATGTGCTGTCAAGGGGACATAATGGGATAATGTGGAGGCAGAAACTGAGAAGCCAGCAGAATCTCTTCCATGAGATGGGGCTCCTGTGTTTTCTTTTGTTTGTTTATCTGTGTCTATCCTAAGGAAAAATTGATATGTTTACATAGTTACAGAACAGCTGGAAGCGTGACATATGACTTTACAATTCCCATAGCTTAGTGCGTAGACTATGGAGTTTCAGGGACCATTTGATTCCTTTCCTTCTCTGAAATAAGGACTTTAAGTTTTGTGTGGGGTAGACAGTACGTTACAACACAGGGGGATGACCTGCGGTGTCTTCCACACTCGGTCTTCTCTGCCACATCTGTGCTTCTAGAGCCCAGCATGGGGTCTCCCTCAGTGCCTCGCACACAATAGATGTCAATAATTATTTGTTGAATGAACGAATACCCCTGTGCCTGGTCACTTCCCTGCGCAGAAATCCTCAATGGCCACCCTATTCCTACTGGTCTGTATGTAACCTTAGCAGTGGCAGCCTGGTACTCAAGTTTGCTCATGAAGCAACCCCAACCTCCCTTTGCAGGCCTGTTTCCTACTCCCTTATGCCATACATGACTCACTGCAGGCAAGCTGGACACCTGGGCGGTGGCTCTTGGCTCAGCAGAGGGCATCTTTGATGGACTAGGAGACTTTGTTCGTATGGGGAATACCTTCATGATGAGAGAGCTGAAGAACTGAATGGATGGGAGGGACAGCCCACAGATGCTCTGGCCAGGAGTGGGAAGTGAACAACACTTTCTCAAAACAGACCCAAAGATCAGAAGTAGAGGTGGCTGGGGAAACAGTTCTCAGCACAGTTACCCAATTCAGCCAAAGGGCATGAACTGGCTGCATTCCAACGTGCTCAACTCTTGAGTCCATCCTCACACCAACAAGGCAACAATAAAAATTGCTATCCTGGTGCTGATGGTCTAGCAAGACAAGAAAGGAGCTAGTACTTTCTGAGCATCAAGATTTACTGAGTTTAATGCTGCTCAGGAAGTCTCAGCTCCCTGAGGCCAGGCAAGGCTCTGCTCTGTGTTTTCCCCTTGTGCCTTGGACCTGACTTTTCTGGTCCAAGTTGCACTGTGTTATAGTCACCTATGTCTATGTCAATGTTTTGTAGTAACTGTAAATGGAAAGTATTTGTATAAAAATAAAATTAAAATAAATAAATTTATATTAAAAAATATTCAACTTGAGTTGTGGCTAAAAAAATAAATAAATAATAAAAATATCTTTTTAAAAGAGGACAATTATGAGAAAAATAGTAGAAAGACAGAAAAAACATGGTTTACTAAAAAAAAAAAAACACAGAACAAAAAAGAGACCTTGAGTTGCTTAAGGACAAGTATTTTCTCAAACATGGTGTTTGACATTGAATGAATGAATGAAGTCTATACAAGGTACATACACCTTTTTTACCACTAGATGGCAAATATTCATTGGACAATTTACTCTAAACTGTCTCAGACACAGTCTGATGAAAACTAGGCAAGTTTTTCAGTACATACTACAGGATGAAGTTTTCAGGGCTGTCTATGCCTCCTCTCTTTTAGCAGAGAGAGGAGAAAGTTCTAGAATGGAAGCCAGGTGTCCTGGGGCAAGACTGTGTTGTCATTGGCATTTGGGCAAGTCACATATACTTTCCAAGCCTCAGTTTTATTATTTTAAAAAAATCTGTGGACTGTGGCAACTTCAGATAAACATTTATTAGCATCTGTGATATTTCAGGCCCTGACACCAGTACTGGAGGTAAAGATGATTCAAAAAGACTCCTTGCCTCTAGGACAATGCTTCTCAACTCTAGTAAAAGACCAGTTTATTTTCATTTTAAAAATGTCAAATCTGTTGCAGACTGTATCCACATTCTGATGTTTAATTATTAGAGTCATTGGATGTTGTTAAATTGCTATTTCTAAATGTTTATTCTTAACTTTGGGGCTTCCCAGGTGGTATAGTGGTAAAGAACCCACCTGCCAATGCAGAAGACACAAAAGATGTGAGTCTGATCCCTGGGTCAGGAAGATGCCTTGGAGTAGGAAATGGCAACCCACTTCAGTATTCTTGCCTGGAAAATTCCACGGGCAGTGGAGCCTGGCAGGCTATAGTCGATGGGGTCGCAAAGAGTTGGACATAACTGAGCACAGATTCTTAAGTTCTGGATTAAGCACATCGCAAACGGAGCCCTGGGATTTCTTTGGAGGGAATGATGCTGAAGCTGAAACTCCAGTACTTTGGCCACCACATGCGAAGAGTTGACTCATTGGAAAAGGCTCTGATGCTGGGAGGGATTGGGGGCAGGAGGAGAAGGGGACGACAGAGGATGAGATGGCTGGATGGCATCACGGACTCGATGGATGTGAGTCTGAGTGAACTCCGGGAGTTGGTGATGGGACAGGGAGGCCTGGCGTGCTGCGATTCAAGGGGTTGCAAAGAGTCGGACACGACCGAGCGACTGAACTGAACTGAAACTGACTGCAAATGTCCTGTGAACAGGCCCTTGTCCACGAGGCACACACTCAAGAGGGAGGCTCACACCAGCCTCTGTAGGACTCAGGCCTGTGAATGTGGGAAAATCCTCAGACAAGGGCCTTTCTTTGCAGGGCATTAAACACTTACAGCACATAGGACCACTATCTGGTAGTTTTGGAGGTGAAGGGGGCAGAGATCTGAGATCACTTCTGGAGTCTTTCTGGAGAAAGATCTGGCCAGTCCTCTCTGATCCTTAAGATATGAGGCCCTCCTAGGCCTTGTGGCTGCCAGCACACCAGATGAAGCTTCAGGCACTTTGCAGTCCTTCCCTCACTGTCTGGGCTTCCTGGATCTTTCAGTTTGTGGCCTTACCCCTCAGACCTAAGGCTAAGCATCAGCTCTGACCTTTGTTTTCTTCCTTGGCCATATTCACACTTTTTCTCTGAGTCAACTACTTTTGGCCACCAGGATTATAAATCTTTACCTCTGCCCAGCACAGTCCTTGGGACCACGTGTTCAGTGGGATTTTGGGGCATATTGGTACCACGTGGGCCTGACACTATGAATAGAGTCTAGACGAGCTCTGCTGGTTACCAAGATAAGAATAATCCACCAAGAACACACAATGTACTTTCTTATGTGGTGTCTTTTAAATATTCCTAAACTTCACTGTTTGGCTTATTTATTATTCCAAATACAAAACAATCACTTTCTTGAACAGATATTTTGTACCATGTATCCAAAGACACAGTACAAAATTCTCATCCAATCTATCCTTCCCATCTCCAGGCTCTCAGGTCCCTACCCCAGGGGCAACCACTATTTATAGTCTTACATGCCCTTCAAAAGATGTAAGGGTATATCTTGTGATACCACAAGCAAAATACACTAGAAATACTCTGCTGCAATCTCTTTTTTAACCAAATAATTTGCCTTGATAATGTTTAATCTCAACTTCTCATTTTTTAAAAACCAGTCCTCTATTAATCGATATTTGAGTTTTTCTACTTTTTCTGTTATACACAGTGTTCAGTAAGTAGCATGTGCCTACATGTGAGTATATCTGTGTATATAAGTTTCTGGATAGGAAGTATGAGGCAGAGAAATGTGGCCTCCACAAAACTGTGCCAATCAGCGCTGCCATGATCAGCACATTACTTGTCTATGTTTTCACGCTTCTGTCAACATGTGATTATCGAAAGTCCAATAGATCAAAAATTATAGCTCTGTGGAATAAATATGCATTTCCATAATAAGTGAGATTAAACATTTTTAAAATATCTTAAAACTTATGTGTTTTGATCATTTTAAAAAACTGGTTTATTGTTCTTTAAAAATTTAACCATATGAGCTCTTTACACATTAAAGAAATTAGCCCTTTGTTTATTGTATGGACTACAAACATTTCCCATCCTTGTCTTTCACCTTTAAAATCTTTAAATATTTTCCCAATAAAAAAAATGCTTGTAGTTTATCAATCTTTTCTTTTATGCCCTCTGAGTTTTGTGCCATGCTTGGAAGGGATTTTGCCCTAAGATTATAAAATGATTTCATGTTTCTTCTAATGTTTTTAAATCTTCATTTTAAAATATTAAAATCTTTGATAAATTTGGACTTTAGTTTGGTTTCAGGATTGAAGTATGGAGCAAATTGCATTTTTCCATGATTTTCAGTTGTGACAATACCATTTATTAAATAATTCATCTTTTTCCAAGAGACAGAAAATTATATCTTTTCTTACACTTAAAATAAATTTGTGTCTTTTTTTGACTTCCTGTTATATTTTATTGATTTATTTATCCATATATTGGTGTCACACAGTTTTATTTAATGTAGTTTTATAATTTAGCTTTTGATATCTGGTTTGGCTAGTCCTCTCTACTTACTGCCTCTCCCCTACCCCTATCATTGTCTTTCAGACATTTTCTGGTTACTCTTGACTATTTAGTTTTTCATTTACATAGAATCAGCCTGTTTAATTTTAAAAATTATGTTTTGGGGGAAGCACATTAAATTTATAGGCTAAGTTTGAAGTACTGATCTTTTGGCAATATTCACTTATTAAAATTTTCTTTCCTTATTTAGATAACATCTTTAACAGGTAACATGTATGTGTTCAGACAGTACAAAAGGGCATACAGTGAAATGTGAATACACCTTTCAGATCTGACCCCTACTCTCCCAGTTTGCTCTAGAGATGCTGAGTTTCTGACGTGTGTACCTATAGATATTCTATGCATATAAAATTCTATATGTGCATATCATCATTTGACTCTAATCCACCTGTGCCTTCCCTAGATGGCAGCTAGCTGGAGACAATCTTCTGTTTTTCCCCACCTAGTAAATATACCAGGGAGCCTTCTATATCAGTACCTATAGATCTGCCTTGCTCCTTTTAGTAGCTGCATGGTATTTAACTACATAGAAGCAGCCAGAATTTTTAATATGCCACCTATTGATTAAAAAATAGCTCTTTCCATCTCTTATTTTTATAAACAATGTTGTGGTAAGTATTCTTCCTCACATACCTTGTGTGAGAATATTTCTGAAGGACAAATTCCAGGATACAGAATTACTATGTCAAGATATAAAGAAAATGTACACAGAATAGTGTAAATCCACTCAACACTACAGCACTCTACACTTAAAAATGGTTAACATAGTATTATGTTATGTGTGTTTTTGTCATGATAAGAAAATGTACAATTTTTGATAGCTATTGCCAAATTGTCTGTAAATCTTGATAATTTATTAATTATTTCCCTGTTTAAATTTGCCTTCTGTTTGCAATATTTTGGCTCAGTTGCTATAAAAATAGATTTTTAGGAAGCTAAATAATCTCTAAGTTCTGAATAAAACCATCCCCCCTTTCTTCCATAAAGAGATTCTCAGAAAAATTTCCAGGGATTGATGATGCTCTGATGTGAAGCTGTGGAAGTCAGGAAATGCTGCTAAGAGCAGGACTCTGCCTCCTTCTAGCAAAGGCAGCCTGTTCCAGTTTTATTAAAGAACAGGGATCACTGAATCACTTTGGCTGCTTGTCCTACTGTGATTTAGATTTGTTTGAAGACTCAACTGAAAGAAAACAAGAGGTTTCCTATGACTGAAGTGCCACCTTTCAAATGATGTTCTAATTTCTGTACCAAGTGTCTGTGACTGGGGATCTGCATTTAACTTCTTTCCCACCCCCACCCCTGGTACCACTTTATTCCTATCAACCACAAGTGCCCACTTACACACTCCATGGAGTTAAGCCTTGAATGAGGTTGTGAAGGACAAAAGAGGTATGGATAACAGTATTAATGTAACCCCAATAAAACTAGGCACCTGGGGACTGTGTGCAGCAGAGTAACAACCTAAAGTTTCTACCCAATCTGATTCCAAGAAGGCTTGAAAAGCTCTGCAGGTCTTTACTAAATGTATCTTGAGGAGCCAACACAGGCTTAATTACATCACACAAGTTCTGCAAAGTGCACTGCTAAAAATTCTCTTTGATGTCTCTTCTCTGAGAAATCAAATTTACTAAAAGTCTTCTTTGGACCTTTCTTTTTAATCTATATTTCCAATCTAAATGGCAGCTGCTCATATATGTCTCTTCTCACACTTTAAAATTCTAATTCTGTCCCGGCTTACTGGCCTTACTTCTCCCCTCACTTCTTTTTTCCTGGTCTACTTTCTCTAGCAGCTTTTATTTAGCCCAGTTTACCTCTCCTGTCAATTGCATTCCCACCCAATGAAACCATAGCATCTTCTTAGAAGATGGGAGGACAAGTGGATTACAAATCCTCCAAATTTAATTATTTTTTGGTCCTAATACTAAGAGTACAATTGGGTCATGCTTCAGGCACTGCATGTGTATTATTTCATAACCAATATATGGAGTTCATATCAAGATAGCTGTTGTTCAGTCATTAAGTTGTGACCAACTCTTAGTGACCCCATGGACTGCAGCACACCAGGCTTCCCTGTTCTCTACTGTCTCCTGGAGTTTGCTTAAGTTCATGTCCGTGATTACCATTTTGGAAATGAAAAATCTAAGGCTCATTGAGGTTAGGTAATCTACTCAAGGTCAAAGACTTAGGGAGCATATCTACTTGCCCTGTACTGTTTTCATGGTTCTTAGGCAGATAAGTGCAATGCAGTATAGGAGTAAATGATCTTGACTGTGCCCTTCACCACCATCACCTTTCTCTGATCTCTATTTCTCCAAATCCTTATGTTTAGGTCTAGGGATATCCCCAGGTCCCTCCTCAATGGCTGAACCAATCTCTAGACCCAGTATTTCTCATCCAATTGGCTTAGCTCTGTGTCCTAAGGTTCTATTGATCTCTCCCCTTTGTGCTGGGCAGCTGTTTTCTTTAGTGCTCCTCCCTGATATCTTTCCCCAAACTTTGGTTCTTGTCTGGGTTTCAATGACTTGGTCTACTTCTTGCCAATCTACTCCTGCTGTCCTGAAATGTCAATCAATTTACCTTCTACTGCCAATTTCCTTTTTAGTAAAAACTGCCCTTCAAACACCCCTGTATGGAATTATACTCTGTGGTTCTTTACATGGAGGACCACTGCTGATTAGAGTAGATAGATATCTGATGCAGGAGGCACCCATGCACAGACTCTCCAATGATCAATCTGCTTTCTGGTATTTCAACTAAGAGTCTCCCAACACCACTCTGGCTATGAAAAGCCAAGGAAGAAAGTTGTATAGCCACCATTTGCGGCCATGTGCAGTATAAGTAAGAGGAGACAGCAGATCTATTGAGAAAGGATAGTAGAAGAAATTCACATAGAAGAGTGTAGAAAAGACCATGTGACTCTAGGGTGGTGGAGCCGGGTGGGGAGGGGAGGGCGTCAGTGGTTCTCTCAGCCTGATGTCTTCTGGTTACAGCTCTCGCAAGGCTTTTTTGCACTCAGTGCTAACTTGTGTTCTCCTGAGTTCTATTTACTTCCTACAATAAACTTCCCTTTGTTCTTGAGTTACTTTTAACAGGTTTCTGTTACTTACAATTAAGAGACTTCACCAAACTCACAGATACAGAGAACAAAGAAGTGGTTACCAGTGGGCAGTGGTGATGGGGCAAAGAGATGGGGAACGGGAGGTACAAACTATTGTGTATAAGATAGGCTCAGGATGTATTGTATAACATGGGGAATATTGCCAATGTTTTATAATAGTAAGTGGAAAGTAACCTTTAAAATTGTATGTATAAAAATAGAGACTTCACTAGGCCACCTCCTTCCTTGGGTTGGGAGCGTTGTCTGCATTTCTAACCCCCAGCAGGTATTGCATAGCAAATGGGAAGGGCTCCTGTTCTGGGCTGCCTCGAGGCCTTGTTCTGGAGGTGGCCTTGAACTAGCTACTATGGGCATCCAGATAAAGCTGTTCCAAGGAAAAAGAACAGATGCACAGGAGTAGAGTTGGAATGAGCGTGGAGTTCTGTTGTGGCTCCTGTTTTATATGAGGGTGTGATTATTGTCCTCAAATAGTACAGGGTCAACTTTGGGATGGAGAGCTAGGGCTATCAGGAAGTAACATTGTTAAGCA
>SJXQ01005912.1:11113-170124 GCA_006408695.1 Aepyceros melampus | reverse complement strand
AGAAACATTGTTGAGCAGGGGGGGGAGGGGCAGGAGGGGGCAGGGGATGGCAAAGACGTGGTATCCTCCTTTCAGGCTGGGGACTGACCTGATGAAAGCGAAACTTTAGAATCATTAACTTTTGTAGCTCCTACAGGGCTTTTCCTTTTCCTGGTGAGGAAATGGAGACCAAGAATGAAGACATGATAATGACAGGTAACATTTAGTAAGTGCTTTCTACAGGCCAGGGTCTGCTCCAAGCACTTTACACACATCAGCTCCATTAGTCCTCATTGCAACTCAATGAGGTTGGCATATTATCATGCTCATCTCATGGAAGGGGAACCCAAGGCACAGAGGGGCTGAGTAACCTGTGCAACGTCACACATTAAGTAATTCCTGGAACTTGCATTTGTACCCAGGAATCTTGATTCAGAGCTAATGCTTTTAGCTACTATATGGTGCTATTTCTCACAAGCACTAAAACTCATTGGAATTCAATTATTATAAATAAAAGGTGGTAACCCACTCCAGTGTTCTTGCCTGGAGAACCCCAGGGACGGGGGAGCCTGGTGGGCTGCCGTCTATGGGGTCACACAGAGTCGGACATGACTGAAGTGACTTAGCAGCAGCAATGTGTATATATGCATATGTGTGTGTGTGTGTGTGTGTGTGTGTGTGTGACTTTTTCAGTCAGATGAGGTAACATCATGATTCATGGAAAGTATCAGAAATCAGGCAATGGCTTCAATTTTAATTAGAGGAAAGTGACCCCAAGTTTAGAAAATAAAAATCAGGAAAAACAAAAGTTTGGTAGGATCTTTTGTCTCTAATGATTTAAAGAAGATGAGAAAAGAAAATTCTCAGACTCTTTCTACCAGTTCCCAGAGCCTTACAAATTGTTTCAACTTTAAAGAAAAAGGACGTCAGCTTGTTTATTGATTATTGTGCCATAGGTGGTGTGATAATCCTGGTGGCAGGTTTAAGGCATCTGCCAAAGTGAGGCCTCCTGAAGGTGAAATAATCAATGTCTCTGTGAGGGTCCACCATTATCTGACCTCTTACAGTCAGGAAAGCTTCAAATTTAGAGAAGTATAAAAGTTGGAGTGTTCTTTTCTAGCATTTTTTTTCATGAGTGAGTGCCCAGTGCATGGCTTTATGCAAAAGGCTGTTGCCAGAGATGCTCCAGGTCTCTGCTCAAAACCTGTCAACCCTCAAAGTGAACATAAATCTTTAGGTTAAAAGGCTGAGATAAGAAAGGAAGCTAGAAACAAACAAACCCAGCTGGACCAAGATGGCAGTGAATCAGACCTCCAACAGAGCTTGAGTCTCATTACCAGCTGATTTTTCTATATTTGCATATTAAATAACACAACTGGCAGCCATGACTTGACATCAAGGACCAAAAAAGGATAAAAGGGGATGGCACCCCCATCCCTGGAAAGAGTCCTGCACTTTCTCCAATGGATTAATGCATATGCCTCCTCGACATTAGCCTCACTCCTCCTCCCTTTGTCTTATTCTTTAAAATTAAATCCTCTGGCCAGGTGCGTGAGAAGTTAACCTGTCAACCTTAGTTCCCACTTCTCCATTCTCTGGCCCCTGAATAAAGCTTGTGCTGTGTGGCTCTCAGCTTACTTGAACCAGAACAACCAGAGTGGAAAACAAGCCCTCCTTGCCAAGGTAGAAAGCTAGTGCCCAACCAGGGCACTGAAGTCCATATGACTTAATTTGTCATTTGTTAATGACTGCCAAAGAATGTTCAAACTACCGCACAATTGCACTCATCTCACACGCTAGTAAAGTAACGCTCAAAATTCTCCAAGCCAGGCTTCAACAGACGTGAACCGTGAACTTCCAAATGTTCAAGCTGGATTTAGAAAAGGCAGAGGAACCAGAGATCAAATTGCCAACATCCGTTGGATCATTGAAAAAGCAATGGAGTTCCAGAAAACATCTACTTCTGCTTTATTGACTATATCAAAGCCTTTGACTATGTGGATCACAACAAACTATGGAAAATAATTAAAGAGGTGGGAATACCAGATCACCTTACCTGCCTCCTGAGAAACCTGTATGGAACAGGTTAGAAAAGCAACAGTTAGAATTGGACATGAAAAAACATGGAAATTTGGAGTACTCCTACTCCAAATAGGAAAAGGAGTACGTCAAGGCTGTATATTGTCACCCTGCTTATTTAACTTATATGTAGAGTACATCATGAGAAACGCTGGGCTGGAAGAAGCACAAGCTGGAATCAAGATTGCTGGGAGAAACATCAATAACCTTTGATATGCAGGTGACACTACCCTTAAGGCAGAAAGCAAAGAGGAACTAAAAAGTCTCTTGATGAAAGTGAAAGAGGAGAGTGAAAAAGCTGGCTTAAAATTCAACATTCAAAAAATGAAGTTCATGGTACCCAGTACATATTTCATGGCAAATAGATGGGGAAACAATGGAAGCCATGAGAGACTTTATTTGGGGGGGCTCCAAAAATCACTGCAGATGGTGACTGCAGCCATGAAATTAAAGATGCTTGCCCCTTGGAAGAAAAGGTAGGACAAACCTAGATAGCATATTAAAAAGCAGAGACATTACTTTGCCAACAAAGGTCTATCTAGTCAAAGCTATGGTTTTTCCAGTAGTCATGTATGGATGTGAGAGGGACTATAAAGAAAGCTGAGCTCTGAAGAATTGATGCTTTTGAACTGTGGTGTTGGAGAAGCCTCTTGAGAATCCTTTGGACTGCAAGGAGATCAAACCAGTCACTCCTAAAGGAAATCAGTCCTGAATATTCATTGGAAGAACTGATGCTGAAGCTGAAACTCCAACACTTTGGTCACCTGATGCGAAGAACTGACTATTGGGAAAGACTCTGATGCTGAGAAAGATTGAAGGCGTGGGGAGAAGGGGATGACAGAGGATGAGATGGTTAGATGGCATTACCAACTTGATGGACATGAATTTGAGCAAGCTCCGGGAGTTGGTGATGGACAGGGAAGCCTGGTGTGCAACAGTGCTTGGGGTCACAAAGAGTTGGACGTGACTGAGCAACTGAACTGAACTAAATGACTTAATAGGGCTTCCCTTTATGGATCAGCTGTAGAAAAATCTTCCTGCAATATGGGAGACATGGGTTTGATCCCTGGGTCAGGAAGATCCCTTGGAGAAGGAGATGGCAACCCACTCGAGTATTCCTGCTTGGAGAAACGCATGGACAGGGGAGCTTGGCTGTCCTGGGGTTGCAAGAGTCGGACACCACTTAGCAACTAAACACAACAACAATGACTTAGTAAGACACTTTGGCTTGTGTGTCAGTTCACCAATTCAGACACTGGCTGAGCACCTACTGTGTGTGAGACAGTGTATGAAGTGCTGGATATACGTGGTGGACATCAGGAGGCAGGAAAGACGAAGCGGATGCAAAAAGTCTCCTTCCTACTACAAACACATAGACATGTTAGACAAATATAGCAGGTGGAAGTTTCAAAAATACAAAAGGGAGTTTAGAAAAATTCCCTGGATGCCAAAAAGGAGGAGAAAAGTCTAACCCAAAACTGTGAACTTAGCTGATGCTTGGGACTGGGCCCAGGCTATGGGCCCAGGAGCCAGAGGTTTTAAAATCCTGCAGGGCAAGAAGACGAGGGCTTAAGCTAGTGTTAGGTGACATGTGGGAAGACACCCCTGCCTCAAGCTGGATATTTTGAAGGACTCTCCTTTTTGTGAATGGGCATAACAAAATCCTCTGTCAGTCATTTGGGGAGGTTGTAAGGAAGGTTGCTCTCATCCAGGTCCTTCAATGAAAATTCACCTTCACTAAATAGAAGCCCCAGCCTCTCCCATGTGTTTAAGTGCAGGCCACTGGCCTGGCAGTGGGCAACTTGAGCTGAGAAATGACATCAAAACTGGGGTGGAAAGACAAAAATACAGTCTTCCCTTGAGCAGACAACGCAGCTTGAGCATAGAGGACTCTCATAGGAAACAAAGAAAAATACCCGCTAAAGATGAGCAAACAATCCAAAGTCAATCAAGGACACTAGCGATGGGGAGAGTGGGCAAGTTCAATTCGAAGGAACATTCATCCCTAAGACCCTGAGGTAACAGAATAATCCGAGTAAGACAATTAGACATGTTTAAAATGGAAGAGATTAAAAGAAACCATAATGAAGCAACAGAATGAGTAAGAACAGAGCAGAGAGGAAAATCAACAAGTGCCCACCTTCCAGGGACACAGAACATGCTTGGGAGATGGAGAAAGAATGAAGCAGGGGCCATCCTGTCTGGGAGAAGGACCACACAAGGAGCTGCAGTTGCTCCGGGAAGGGGCGCCAGACTCAGCCTGCCCAGAGGGAAGGGCCGGGAGACACATGTCTCTAACACGTCTGCAGGGAAAGTGGACCCAGAGAATGGCACATTCAACAGCTGCCACAGCCTAATGTCTGCATTTCCTCGGCTGTTACAGAGATTCCCCTAAAGAATCTAAGTACGTTATAAGGAAATACCTCTCCCTCCCAATCTTTGAATCTCTCCAGCGTGGAGACAAGGTGTCCTTCATGCACAAGGAGCCACATTCCCCCTCACTCATTCTTCTCTTGCCACACAAGTCTTCTCTCAGTTCTTCCAGGATAATAAGCTCTCTTCTGCTTCTGAGTCTTGGCACATGCTGTGGTCACCATCTAGAGTGTTTTCCCGATGCTTTTCTTCTGGGTCTCAGCTTAATGGGCACCGCTCACAGAGACCTTCCCTGACCACCTTACTAACAAGGTCCCTTCCTACTAGTGTTTTTTTTTAATGCTACTCCTTGTAGGTTCCTTTTCTTACCTTAATTTATAATTATTTAACCACCACCCCCCCCACCCCTGCTTGTTTCCTCCATTAGAATGTAGACTCCCTGAAGGCAGGGAATATCTCATCGCTGCTGGATTTCTAATGCCTGGCATTCTGTTTAGTAGGTGTTCAGTAAAATTATCAAATGAACTAATCTATGCAGGAAACAATTATGAAACAATTAGCACTATACCCACTCAGAGGATACAGAGATGGAGAACATGGATTTCTGAACTTTGCAGTTTAGTGAAGGAGAGATATCAAACAAGAACTTGCAGTAAATGTGATGATGGTAATGATGGAGGAGGTACCTGGTGTTGTGGGAGCACTAGGCCAGGGGATAAATTTTGCATAGAATTTGGGAAGGCTTCCAGGAAGAGCAACATTGAAGCTGAGTTCTGAAGTATAAACATGAGTTCACCAGTTGAAAGGGGGCTGGAAGATGTTCTAGACTGACAGAAGGCCCAGATGTGAGAGAGGTATGGCTTTTGGAGAGTATGAAAGAGGGTTTTGCACTGGTTCAACTTAGAGCTGCAGCAAGTAATAAGATGGGGGAGGTAAACAAGGCCAGATCATGGAGGGTTTTCAAGCTATGATAAAGAGTTTGGACTTTTTTCTGGGGTGAATTAGGAGCCGTTAAACATTCTAATTGGGAGAGTGGCATAATTCAATGGATATTTTATAAAATGACTGTGGGGAAGTATGAATAACAGGAAGAGGGCTGGAGGCAGGGAGGTCAGATGGCTAGTGCAATAATTCAGGCAAGAGATGAGGATGGTTTAAATGGAGCTGCGGTACTGAGGAAGTGACCTGGAGGAATTTAGGAGAGAAGGCAGAAGAAACTGGGATGGGGACAGAATCAAGGGTGATGCCCAAGTTTCCAGCATGAATAACATGGTGAATGGAGCACCATCTTTGGGCCCATACACTTTGCACACATGCCATAGATGTATACTTGATGAAATAAAAATGGTCTTAGTGTAACATTTTCATAATAATGAATATTCATCAATTCACTTTCGGGTCCTGGGTCTGCCTGCAGGTGTGATCTACCATTCCCTACTGCCTCCACCTGTCTTGAGGTTACTCATTTGTGACCTGCAGGCCAGGCTTCTCTCAGTATTCCTAATCCATCATCCCCAGTTCAGTTCAGTTCAGTCGCTCAGTCGTGTCAGACTCTTTGTGACCCCATGAATCACAGCATGCCAGGCCTCCCTCTCCATCACCAACTCCCGGAGTTCATCCAGACTCACGCCCATCGAGTCAGTGATGCCATCCAGCCATCTCATCCTCTGTCGTCCCCTTCTCCTCCTGCCCCCAATCCCACCCAGCAACAGAGTCTTTTCCAATGAGTCAACTCTTCACATGAGGTGGCCAAAGTACTGGAGTTTCAGCTTTAGCATCATTCCTTCCAAAGAAATCCCAGGGCTGATCTCCTTCAGAATGGACTGGTTGGATCTCCTTGTAGTCCAAGGGACTCTCAAGAGTCTTCTCCAACATCACAGTTCAAAAGCATCAATTCTTTGGCGCTCAGCCACCATCCCCACCAGGACCCATTTGCTTCTGTCTCCTGCTAAGAAGTGTGCCTTGTACCCTTCCCCTACTATCTCTGGCCACAAGTGTCATGAATGCCAATAAAGTTGCTGTAATTTTTCATTAATTTTCTTGGTGCTTTGTAGCTATAGGGACATTAAAATTTATGCTCAATTATATTATTACAGTTTCCCACTATTAATGGGATTATTATTTTTGTTCATTTGTGTTTGAAATCCATTAGCATAAGATTTACCTCCAACAATATCTGCTGTGATTTTTAATGCCCTTGAAACTTGCAGCGAGTGATAAGTCTATAATAAGAGAATGCTAGGAAGCATATAAATGTCTTTCTTGGGAAAAGAGACCTTTTTATTTTCATCCTGGTTGGACTCGGGTTCTTTGATATAGCAGTTGGTAGGATATAAGGTATTAAAGGCTGAGAACACTGTGTTAGTTTGTAGATGTGTTCAAACAAGTTCCTGGTTATTCAGGGGACACTTTCATATTCTAGGAGGATTCATATTCTTGTTCCTTTTTGATGTTGTTTCTTACCCGGCTTACAGAAAAATAAATTGTGTGCTTTCAGGAACAATATTTAGAACTATGAGTTGCTTGAAAGCGAAGGGACCCTGAAATCACTTTTTCTGTCTGACTTTTCTAGGAGTGAGGCTGCTGGATGCACTGCTGAGCAGAGCTATGGAAACAGGCTTACTTCAGAGGCTGGAGAGGGGAGTTTCTCTGTGGGGCAAGGAAGGTGGGTAGAGAGGGCCAGTCTCATGAGTGTGTGACCTCTGCAGATAGTTAGGGTCCTGTGCTATGAAATTCAAATGCCACCATCTCGAAATTCTTAAATTTTGAACAAAGGACCTCCCACTTAAACTAGGCCCTGCAAATGATTTATTTGGTACTAAGACAGGCTTTGCAGCCAGGTGGACTTGGGTTCAAGTTCTGGAATTCTCTAACTGTTGACTGTGATTCCATTATCTTTATCAGAAAAACTGGGGAATTAATATTGTCTTCTTCAGCTAGAGGTGAGAGCTAAAAGTCCATGGTTAGCATCCAGGGAACCTGACAGCTCTTAGGACGTGCTCAGTGGGATTTTTAACTTTCATGTGCTGTACCCATAATTAAATATTATTATGACTTAATGTCAGGAACACTGGCCAGCTGGGAGAACCAGAGATTGTCTACATGTACAAAAGCTAATCCCAGGTGTGCTAGTCAGGAGCACATCAAGCAAAGAACATTTTCCTAAGAGGAGACAGAAGGCAGGAGGTCCATTCATCAACGGCCAGACTTCTTACTGCTCTAACACATGAGTGATTGTGTTCTCCAGCACAGTGTGGTCTCAGTTTCTCATAAAACCTGCATGCTTCCCTTCTCTCCAGAAATCCCTCAAGGTAGCCAACGAGTGACACGGGCATTATTATGAAGATGCCCTTGATCTTGATCTAATTAATATGTAAACTTTAGTTTCAGCTACTATTTATAACAAATGGTTTTTCAACATATGACACAACAGAACTTGGCAGGCCATATATCACAATTCCATGCTTGAGAATCAGGGGCCCCGACAAGGTATTTCCCCTCCATGACAGCCTGGACAGATAGGACCAGTATGGAGCCCTTCATGACTTTGCAGATGAACGTGGCTGTGCTGTAGCCTAAATGAGCAATACCAGGGACAAGGCATGGCGGCCAGAGTCAGAGAAACACTAAGTCATTGGTAAGATAAACCCATGATGAATAGCACACTATCTTGAAATGCTGGGTTAAACAATTTTTTCTGAAAATTGAGAAAGGCTTTAAATCAAATTAATGAGAAACATAAGCTAATTCCTGGGTGTTTTTGGATGCTGGGCCAAAAGAATTCCTCAGGGGATTATAGCAGGAATCAGGTGGCCTTTGCTGCATTTAGTTTAGGGTCTGTGGGAGCTTGGAGTCCAGATGGTAGACATCAGGGGGAAGGACTGGAGGCCTCAACTCTGCGTGCCCTGCTGCACACACACACCGTGAGACACAGGGTCCCCTGTACTGTCTCAGGAGACGTGGGGCAGGAGCCCTAGCAGGGCAGCAGCCTCACAGTGGCCTGTGCTGGAAATGACCACATCCCCAGCACACTTGGCTCTTTCCTTCCTTCCCCCTGTACACTTATGAGCAATGAGATGTGGTTCGCTACCCAGCTGTCTGAGGCCCAAAGGGCTTTTGTGGGTAGTGATGACCAAAGCTGGACTGCCTCCTCCTCACAGTGCAGCCTGTGAATGGCCTTCAACAAACCACAGCTCTTCTTTCAAGATCCCTCATCAACCTCTTTCTAGTGTTTTTGATGATGGATGATGGTACCTCCCAACGAATAGAAAAGAATGATAGACTATTTCTCCTTTATCCCTCATTGGTGTGAAAGGGATCCTAGATAATACCTCACTCCTGGGCCCGCATGAGATGGTACACTGTATCAATACATTAAAGACGCTTCAGCTTATAATGATTCTGATTAATTACTGGGTAGTTTATCAAACACCTCAAGACAAAGGGGCAAAGACCATCTGTCAATAAACAAATGTTTCTTTTTGGAAATGGTGATTTTAGCTTCGTGTGCATGTCACTCCCCTGATCCTCTCAAGAATCAAATAACCCACCACAATGACCCTCAGGAGAACAAAGATGTGATATTCCAACAATGCAGCCACAGCAACAGCCTTTAGCACAAGCTCGAGAAACCACAAATGCGGTCAGGGAAGATGCAGGACAACAAGACGAACATTTGTGCCTCTGTCTTCAACTGAACATAAGCATTTTGAAACTCAGCAAATAGATTTCACTTCCTACAGTACCAATTTTCCAGCACATGGTCCTATAAGTTTTGAGCCCCTGGGAAAGAAAGCTAAAGGATGCTCGATTGCATGTCTGGGTTTTAGTCATTCTGGGATTATTTTTCTTACCTGTTGTCGAATTTCCTCCTCCATTTTCACTGGAGAGCCCAATTCTGCAACTTGTTTGACGCCTTCGCTCGCATACCCTCCATACTCCCATAGCACGTAATTCTTGGAGTGGGATCCGCCGATGATTGCAGACCAGTGATTGGCCCGACCTGGAAAAGCCAATTAGATGCAGGTATCAGTGTGGCTGTGGCTAAAACACAAGTCTCTTCAAGGATGCTGCTGCTGCTGCTAAGTCACTTCAGTCATGTCCGACTCTGTGCAACCCCATAGACGTGGGCCCACTGTCCCTGGGATTCTCCAGGCAAGAATACTGGAGTGGGTTGCCATTTCTTTCTCCAATGTATGAAAGTGAAAAGCGAAAGTGAAGTCGCTCAGTTGTGTCTGACTCTTAGGCAACCCCATGGACTGCAGCCTACCAGGCTCCTCCACCCATGGGATTTTCCAGGCAAGAGTACTGGAGTGGGGTGCCATTGCCTTCACTGCTTTTCAAGGATGGGGAGGTGTAATTGGACAATGATCCAACCTGTGTTGGCTAAGCACCTGCTCTGTGTTATGTCCTGTGCTATTCTGGGATGAGTAAGATAATCCCTATAAGCAAGTAAGTATTGGGTATATGCCAACAGGGAAATGGGTAGATGTCTATATATGACACAGAGCTGGCCCAGAATGATGACTCCTGTCTGGAAGAATCTCAGAGAAGAAGAAAGTTTAAGAAGGTTTAAATGCTGAGCAGATTTGTAAGACAGCACAGAGAGGAACGACTATTTCTGGCAGACTCAGAAACATTAAGTCACATTGTGTGTTTGGGGAGCCATAAGTGATTTAGCATAGCTGTGTCACAGAGTGTCAAGGGGAGAGTTGGGAAATGAGGCTAGGGAAGTGGGAAGGAGCCTGCCCATGGAGAACTTTGTTCTAAATGCTTCAGGAGTTCAGATGTCATTTTAAAGGGTCTGAAACCATTGAAGTGTTCTGAGCAGGGGAATGACACAATTACATTTGAGTTTTAGCTAAATCATCCAGATAGCAGCGTGAAGGATGCATCAGTGTGGGCAATATTGGAGTGTGGAGCTGGGGAGGTGGGCACCGAGCAAAAGGTAAAGGGAGTGAGTAGGAAGTCAGGCTTAATCATTCCTGGGAATAAGCACTGCTGGTTTTTGCTGGCTTTTATGTACCTTCCAAGGTGAAGGGCAGGCAGGCAACCATGTGAAAGGATGGGCGAGGTGGTTTGGATACAAGGACATGACTAGTCCATAGTGGTTTGCTGAGGATCACCCAGGATAATGACTGTAGTCATTATCCTGCAGATTATGACACAGAGGGAGAACAGAATAATGTCTGGGCAGGACCAAGGCAGAACTTGGCCTGAGGATTTTTCAAAGTCTCAAAGGGGAGGAAAGAGAGGAGAGAAAAGTCAACACCAACACCACGCCAGATTTGTTTTTGCACATGATGAATATAAATACATATATATTGATTACTGGGCTTCCCAGGTGGCACCAGTGGTAAAGAACCTGTCTGCCAATGCAGGAGACATCAGAGACCCAGGTGAAATCCGTGGGTCCGGAAGATCCCCTGGAGGACAAAATGGCAACTTGCTCCAGTGTTCTTCTTGACTGGCAAATTCCATGGACAGAGGAGCCTGGCAGGCTACAGTCCATGGGGTCACAAAGAGTCGGACACAACTGAAGTGACTTAGCATGCACGCACACACACCCGCATACTGATTACTGTTAATACAATTCATTATAATGTTGACTCAGTTGTCTGCTATTCTTTGGCTGGGTTTCTAAAATCTACAGTTAAGGAATATTTTGGGGCACAGCAAAGAGGGAAACTTGAACTGGTTGGATCCAACTGATGTTTGCTGCTTCCAACCCTCTGGCTCAGGATGGGTAGACCTTTCCACTCTACCCCACACTACTTAAGAAAGTGATTCTAAACAGGCCCAGATCTTGTTCACATCTCCCACCTGCTACTCCAGGGCCTTCTGGTCCAGGGGCACATCAAGAGCATGGGCCCAGAGCTACCTGCCTGGTCTGCTGAGAGATGACATGATCCAGGCAGCCAACATCACCATGGGAGTCTGCCCAGCTGCTGGCTTATTGTTCCCCATACATCAGGGAAATGCAAACACTGAGTTTGTCCATCATATCCCTAGAGAAGACAGATGGAGGTGTTGCCAGCCATTTCTCTAATTTACTTCCTGATTGGGAAGCATGCTCTGGTTATCATCTAGGCTAAGAGCATTGCTTGTGTAGGGGCAAGGGTTAGAATCAGTCATGATGTTTGGTTCATGGTATGAACACAGGGAGACCAGTTCCAGTACCTCACTTATCCTCCTGTTTCACCAAAATATCCCCTTGTTCCAGACCCATTCTACCTGTAATTTCATACCTCAGTGGCTTAGCACATGCTGTTCCCTCTGTGCTTTCCTCCTGTCTCAGCCACTCATTCCTCTTTCCTGATTTACCCAGAAGCCTCCCAAGACCTCCCTGCTGCTGCTGCTTCTAAGTTGCTTCAGTTGTGTTTGACTCTGTGCCACCCCAGAAATGGAGCCCTCCAGGCTCCTCCGTCCCTGGGATTCTCCAGGCAAGAACACTGGACTGGGCTACCATTTCCTTCTCCAATGCATGAAAGTGAAAAGTAAAAGTGAAGTTGCTTAGTCGTGTCTGACTCTTAGTGACCCCATGGACCGTAGCCTACCAGGCTCCTCCGCCCATGGGATTTTCCAGGCAAGACCTCCCTAGAATGATTTAATCTTTGTCTTCTGTCTCCCCTTAGCACAGATCATATTTTTAAAAATGGAAGTATAGTTGATTTACAATATTATATTAGCTTCAGGTATACAACACACTGATTCAATATTTTCATAGTTATTAAAAAATAATGGCTATGTTTTTCTGTGCTGTACAAGAGACACTTCTTGCTTCCCTATTTTGTGTACCTTAATCCCTATCTTACCCCTCCCCTTTCCTTTTCCCCACTACCAGTTTGCTCTATCAGCACAGATCATATTTACGATCCCCACTCTATGTGTGTTTCCCCACTAGACTGTAGGTTCCCTGAGGAAGTCTGTCTTCAGCACTGTCTGCCCAAGGGCCCAGCCCTGAGCCTGATGCACTGTGAAGGCTTAGTACTTATTCCCTGAAGCATTTCATCCAAAAAATCATATACAAAGATGGCACTATATGTGCTGGAAGAATTGGGCAGCAGGCTTGCACAGATTTGATTCAATGTGATTAAATTCAAGTCTCAGTTCAGCAGAGTTCCTAACTCCTACTGGGCTAAAGCGCTCAGCTATTCTGCAGGCTGTTAAAAAATAAACATCAAACAATAATAAAAAATAAAGGCCTGGGTCTCAGAGCCGGCAGTCAGGGATTCAAATTCTGGCACTCACACTTACTACCTGTGGAAACTTGGCCAAATTCCAGTTACTTTATTTCCCCGATTTGTAGCTCATTCTGTTGTAATTCAGGGATGATAATGCCTACTTTATCGACCTGTTATAAGAATTAAATTCAATTTTTAACATAATGACATAATATATGTGCAATCACTGGCACACAATAGACCCTCAATAAAGATGATTTCTTCCTTCCCTGGTTGTTTGGGAAGCTACAAAAATGAGTAAAATATGAACCTGCCTTTGATAAGAAACACATAATGTGAGCTAAGGTAAGAGGATAGGAACAAGCACAGTCACAGGCGCATGAGGGGGTGGACCAGATGGCTCTTTCTGATTTATTCACTGAACTTCCATTTACTATGTGCCAAGCATGTGGCAGGCCCTGGGCACTGACAGGACTTGGATGTGGTGCTTGTCCTGGGGGGACTCACAGCCTGGGGGAGGGGAAATGGATGGATCGGCAGATTACCTACAATCAAGCATGGTCAGAGTTCTAGACACAAGAGCATGGAACACAGGAGATGGAGCAGCTAACTCCAAATTCAGGGATTCACAGTCTAAACGCATGTTTACAGAGAAACAAGTACCTCAGGAATGAGATGTCTTACTCTTGACTAAAATAGGGTATCAGTTCAGCCTTCTAGTCAACACAGTTGTTAGTTTTCTGAAATGCTCTTGCAACATATCACATTTATTCAAATTTTAGAACCTTGAATGACATTAACCACATAATAGATATTTTGCAAGGCACTAGGCTAGGGTAAGGGGGCAGACTATATCCTTCCTGGGGATACAAGGCAGGCACTCATGGGACAATTTGCACTGTTAGAAATAACAAGGAATTCAGGTGAGTAGCAGTCACATATGGGCAGGATGGCTTGGGGGGAGGGCCACGGTGCAGAAGACCAAGGCTCCAGGCCTCCATTCATGACCATGAATCAGTTATTCCATCTCTCAGAGCCACAGTTCACCTTTTGAAAAAAGAGATAATAATTACTAGACTGGACTGCTTCTCAGAGTTGTGCAAATTAATAGGGCTGGCCTGGGAGAGAACTATAAAAACTTTAAAGAAACTTTAAAAAACAAAGTCTCTGTATTTGTATAGACAGAAAGCACAGGAGCATCCACAAGAAGGCAGAGGAGCAAGGACACTTCCCCCTTGGAAGGAGACTCTCGTGGGAAAACTAGCAGGACAGGAGGAGCAGGAATCTATTTTTAGGGTCAGGAAGATCTCCCGGAGTAGGAAATGGCAACCCCACTCCAGTATTCTTGCCTGGAGAATTCCATGAATAGAGGAGTCTGGCGGGCTATAGTCCATGGAATTGCAGAGTTGGACATGACTGAGTGATTAACACACAGGTGTTAGGCACAGTGCTTTCCTAGGTGCAATCCTATTACAACTTCATTGTCATCCTACAGATGAAGAGATGTTAAGGAACCTACCTAAGCTCACAGAGGAGCTAGCAAGAGGGCCAAGTTGGGGTTCAAATCCAAGTTCACCAGCCCTATAACACATTCTCTCTTCCTGAGAAGTCAGGAAATGGAGACTGTTTAGTGGAATAGAGAGTTAGAAGACAAAGAGATAAGATGAAAAAGAAAGGCAGGGCCAGGTTGTGGAGAGTGATGCATGTCCATTGTGGTAACTGGCATCAGGATAGAGAGAAATATAATGGAAATTTTCTTCTGGCAAGAATGACATAACAATAGTTTACATGTATGGAGTCATTACTACATGACAGGAACTGTGCCAAGGACTTGACCGATATTGTCACATGAAATACTCAAGAAAGAAAAGTCTTTTTTCCAAACTTAATTGTTTGGTAGAATTGTTTAGTAGCTCAAATATATAATAGAGAGACATAATTGTGAACTTGCTTTATAATCTGTTATAACGTTATGTCAATGGGAAAAAATGCTTTCTGAGATTCAAACAATCAACTAAATTTAACAAAGAACTCCCTTCATGAAAGTGAAAAGTCGCTCAATCGTGTCTGATTCTTTCCGACCCCATGGACTATACAGTTCATGGAATTCTCCAGGCTAGAATACTGGAGTTGGTAGCGTATCCCTTCTTCAGAGGATCTTCCCAACCCAGGGATCAGACCAAGGTCTCCCACATTGCAGGTGGATTTTTTACCAGCTGAGCCCAAGGGAAGCCCAAGAATACTGGAGTGGGTAGCCTATCCCTTCTGCAGCAGATCTTCCCAACCCAGGAATTGAGCCGAGGTCTCCTACATTGCAGGCGGATTCTTTACCAGCTGAACTACCAGGGAAAATTCAACTCCTTTCATAGCAAATATTTATTTAAAAGAACTTTTATGACATATTCAGACATTAGGAAATTCTTTTTAAAAAAAAATATTTATTTGACTGCATTGGGTCTTAGTTGCGGCATGTGAAATCTAGCTTCCTGACAGGGATTGAACCCAGGCCCCCTGCATTGGGAGCTCAGAGTCTTAGCCACTGGACCACTAGGGAAGTCCTAGGAAATTCTTATTTGTAGCATATGCTTTTAAATTAATCAAAAAAGAAAGCTCTTTCTCTCTCTCTCTCTTTTTTTTTTTTTTTTTGATACAAGTGCCATCTCAATTCCCACTTTTCACATGAGGAAACTAAGACTTAAAGAGGTGAAATGAGTTAACCCCAGATCACCAGAGCAGATATTGAAGATGCCAGGATTCAAAGTTGGGTCTATCTAGTGCCAGACCCCACCTCTCCCCCACCCATGACATCACATCTTTGGAAGGACATGCCAGCCATAGGGAGGAGAGAGGGCCCAAGGGTGAAGAGACCAAATAGGAGATCCATCACCATCCCTGGCTGACTTGTGTATGGCCTGGCTTAGGAGAGGAAATGGGAACATGGGACCAGATGTGTGAGCCAGTAAAATCAGGGAGGACTAGACAGTCTACAGGAGTCAGTTTGGTGAAGTAAAAAGCTCCAGTTTTTAGATCAAACATGTGTGTATTCCAGTCTCCAATCTGAAACTTTCTAGACTGAATAAGTTAGTCAGTCACTCTCAACTCAAGTCTCCTCATCCGTGAAGTAGGGATATTGACATGACCAGCCTCCTAGTGCCTTTATGAGGCTGATGTCCATGAATTAAAGACAGTTAACACATGAAATGGGCTCCAAAGATACCAGCTAGTCAAATTAAATCTGAAAGTGGTGGGGCAAAGCCAGAAAAGCTTCTGGAAGCCATGAGACCAAAGGGAATCGGATTTGGAGATTGGTTAGCAGTTTGAACTAGAACTGGTAGGAAGAGATGACAGGAATGTTAGATGCAGGAAACTGAGTCTGAAAAAAATGGTAGATAGTCATCTAAATGGGACACAGTTGTCTGGGGCTGGAAGAATGAGGTGCTAAGCAGACCCCAGTTAGTGGGGACACAGACAAGTTTAGCCCCCATTCTCCAGGAAATAAGGGATGAGAAGGAGGAGGCTGCAGGTATCAGGAAGCCTGGGGAGAAGGGGATAAAGTAAATGTTCATGACTTTCTTACAGAACACTTAGTGGGACCACCACCGGGGTTCCTAGTTAACACTTGGGCTTCAGCCTCAGGGCAAAGGCAGAAAAACAGACACTATCAGCAACTCTTTGACTCTCAAGTAAGGCCACAGCTCCTTGGTTTAGCCAGCCTCTCTCTGGCTCCAGCAGCTGGGTTTAGATGGTTACTCCCAGTAGCTTGGATGGGGCATAGATGTGACACAGGCAGGCGGAGAGCGGGGAGGAAATGATTAGACACGTGAGTCTGAGATGTTGCTAGCTAGCCAGGTGCGCGCATCAGTCTGAAAAGCCGCTCCAGGGGGACACAGGTGCACTCATCTCACTTATGACACCTTTTCTGCTGGCAGCACTCGATGGTAAATTACGGGATTCACAACGATGCCCAGAAGCCCAGTGCTGATGAAAGAAGAGCCACGTCTGGCCTTTGTCTGGTGGAGGAGGAGGTGTGTTGCACGGTAGATGGGTTCTTCGAGGTGCTCTGCATATAGCAGCTGTTCAGTGACAGCCCAGATTTCCGAGACTGCTTGGCCAGGGGCTGCATTTCCTTGCCAATCTCAGTCCTGCAGAAGCCAACCATTCATTTTCTTGACACTCATTCAGAGCTTCACTGGAGAATGTTTTGCAACCTTAAGGACTAGTTTGCTACAACCTCCTGTTATCCACTCTCAGTCTCACCCATCATATCTTAACAAATCTTTGGGAACTGGTTGGACTCATACAGAATTTGTTATTGTAGCTACAGCACAGTTCCTCCACTTTCTAAGTCCTAGCCTCCTCTCCCCATCTACTCTTAATAGATGACTCTGTCACTTAACTTTCCTGAGAAGACCAACATCAACACACTCAGACTTACCCAGGTACCACCTGGCTAGGGATCAATAGAAAAACACTGTGGCCCTGCAAACCCTGCTCATAAACCTTGTCTTGGCTCTCACTTCCCTCTTGCCTGGCTCTCTCACCCTGAGCTCAGTTCCAGAACCTGCCTGGTTTCTGACCCTTTGGATTTGGCCATAGCACGTGGCTCCTCTAGATTTGCTGCTGGGTGCTGCCTAGGACATAGCCTGTACTTGCCCTCTGGCTCTTCTTGCTCTTGGGTGCTTCATGAACTCATTCTGATCAAGCTGTTCTGCTTTTTGTGATTCTATATCAGTAGAGCCTCCTGGAAAAAACCCTGCATGGGGAGATCTGTCACTAAGGACAGAAATTCATCAACTTTCTATCATTCTGCCTTCTTTACTTCAGTTCAGTTCAGTCGCGCAGTCGTGTCCAACTCTTTGCGACCCCATGAACCGCAGTACGCCAGGCCTCCCTGTCCATCACCAACTCCCAGAGTTCACTCAGACTCACATCCATTGAGTCCATGATGCCATCCAGCCATCTCATCCTCGGCCGTCCCTTTCTCCTCCTGCCCCCAATCCCTCCCAGCATCAGGGTCTTTTCCAATGAGTCAACTCTTCGCATGAGGTGGCCAAAGTACTGGAGCTTCAGTTTTAGCATCATTCCTTCCAAAGAA
Organism: Aepyceros melampus; assembly: GCA_006408695.1. Taxonomy (NCBI): domain Eukaryota; kingdom Metazoa; phylum Chordata; class Mammalia; order Artiodactyla; family Bovidae; genus Aepyceros; species Aepyceros melampus. The sequence continues at coordinate 152,415 of SJXQ01005912.1, read as the reverse complement.
ATCCCAGGGTTGATCTCCTTCAGAATGGACTGGTTGGATCTCCTTGCAGTCCAAGGGACTCTCAAGAGTCTTCTCCAACACCACAGTTCAAAAGCATCAATTCTTCTGTGCTCAGCCTTCTTCACAGTCCAACTCTCACATCCATACATGACCACAGGAAAAACCATAGCCTTGACTAGACGGACCTTAGTCGGCAAAGTAATGTCTCTGCTTCTTTACTTAGCTAGTGTTTTTTCCTTCCTTAAGCTCTTAAGATAGTGTCATTTTTCTGTTCCAGGAAAACATGTAGGCAATTGATTACATTCTTTTGTATTTCCCCTAAGACCTCCAATGATAATATTCTCTTCTATTAACTAATCAAATGAACATTTACTAGGCAAATACTATGTACTAAGTCAGCAATCAATAAGCTGTAGCTCACTGCCTAGTTTTGTCCTGATAAAGTTTTATATTTTATGTATTTTTATGTATTGTTTATGGCTGCTTTCATGATACAGTACTTTAGTCAAGAGGTTACAACAGAGACCATCTGGCCTGAAAACCCTAAAATAGTTATTATCTGGTCTTTTATTGGGCATCTCTGGTGACTCAGATGGTAAAGAATCTGCCAGCAATGTGGGAGATCTGGGTTCCATCCTTGGGTCAGGAAGATCCCCTGGAGAAGGGAAAAGCTACCCACCCCAGTATTCTTGCCTGGAGAATTCCATGGACAGTGGAGCTTGGCAAGCTACAGTCCAAAAGTTTCCTAAAATGTGTGCTAGGCCATGGTGACTCTGAAAAGAATCAAATTTGATCCCATCTTTGAAATGTTCAGTGTGGAGGGTAAGGTTGAAGGCACAAAGGACAGGTCGTAATAGGCAATTACAATAAAATGTGGGCAATATAGCTTTGATAAAGGCAAAATCAGAGTGCTATAAAAGCACAAATAAAGGGACATTAAACCCAGACTGTACCAGAGAAGGCTTCCTGGAGGAGATGGCAATTGAGCTCCATTCTGAAGGGTAAGTAGGAGTTAAGAAAGGCAATTAGTGGGTAAAAGGGAGGGTATTTTTTGCAGAGGGATTAGTATGTTCCAAAGTGGAGCCAGAGACACAAGAAAAACCCAAAGTAGGTCAAGGCATTCTGTATGGGTGTCTCTGTGAGTATTTGTAAGAAAGGGTTTATCAGTAAGGAAGCCCATCAGCTAGGCAGACCTTGAAGAGATATGAATATCTTCCTAGTAAGTTTTTTATTTTATCCTGAAAGCAGTGTGAAGAAGAGAATAAGATATTCCTGTCTACAGATAACTCCCAAATCTATATATGCTCATGCAACTTATGCTTCTGACTCTGATGTGGTAGATGGCATTGGACTAGCCCTCTGGACATAAATAACTATAAAACTGGACAAACTATGGGCTTTCCTGACAGCAGATGGTAAAGAATCTGCCTGCGATACAGAAGACCCTGGTTCAATTCCTGGGTCAGGAAGACCTCCTGGAGAAAGATAGGCTACCCACTCCAGTATTCTTGGGCTTCTCTGGTGGCTCAGATGGTAAAGAATCCACCTGCAATGCTGGAAACCTGAGTTTGATCCCTGGTTTGGGAAGATCTTCTGGAGGAGGGCAATGCAACCCACTACAGTATTCTTGCCTGGAGAATCCCCAAGGACAGAGGAATCTGATGGGCAAAATATATGAAGCACCAGTTTTCAGAAATGGACTCTGATCCCTGAGAAAAGCAAAACACAAGAGATGAGCCTCAGGTGTGACCTAGACATTTTCTAGTTTGTGATGCAGGAAAGTAGAGCACAGTGAAGAATGGCAATCTGGCTAAACTGACAGGAATCTGAGGCTGCTGAAACGGACAGGATTTACCGGTAAAAACACCAGCAAGGGAGGGAGCTGCACAGAGAAGTCCAGAAACAGGCATAAAAGTCCACTTAAATCTGTCACCAAATACTGAGCTGCACATGTGCAGGGTGGGAATTCAAAGGCCTAGGAGAGAACAGTTACTGACCAGCTAAGAGCCGAATGGAAATTCCAGAGATCACACGATACTAGAGATGTAGGAATCCCAATCACCCATATTAAAGAGACTTTGCTAACCTTTCAGGATGTTCAAATGAGACTCTAGAAAAGCCACATATTAGGAGTAAAATGACATTATACCCAGAGCAAGGACTACTCTAGACTAACCCTAACAAAGCTTAGAAAACAAGCCTTGAAAGAGAATTAAGCAGGTCTACCACTAAAACTGTCAAATAAAGACTCCATCTCTCTAAAGAAGGACAAATCCAGACACTCAACAACATATCACCTACAATGTCTATCATACAATCAAAAGTTGTTCAGTAGCAGGAAAATATGATTATAATCATGAAAAAAAAAACAATAGAAAAAAAAGTCCATGAGATGACAAATACATTGGGATTATCATACAAGGACTTTAAAACATCTATTATCAATATGTTCAGGATTTTAAGAAAAGATAGACTTAATAAGTAGATAAATGGAGACCCTCAGCAGGAAAGAGAAGCTATTTTAAAAAACCCAATGGAAATTCTAGAACTGAAAAATACACCTGTATATATGACACGACAAAGGAAAAGATATGTAGACTAAAAAATAGGGTAACAAACAAATCAAAACAGAGAAAAAAAAATTTGAAAAAATAAACTGGAGTCTCAGCAATCTTTAGAACAACAACTAGTTTAACATAAAGGTACCTGGAGTCTCAGAAGGAGATAATAGAAAAATAAGTTATAAAATATTTTTTAAATGCCTGAAAATTTCACAAATTTGATGAAAAATATCAACCTACAGATCCAAGAAGCTCAATAAATTCAAAACACAATTGAAGCAAGAAAATTACACCAAGGTACTTTACAATCAGTTGATGATACCTAGAGATAATCATGGAGAAGGCAATGGCAACCCACTCCAGTACTCTTGCCTGGAAAATCCCATGGATGGACGAGCCTGGTGGGCTGCAGTCCATGAGGGTCGCCAAGAGTCAGACACGACTGAGCGACTTCACTTTCACTTTTCACTTTTCACTTTCATGCATTGGAGAAGGAACTGGCAACCCACTCCAGTGTTCTTGCCTGGAGAATCCCAGGGATGGGGGAGCCTGGTGGGCTGGCGTCTATGGGGTCATCTATGGGGACACAACTGAAACGACAGCAGAAGCAGCAGAAATCATCAAGGTCCTGGAAGATAGCTGGATTTTCTAACTGGCTGTGGGCAGCTTAGTTGTTGTTCAAATGGCAGTCAGCACTGGCAGGGTATAGAAGCTCAACAGGTGGGTGGAGCAAATGGTGGGAAAATTACAACAAAATGAGTCAGATATACAGACAGAAGTTCTCAGGAGCAGCCAGTAAAGTCCCTGACATTAGTTTGCAGTCAGGGTTCAGGTTCCACTTTTTGCAGTCAGAATGGGAGACTTAAAAGGTGCTGAGAGAGAAGCAGTGACCAAAGAAGCCTCTCTGTTCTGAGCCTTAGGGCCACATGGCAGGGACATCTTGAGTGTGAAGACAATTTAAGAGGCCGAGATGAGTCCCAAGAGACTTGGGGTCTGGATTGGGAGTGAAGGATCTTTAGCAACTGCCTGCCTCATACAGGAATTGCCTTAGGAACAGGGAAATTGTTCAGTTCAGTTCAATCGCTCAGTCGTGTCTGACTCTTTGTGACCCCATGAATCGCAGCACGCCAGGCCTCCCTGTCCATCACCAACTCCTGGAGTTCACTCAGACTCATGCCCATCGACTCAGTGATGCCATCCAGCCATCTCATCCTCTGTTGTCCCCTTCTCCTCCTGCCCCCAATCCCACCCAGCATCAGAGTCTTTTCCAATGAGTCAACTCTTCGCATGAGGTGGCCAAAGTACTGGAGCTTCAGCTTCAGCATCATTCCTTCCAAAGAAATCCCAGGGCTGATCTCCTTCAGAATGGACTGGTTGGATCTCCTTGCAGTCCAAGGGACTCTCAAGAGTCTTCTCCAACACCACAGCTCAAAAGCATCAATTCTTCGGCACTCAGCTTTCTTTACAGTCCAACTCTCACATCCATACATGACCACAGGAAAAACCATAGCCTTGACTAGACGGACCTTAGTTGGCAAAGTAATGTCTCTGCTTTTGAATATGCTATCTAGGTTGGTCATTACTTTTCTTCCAAGGAGTAAGCGTCTTTTAATTTCAAGGCTGCAATCACCATCTGCAGTGATTTTGGAGCCCAAAAAAACAAAGTCTGACACTGTTTCCACTGTTTCCCCATCTATTTCCCATGAAATGATGGGACCAGCTGCCATGATCTTCATTTTCTGAATGTTGAGCTTTAAGCCAACTTTTTCACTCTCCACTTTCACTTTCATCAACAGGCTTTTTAGCTCCTCTTTACTTTCTGCCATAAGGGTGGTGTCATCTGCATATCTGAGGTTATTGATATTTCTCCCAGCAATCTTGATTCCAGCTTGTGTTTCTTCCAGTCCAGCATTTCTCATGATGTATTCTGCATATAAGTTAAATAAGCAGGGTGACAATATACAGCCCTGATGTACTCCTTTTCCTATTGGAACCAGTCTGTTGTTCCATGTCCAGTTCTAACTGTTGCTTCCTGACCTGCATACACATTTCTCAAGAGGCAGGTCAGGTGGTCTGGTATTCCCATCTCTTTCAGAATTTTCCATAGTTTATTGTGATCCACACAGTCAATAATCGTTAGTATTTAGTGAGACTTTACTATGTGCTTTGTATATTGTTATTTATTTATCTTTGAGTCAAGCCCATTTTACAGACTAGGAAGTTAAAGCATAGAAGCATTAAATGACTTGCTCAGAGTTATCCCTCTGGTTAAGTGGTAGAACCAGGATTTGGACGCAGGCAGGCTCACTCTACAGATGCTCTAAGTGAATTTTTCTGTGAAGATGGAATTGTTCCATAGTCTGCTGTCCAACATGGTAGCCCCTTGCCACAGTGCATATTGAATGCTTGAAATGTTATATAATTTCAATTCATTAAAATAGCTACTTGTATCTAGTGGCTATCACATTAGACAGCACAGCTAGAGAATCTTGGATAGGTCTGAGGGTCTTGGATAGGTCTGCTAAGTATAAGGACCAACTGTGCAAGTAGCCACTCTCAGAAGTGGAGCTGAGAGGACAGGCCTTCCTGGCAACTCTCATAGCTGTGGATCACATGTGGCAGGCAGAACCTGTCCTTGAACTAAGGTTTGGCCTGCAGCAGTCACATTCGATGCTCCATATCACATACTCTCCATCTACCTCTGACTTTAGCCACAAGGGTCGGCAGATGTGAGTACACACTCATGCTTTCAGTGAATGCACACCTCAAGTGTACTGCGCCTCTTTCTATTTACTGTCTTATACCATCAGTCCATCCTAAAGGAGATCAGTCCTGGATGTTCATTGGAAAGGCTGACGCTGAAGCTGAAACTCCAATACTTTGGCTACCTCATGCAAAGAGTTGACTCAATGGAAAAGACCTTGATGCTCGGAGGGGTTGGGGGCAGAAGGAGAAGGGGACGACAGAGGATGAGATGGCTGGATGGCATCACCAACTCAATAGACATGAGTTGAGTGAACTCCGGAAGTTGGTGATGGACAGGGAGGCCTGGCATGCTATGATTCATGGGGTCGCAAAGAGTTGGACACAACTGAGTGACTGAACTGACTGACCTTCTCTGAAGCACTGAGTGCCTGCTTGGGCAGCAATCAAGTGTCTGGAAGACCAGGGAAGTAATTGCTCCTAGAAACAAAACAGCCTACAGGGTCATGGGAGCTTGTGGACAATTCCGGAAGGTGGATAATTCTGGAAGGCATTCTGTATACTTTTCAGAGGTGCACTGATGCCAGTGACCTCAAAATGCACTCCTAGGTAGATTTCCTTCTCCTGCCCTATCATTATCCCTCAACTCCTTCACTCTTGCTTCCAGCATCATCATTTTTGTAAACTATCTGCACCAAAGTCCTTGCCTCAGGCTCCACTTTAGGGAAAGTTGATACATGGCTCTGTCAACTAAGATTGTGTGTCTGGGCCTGGAGATTCATTCAAGTCTGGGGATTACACAAGAGCGAGCTAGGGCTGCTCCTCTTATTTCTGTATGCAGAGTAGTTTTATAGACGATCTTTCAGCACCCTTCCACCAAAAGCTACAGATGTTGTTTCCATTGTCATCACCATTGTTGCCCTTGTTACCATTATCATTAAAACCTTCACTATTTATTGAGCACACTCCCTGCCTCATGTACTTCATAGGCATTAGGTAACATCTTTCTGTTCTCACAGTGCTCATACTAGGGAGGTCCATTACCACCTCCATGTTATGGATGAGGGAACTGAGCTGCTGGTAAGCAGCAGAGCTAAGCCTATCACCTGGTCTACCAAGGCTATGCCCTTTCTACTCCACTGGGCATCCAAAACCTGAGCCAAGTCCAGAGTTATTTAAGAGGTCACTATAGTGTCACCCATGCCTGTCACCATGGGAACAAATAAGGTGGTGCCTATCCAGAGCCTCTGACAACACTGGGGTTTATTGGCTCTTGAAGTTCATAAATTCTAGCCTTCTTTAAACTCAGCCTTTCCGACCCATTTTTCTGACTTCTGATTCTTGATTTATTTAGTGACAGATTTTGTTTTCTTGGGCTCCACAGTCACTGAGGATAGTGACTTGACCCACAAAATTAAAAGATGCTTGCTTCTTGGACATCTTTTTTGGGTGTTAGTTCTAAAAGGTCTTGTAGGTCTTCTTAAAACCATTCAACTTCAGCTTCTTCAGCATTACTGGTTGGGGCATAGACTTGGATAACTGTGATATTGAATGGTTTGCCTCAGAGATGAACAGAGATCATTCTGTCATTTTTGAGACTGCATCTAAGTACTGCATTTCGGACTCTTTTGTTGACCATGATGGCTACTCCATTTCTTCTGAGGGATTCCTGCCCACAGTAGTAGATATAATGGTCATTTGAGTTAAATCCACCCATTCCAGTCCATTTTAGTTCGCTGATTCCTAGAATGTCAACGTTTAATCTTGCCATCTCTTGTTTGACCACTTCCAATGTGCCTTGATTCATGGACATGACATTCCAGGTTCCTATGCAATATTGCTCTTTACAGCATTGGACCTTACTTCTATCACCAGTCATATCCACAGCTGGGTATTGTTTTTGCTTTGGCTCCAACTCTTCATTCTTTCTGGAGTTATTTCTCCACTGATCTCCAGTAGCATATTGGGCACCTACTGACCTGGGGAGTTCCTCTTTCAGTATCCTATCATTTTGCCTTTTCATACTGTTCATGGGTTTCTCAAGGCAAGAATACTGAAGTGGCTTGCCATTCCCTTCTCCAGTGGACCACATTCTGTCAGACCTCTCCACCATGACCCGCCCGTCTTGGGTTGCCCTGCGGGCATGGCTTGGTTTCATGGGACTAGAATGCAAAAGTAGGAAGTCAAGAAACAGCTGGTGTAACAGGCAAATTTGGCCTTGGAATGTGGAATGAAGCAGGGAAAAGGCTGAAAGAGTTTTGCCAAGAAAATGTACTGGTCATAGCAAACACCCTCTTCCAACAACACAAGAGAAGACTCCACACATGGACATCACCAGATGGTCAACACCGAAATCAGATTGATTATATTCTTTGCAGCCAAAGATGGAGAAGCTCTATACAGTCAACAAAGACAAGACCGGGAGCTGACTGTGGCTCAGATCATGAACTCCTGATTGCCAAATTCAGACTTAAATTGAAGAAAGTAGGGAAAACCGCTAGACCATTCAGGTATGACCTAAATCAAATCCCTTATGATTATACAGTGGAAGTGAGAAATAGATTTAAGGGTCTAGATCTGATAGATAGAGTGCCTGATGAATTATGGAATGAGGTTCGTGACATTGTACAGGAGACAGGGATCAAGACCATCCCCATGGAAAAGAAATGCAAAAAAGCAAAATGGCTGTCTGGAGAGGCCTTACAAATAGCTGTGAAAAGAAGAGAGGCGAAAAGCAAAGGAGAAAAGGAAAGATATAAGCATCTGCCGACTAAGGTCCGTCTAGTCAAGGCTATGGTTTTTCCTGTGGTCATGTATGGATGTGAGAGTTGGACTGTGAAGAAGGCTGAGCACAGAAGAATTGATGCTTTTGAAGTGCAGTGTTGGAGAAGACTCTTGAGTGTCCCTTGGACTGTAAGGAGATCCAACCAGTCCATTCTGAAGATCAGCCCTGGGGTTTCTTTGGAAGGAATGATGCTAAAGCTGAAATTCCAGTACTTTGGCCACTTCATGCGAAGAGTTGACTCATTGGAAAAGACTCTGATGCTGGGAGGGATTGGGGGCAGGAGGAGAAGGGGACGACCGAGGATGAGATGGCTGGATGGCCTCACTAACTCGATGGACATGAGTCTGAGTGAATTTAGGAAGATGATGATGGACAGGGAGGCCTGGCGTGCTGCGATTCATGGGGTCGCAAAGAGTCGGACACGACTGAGTGACTGAACTGAATGTTATTTTGTATATATGCACCACATCTTCTTTATCCATTCGTCTATCAATAGACATTTAGTTTGCTTCCATGTCTTAGCTACTGTAAATAGTGTTGCAGTGAATGCTGGAGGGCATGTATCTTCCCAAAGTATGGTTTTCTCTGGAGGTATGCCCAGGAGTGGGAATGCTGGATCATATTGCTCTATTTTTAGTATTTTTAAGAAACTTCCAAACTCTTCTCCAGGCTGTTCAAGCTTATATTTCTACCTGCAGTATAGGAGGGCTCACTATTCTTCATACCCTCTCAAGTATTTGTTTACAGACTTTTTGATGGTCATTCTGAATGAAGTGTTACCTCACTGTAGTTTTGATTTGAATTTCTCTAATAGAGATGTTGAAAATCTTTTCATGAACTTTTTGGCCATCTGTATATCTTCTTCAGTCTTCTACCTATATTTTGATTGGGTTGTGGTTTTTCTTTTTTATAGTATATTGCATAAGCTGTTCATATATCTTAGAGATCCATTCCTTGTTAATGCTAATATTTTCTCTCATTCTGTCAGCCTCCAGGAGAGTTTACACACAGGAGTATTTGCTGGTACCTGTGGGTTATCTTTTCTGTGTGTATGTGTTTTCTCTGCAGAAGCTTTTAAGTTTAATTAGATCACTATTTATTTTTGCTTTTATTTTCATTACTCTAGGAAGGGGATCCAGAAATATTTTGCTGTAATTTGTGTCAAATAGTGTTCTGCCTATGCTTTTCTCTAGGAGTTATATAGTATTTTGTCCTACATTTTGGTCTTTAATCCATTTTGAGTTTAATTTTGTGTATGATGTTAGAGAATATTCTAATTTCATTCTTCCAGGTGTATCAGTCCAGTTTTCCCAGCACCATTTATTGACAATACTATATTTTGTTCCATTGTATGTTCTTGCTTCCTTTGTCATAGATTAAATGACCAAGATTCATAGGTTTATTTTGGGCATTCTGTCTTGTTCCTTTGATCTATAAATCCTTCTTTGTGCTAATACCATAATCTTTTGGTTGCTGTAACTTTTTAATATTGTCTGAAGTCAGGAGGTCTGATGCCTGCAGCTTTATTTTGCTTTCTCAGTATCGCTTTAGCTAGTCAGGGTCTTTTGTGTCTCCATGCAAATTTTAAGACCTTTTTGTTCTAGGTCTGCAAAGTGTGCCAGTAGTCATTTGATAGTGCTTGGGTGGGTCCAGGTCTTGGTGCCAAAATGTCAGCCCCCAGGAGAGTTTTCACAGGAGTACTCACTGCTACCTCTGCTACAAGTGTCTTTGTCCCCATAATGAGCCCAGCTGTGAACTGCTTCCTTAGAAGATTCTTCAAGACTAGCAAGTAGGTCTGGCCCAGGCTCCTATGAAATCATTGTGTTTTTTGTTTGTTTGTTTGTTTTTCCCAGATCCCAGTGTGCACAAGACATTATGTGTGCCCTACAAGAGTGTAGTTTCTTTTGCCCTCAGTCCTTATGGACTCCCTGCGATCAAACCCCCCTTGCCTTTAAAGCCAGATCCTCTGGGGGCTCCTCCTCCTGATGTCAGACTCCCAGTCTAGGGAGCCTGACATGGGGATCAGAACTCTCACTCCTATGGGAGAACCTCTGCAATATAATTATTTTCCAATCTGTGGGTCACACACATGGCAGATGGGAGTTGATTATATTGCAAATGTGGCACTCCTACCATCTCATTGTGGCTTATTTGTCTTTGGATGTACAATATATTTTGGGATAGGTTCTAATTTGTTTTATTGATAGTCATTTAGCTGCTGCTACTGCTGCTAAGTCACTTCAGTTGTGTCTGACTCTGTGCGACCCCATAGATGGCAGCCCACTAGGCTCCCCGTCCCTGGGATTCTCCAGGCAAGAACACTGGAGTGGGTTGCCATTTCCTTCTCCAATACATGAAAGTGAAAAATGAAAGCAAAGTCGCTCAGTCATGTCTGACTCTCAGCGATTCGTGGACTACAGCTCACCAGGCTCCTCTATCCATGGGATTTTCCAGGCAAGAGTACTTGAGTGGGGTGCCAGCAGTTAGTTGTAATTTCACTGTTTTCTTGAGAGAGGTTAGCTCAAGTCCTTCTACTACCATCTCATCTCCAACCTGCATAATCCAGTTGTGTTTCTGGAAAGTAGAATTAGATATTTAACTTACAGAAAGTTTATCTGAAAATGCTCTTGAGAAGAAAGCATAACTGGACAGAAAGGGGAGTTGAACAACAATTTAGGCCCAGGAACAGCTGCTGCATATGCCATAGAAAGCTCTGGACCTAAAGTGGGCTGGAATTAGAATTGCTTTGAATTGAGCCTATATCACCTTGCCTTGAACGTCATTGGAATGCAGCCCTGATCTTTGCAGAGGTAGTACTCTGCATCTTCAACAATCCCTCATGGGCCTGACAGCTGAAGGCTGTTTACATACAGCAATGCCCAACAGGTATGGCAACAAGTTCTTCCTTGAAGAAAGACCTGGGTGAAAAACATATTACTATGCCTACCACACTGCTGTTGGAAATGGTGTAAAATTATGGTGATTAGAATAAGCCCCACTGGTGGAGATATTATTCCCAAATTGCTCTTCTAAATACTAGTGTTCCTTTAAAAGATGTGATTGACCATATTTTCCCTGCTAACCTAAAGTTAACTTACAGCTAAAGGCCTCTAGAGACATTTCTCTGATGCTTGTATTCTTGAACTCAAACACTGGAAGTCCTCTAGACCTGGAGCTGTTAGGTACCTTTAGATTCTAACCTACATGTTTCTTGGTATTACAAATTTAAGTGGGTAGATGGATAATAATGACTTCCACTACTACATTATTTAATCTCAAGCTTTATGAGCAGTTCCTATGAGTTACCCCTTCTTTCCTGTCATGAAAATGCATTATCCATACTCTTTCTGCCTCTTAGTTCCTCTCTAACATTATTTGTGAGGATAGAGGATGGGAGAAGAGAACCAGTTTTACTGAAATGACGACCCTCATAAGCCCATGCAATGTTCAGCAAGCCTATACAAGGATATATCTGGCCTTTCTGAATCTAAACCTTAAAATGCATTAAGAGACACTTTTTTTTTTTTTTTTTTTTTGGCCAACTGCATGGCATGTGGGATCTTAGTTTCATGACCAGGGATCAAACCCATGACCCCTGCATTGGAAGCATAGAGTCTTAACCACTGGACCACAGGGAAGTCTTTCAACATAGTCTTAATAACAGTTCTCACATTTTAAAAAATGCAATTCTATCACACATTTTTACTTCCGTGGCTGTCTCAGTATTTAAGAGATTAATAGGCTGGAGATTAACCATCTGAATTTAACTGAGGTACTTCTCTTTGGAGATGTTTTTAATCATTATTGAATTTAGCTATATAATCTCAAGGTCTGTGAACTGTTTTTACTCTTAGCACTTCTGAAAACAAGTGTGTGTTTCTTCCACATTAACAATCAATTCCCCAAATTTCCGGACACCAAGCAGGTATCCTATAATTAAATTCAATTCTAACTCTAATGACCTGGAGGTAGCACAAATCCCACATATTATGATCTCAGTCCCACAAGACTGCCACCCTACCTCACATGCCGGTCGCAAATCTTGAGTTAACATCTATACTTCTAATCATCCACTTATTAATTGAGGCAAGGATTCTCAGAGCTCTCTCCTCAAGTTAAATAATTTGCTATGATGGTCTATAGAACTCAAGGAAACACTTTACTTATATTCACTGGCTTATTATAAGGGAGGTTATTATAAGGTTATTATAAGGGAGGCAAATGAACAGCCAGATGAAGAGCTGCATAGAGTGAGGTCCAGACGAGTTCCAAGGGGGCACTTCTGCCCCTATGGAATTTGAGATTCACCAGTCTCCTAACAAGTGCATATGTTCATCAGTCTGGAAGCTCTTCAAACACATAGTTTAGGTGGTTTTATTGAGGTTTTATTATGTAGACATGATTGATTAAATTATTGGACATTGCTGACTAAGCCAGTTTCCAGCCCCTTTCCCTCCCTAGAGAAAATCAATTGTTGGCTTTGAAAGTTTCAGCCCTCTAATCACACGTTGGTCTTTCTAGTGACAAGTCCGCATCAGGAAGCTATCTGTGGGCCTCTCGGCACCAGTCATCTGATTAGCACACACAATGACTCTCTTTATCCATTCTGGGGATCTTAAGTATTTTAGAAGCCTCTTGTGTCAGGAACCCAGGACACATATATATTACTAAAATGATGATACTAATAAACAATACTCCTATCATCTCTATCACTTCCAAAAAGATACAACTGAAAAATATTTATCTAGAGTCATCAGAAAAAAGAGATGAATCAAATATATAAAATCAGAAATTAAAGAGAATATATTACAATTGATACCATAGAAATATAAATGACCATAACAGGTTACTATGAACAATTGTATATTAAAAAATTGGACAGTCTAGAAGAAATAGATAAATTTTTAGGAACATATAACCCACTAAGATGGAATCATGATGAAGTCAAAAATCTGAACTTTTACTTATAGATTACTACTAAGGAGATTAAATCATTGATCAAAACATCCAGAAAAACAAAAGTCCAGGGCCAAATAACTTTCCTGATAAATTCTACCAAAATTTTAAAAAGAATTATGATTAATCCTTCTCAAATTCTAACAAAAAATAAAGGGAAAGGAAATTTCCCAGACTCATTTAACAAGGCCATCATTACTCTAAAACTAAAACCAGATCATAATGCCACAAGAAGAGAAAATTATGGGCAATATCCAAGATGACCATAGATGTAAACATCCTCAATAGAATATTAGCAAATTCAATAATATGCTAAAAAGATTATATACCATGATCAAGCAGGATTTATTCCAAAAATGTAAGGATGTTTTTATCATCAACAAGTCAGTAAGTGTGATATGCCACAGCAACAAAATGAAGGATTAAAAAAATCAGATAATCATCTTGGTAGATGTGGGAAACTATTTTTGACAAAATTAAACATCAATTTTTTATGATTAAAAAAACCTCTCAACAAAGACGTATACAGGAAATGTACCTCAACATAATAAAGGTCACATATGACAAGCTCATAGATAGTATCATAGTCAACAGTGAAAAACTGAAAGCTTTTCCTCTAAGATCAAGACCAAGATTATGATGCTTGTGCAGGCATGCTAAATCGCTTCAGTTGTGACCAGCTTTTTGTGACCCATGGACTGTAGTCTACCAGGCTCCTCATGGGATTCTCCAGGCAAGAATACTGGAGTGGGTTGCCATGTCCTCCTCCAGGGCATCTTCCTGACCTAGGCATCAAACCTGTGTCTCTTAAGATAGCCAGCTTCTTTACCACTAGCACCACCTGGGAAACCCCTAAGGATTATCACTCTTGGCTTTTTATTCAAAACACTATTAGAGTCCTAACCACAGCAAATAGTCAAGAAAAAGAAACAAAGGCATCCAAATTGGTAAGAAATAATTGAAACCGTCACTATTTGAAGATGACATGATATAGGTATAAAACCTTAAAGACTCAGTCAATAAAAATTTTAGACCTAATAAATGAATTAAGTAAGGTTGCAGTATACAGAATCATTATGCAAAAATCACTTGCATTTCTATACACTAATAATGAACTATAGGAGAATTTAAGAACACAATCTCATTTACGAACACATCAAAAAGAAAAAAATATCTATGAATAAATTTATCCAGGGAGGTGAAAGACATGTATATTGAAAAATATAAGACACTATTGAAAGATACTGAACACACAAATACATGGAAAGAAATTTCAGCCTTGTGTTGGAAGCATAAATATTGTTAAAATTTTCATATTACCCAAAGCAAAGTACTGATTCAATGCAATTTCTATCAAATTCCCATGCCATTTTTCATAGAAATAAAACAAAAAGTACTAAAATTAGTATAGGACCACTAAAGACCATGAATTTCCAAAGAAATCTTGTGAAAGAAGAGCAAAGCTAGAGACATCATGCTCCCTGATATTAAGCTATAATACAATGATGTAATTAAAACAGAATGCTGCTAGCATAAATTGAATATATAGATCATTAGAATAGAGAGCTCAGAAATAAATTCACATATAGGGTCAATTAATCTGTGGCAAGAATATACAAGGAATATACAAGTGTTGAGAAAATTAGACTGTCACATACAAAGAAATACAACTGGAACCCTTTCTGATAGTTCTGTTCAGTTCAGTTGCGCAGTCATGTCCAACTCTTTGTGACACCATGGACTGCAGTATCCAGGCTTCCCTGTTCATCACCAACTCCCGAAGCTTGCTCAAACTCATGTCCATCGAGTCAGTGATGCCATCCAACCATCTCATCCTCTGTTGTCCCCTTCTCTTCCTGCCTTCAATCTTTTCCAGGATCAAGATCTTTTCCAATGAGTCAGTTCTTTGCATCAGGTGGCCAAAGTATTGGGAGTTTCAGCTTTAGCATCAGTCCTTCCAATGAATATTCAGGACTGATCTCCTTTAGGATGGACTTGTTGGGTCTCCTTGCAGTCCAAAGGATTCTCAAGAGTCTTTTCCAACACCACAGATAAAAATTATCAATTCTTCAGCACTCAGCTATCTAACAACATAAACAAAAATTAACTCATGTTGGGTTAGACACTTGAACATAAGATCTGAACCATAAAAGTCTTAGAAGATAGCTGCTGCTGCTGCTGCTAAGTTTCTTCAGTCGTGTCCAACTCTGTGTGATCCCATAGACGACAGCCCACCAGGCTCCCCATCCCTGCGATTCTCCAGGCAAGAATACTGGAGTGGGTTGCCATTTCCTTCTCCAATGCATGAAAGTGAAAAGTGAAAGTGAAGTCGCTCAGTCGTGCCCGACTCTTAGCAACCCCATGGACTGCAGCCTACCAGGCTCCTCCATCCATGGGATTTTCCAGGCAAGAGTACTGGAGTGGGGTGCCATTGCCTTCTCCTAGAAGATAGCATAGGTAGTATACTTCTTGATACAAGTTTTGGTGATGATTTCTTTGAAATTAACAACAAAAGCTAAAACAACAAAAGCAAGAAGAAACTAATGGCACTCCATAAAATGAAAAGCTTCTGAACAGTAGATGGAACTATCAACAAACTGGAAAAGTCATCTACTGAATGGAAGAATATATTTGCAAATGATATATCCAGTGAGAGGTTAATGTCCAAAATTTACAAAGATCTCACACAACTCAACAACAAAAAAGCAACCTGGTAAAAAAATGGGCAGAGGACGAGAATGGACATTTTGCCAGAGAAGAAATACAGATGGCCAACAGTCACATGCAAAGATGCTCAACATCACTAATTTTCAGAGAAAGTGTTAGCTGGTCAGTCGTGTTCAGCTCTTTGTGACCCCATGGACTGTAGCCCACCAAACTCCTCTGTCCATGGCAAGAATACTACAGTGGATTGTCATTTCCTTCTTCAAGGGATCTTCCCAAACCTGGGATCAGACCTGGGTCCCCTACATTGCAGGCAGATTCTTTACCTCTGAGCCACCAGAGAAGTATAATTTTCAGGTAACTGCAAATCAAAACTGCAGTGAGACATCATCTCACATCTGTAAAAATGGCTATTATCAAAAAGACAGCATATAACAAGTGTTGTTGAGAATGTGGGGAATAAAAGGGAATCTTCATGCACTGTTAGTAGGCATGTAAATTGGTGTAGCCACTGGGGAAAGCAGTATGCAGGTTTCTCAAAAAATGAAAAATAAAACCACCATATGATCCAGCAGATCCAGCAATTCCACTTCTGTATATTTTTTTCTGAAGAAACCAAAATAGTAACTAGAAAAGATATATGCACCTCTACGTTCATTATAGCATTATTTACAGTGTTCAGATATGGAAACATCCTAAATGCTCATTGATAGAGGAATGGATAAAGAAGATATGGTTCATTTATACAAAGGAGTATTGCTCAGTCTTACCAAAAAAAAAACAAAAAAGACTGGAATTTTGCCATTTGTGACAACATGGATGGACTTACAAGGGATTACGCTACATGAAATAAGTCAGACAGAGAGGCAAATATTGTATGATTTCACTTATATGTGGTGTCTAAATTACAAAAGAAATGAAAAACATAATAAAATAAAAACAGATTTATAGATACACAGAACATACAGGT
Source organism: Aepyceros melampus (assembly GCA_006408695.1). Taxonomy (NCBI): domain Eukaryota; kingdom Metazoa; phylum Chordata; class Mammalia; order Artiodactyla; family Bovidae; genus Aepyceros; species Aepyceros melampus. The sequence continues at coordinate 135,776 of SJXQ01005912.1, read as the reverse complement.
GGTTACCAGAGGGAAAGGACTGGGGACAATAAAGAAATAGGTGAGGGAGATTAAAAAGTACAAACTAAAAGTTATAAAATAATTGAGTCATGAATATAAAATGTACAGTGTGAAAAATATAGTCAATAATTTTGCAATATATTTTTATGGTGACAAGAAACTAGACTTATTTTGGTGAACATTTTGAAATGTATAGAAATATCGAATCACTATGTTGTATACCAGGAAATAATATAATGTTGTAGGTCAAATATACTTTACACACACAAGAAAACCCACTCAGAAAAAGAGATCAGATCTGGGGTTACCAGAGGTGTCAGGGGAAGGAGAAGGAGTTGGATAAAAACAATCAAAAGGACAAACTCCCAGTTACAAGATAAATACTGGGAATGTATTCAGTAATGTACACAACATGAAAAGCAATTGCTGAATTTAATATATGAATGTTGTTAAGAGGGTAAATTTTAAGAGTTCTCAATACAAAGAAATTATTATTTCTGTTTTTTAAATTTTGTATGTATATGAAATGACGGAGTTCACTAAACTTACTATGATAATCATTTCATGATATATGTCAGTCAAATCATTATGCTGTACAGCTTAAACTTATACAGTGCTGTATATCAGTTATATCTCAGTGTAACTGGAAGGGAAAAGAGTCAAGTTGTGAGTAAAAATGTCTGTGGGATAGAAAGTGAAAGTGTTAGTCATTCAGTCATGCCTGACTCTGTGACCACATGGACTGTAGCCCACCAGGCTCCTGTGTCCATGGAACTCTCCAAGCAATAATACTGGAGTGGATTGCCATTTCCTACTCCAGGGGATCTTTTCAACCCAGGTACTAGACCAGAGTGTCCTGCTTTGGCAGGCAGGTTCTTTACAACTGAGCCACTATGAGATCCCAATATAAAGGATATTTTAATAAAAAGTATTCAAATCTTTGAATGCATTTTTCTGTATACTTTTTCTAACAGTGAGTTCAAATATTTCATTAGAATATATTAAAATATTTTTAAACTAGAGTGTGGGAGGACTTCTCTAGTAGACCAGTGGTTAAGACTCCGTGCTTTCACTGCAAGGACACCCATTTGAACCTTGGTTGGCGAATCAAGACTCCACATGCTGCAGGATGTGGCCAAAAAAAGAAAAAAAAAAGTTGGGTGTGGGGAGTATGACCAAGATAAATTATTATAGAAACTAAGTCCACAAAACAACACTGAAAAAAAGGTTATTTTGTTCTTATTTTGGGGCTGGTGATTGGAAGGATGTCCATCTACTCTAGCTCATGAAAGACGACCCAACAGAGATGGAACCTAAAGAGTATTACTGAACCAGCTACATTAAAGTTGCTGAGGAAATAACTTGTACACAGGCTCCAACATGGAAAACTTTGCTTGGTTTGTCAAGCTAAAAACTACAGCTGTTGTTTAATATGAAAAAAGGATGGTGGTGTGCAATAAAACTGTCATGCCAGGCTAGAACCATGTCACGGAATGCCTTATAATCATAGTAAGGAGTTGGGGTTTTACTCTTACTATGATGATAAATCACTGAAGTATTTATGTTAAAAAAAAAAGTAAAGAACAAATATACACACTAAAGAGACAGTAGAAAGCAAAAGTAGACTATAGAGGCATAAAAATAGACGAGGTTGATTTGTTAAAAGGTCACTACAATGATGTGTGTAAGAGACGATGATGCAAGATTAATGAGAAATAAATGTCTTAGAAAGAAAGGCATATGGATAAACCCTTTTCTTTTTTATCTGTATTTTCATTATAAATATTTTGTAACTATATCTGAGCAATTATAAAATACAATCCTAAAATTAAAACATTTATCAAGTTTTTTCTACTTTACCATTCAGTGTTGAATTCACAAATAGTTCTTAAGAAAAGAGGCTAATTCATTTTTATAACTTTGGAAGAAGGGGAATGAAGTAAGCTATTGGTTTTTCACTAGGGCATCTTTCAACATCATGTCAGTCTGTATATGCCTCATGCAAAAGGCCTTCAAGATTTGAACCCACTATTCAGTCTCTCAACAAAGATCCATATGGTCAAAGCTATGGTTTTTCCAGTAGTCATGTATGTATATGAGACCTGAACCAAAGAAGGCTGAGCGCCGAAGAGTTGATGCTTTGAAACTGTGGTATTGGAGAAGACTCTTGAGAGTCCCTTGGACTGCAAGGAGAGTAAACCAGTCCATCCTAAAGGAAATCAGCACTGAATATTCATTGGAAGGACTGGTGATGAAGCTGAAGCCCCAATATTTTGGCCACCTGATATGAAAGCTGAATCATTAGAAAAGACCCTGATGCTGGGAAAGATTGAAAGCTGAAGGAGAAGGGGATGACAGAGGACAAGATGATTGGATGACATCACTGACCCAATGGACCACCATCTCTGGGAGATGGTGAAGGACAGGGAAGCCTGGTGTGCAGCAGTCCATGGGGGTCACAAAGAGTCAGACATGACTGAGCTTCTGAACAACAACAAATTCAGTCTCTCAAATCTGTGTACAAAATACAAATAACTTAAAAATAGTCACATATCTTTCTAAACCCAAAGGGGCTTAGATATTGTGGGAATAACAACTTTCAATGATGTTAAGAAGATCTATTAGTTGGCTCAGTAGTTTGTTTATTTTAGTATGCAGCCTTGTCAGTTCAGTTTTCCATTCAGAAGACATTTAGCCTGAGATCCCTGCTACAGGAACAGCAGCAGTTGAAATGCTAAATAACAGTTCTTTACGGGGCAAGTGTATAGTGTAGGCTGATCTCATCTTGTGTACCTGAGAACTATAAAAAGAGAGTGTACTGTGAAATAGCCTAATATATATATTTATATATGTTGAATTGAATGACCCTCTCTTAGTTTGCACTGTAATTTCTGAGAGATATTTACAGTATAAAACATCTAACTCAATGCCCAATAAAATGGAAAGTGAAATCATAACTGCTTAGTGGTGGCATGGTGAGCCAGCAAGAGATGTGAAGCCCTGTGGTTTGACTCCTGCTTTTCTGCTTTCTAGCTATGTGACCAAGGACAATCAAAACAAACTATCAGAGACAAAAATTTCTCATGCATGCAACACCAGCAGAAAAGAAAAAACAATAACAATGCCCTAACTCCCAAAGCTATTGGAATAATCAAATAAGACAATGTATATAAAATAATCTGAAAATTCAGTCACTGCTGTTAACTTTTACTACCAGGAGGATTCATCCTTTGCCTATAGGAAATCTCTTTGAATTTCACTTTTTCCCATAAGTCATAGATTCAAATATTCAAATATTTGTAAATTCAATATACTTAAATATTTATAAATCCAATGTATTGAAATATTTGTAAATTCAACCCATTTAGTCTTCTGTGATTTCTAAAAGTACACATTTTCAAATAATATTGTAGTTATATAGCACTTCATCTGGTTCTGTTACTAAGTCCAGGAATTTTATTATTAAAAAAAAAAACAAACTTCATCATTGTTCTGAGAAGTAAATGAAATTTTCAGTCTGGAAGATCTTATGGAGGTACTTTTAAAATTATTTCATAAATAATGGAAGACCCAGACAGGAACGGTTTCTTTTTAGACTCCTTTCTATGAGGTGTACACTTCTCTATTCTTCCAAGGATAGAGAGATGAATGTGACAGACACACATTTCAGGTGCTGTATTTCACAGTACCCAAAGACATGCTTTTACCTTGGAGCTTCAGAAAGCTGATGACATGATTATTTGAGGTTAGAGAGCAGCACTGTCTCTCATTCTTCCTCTTTCACTAGAGGGCTCAGGGTCTGCTTTACTCCAAGAATGAGCAATAAGAAAATGAACACATGTAGCTTCTCTCTCCAGTCCTTACATACTCTTCAGCATTGTAGCTAAAGTTACTGGTTTGTGTTAGTCCAAGTACTACAGTAGTATCTAAGCTCTTAAAACAGGCACCCATCCCATCCCACTTTCACATGAAGGTAAGAAGACAGTAATGCCTAAAGTTTTATAAACATTAAGTCATATAATTTTCCAAATAGCCCTGTTAATATTTATTTAGTCATCTCCACTTTATAGAGAAGGAAACTGAGGCATAGAGATGTAAAATGATTTCCACGCTTTAAAGCAGAAACTATACCTGGGGGACTTCCCTGGTGGTCTAGTGGTTAAGACTCCATGTTTCCACTGCAAGGGGCGTAGGCTCCATCTTGGTTGGGGAACAGAGACGCTGCTGCATGTCATGTGATGCAGCCAGAATGATCAAAATACAATTTTAAAAACACTGGACCTGGGTCAGGGACTCAATGTTTCTCTCTTGAGTTTGATGGCAGCTTCTTAGGTCACCAGTCAGTTCCCGAAATCTCCAGGGGAAAAGATGGTTCCAATTAGCCCTTATCTGCAGGGGATCCGTTCCAAAACTTCCACCACCTCCTCCATCCTGTGAATACCAAACTCCACGCATGCCCAGAGCCCTTGTAGATAATGGCATAGTACAGATGTCTCTCTGTATCTGTGCGATCAGTATCTATGTCTGTAGATAGGGAGGACTGACTACTCACATTTTGAGGAGTGACAATGATGAGATTCCAGTAGGAAAGATCAAGATAGAATCTAGTCATAAGCAATATTTGGTCTTTTTATAATAATTTTAAAATGATTAAAAATGTTGAAAAGCTGTAACTGATACTCGATATATTTATGGCTACAGGGGGCCCATCTTCCCCAAACTGTGACCATTACATTATTTCACATAGGCCACCAGGCACACATTACATAATCCTAGCTTTCAGCTGCTTCTGATTTTGTCTGAATTGGAACTAGTGACCTAGAAGCAAACAGTGTCATATTCCATTACTAAATGTCTTAGCTAGCCAGTTGCCCTCAGTTTTTTTTCCCATTAAACCTTAATCATATTTATTAGCATCATTCCCATTTTTGCCATCAGACAATTTAAAACCTCTCAAGAATGTGCCCTGACACAAATTATAGCTATTGTTTACACTACCTTCTTATAAAGGCAGACTGTCCCCAGGTGTGAGAATCACCATGAATTATGCCAGCTGCATTCTATTTCAGTATTTGTTTTCCTTTATTCTCTGTTATAATCTATAAATGATATTAGATGTGGTTGGAATGACAAGTGCCTTCTCAGATCCATAAGCAAAGGTAAATTCAAAAAGGAACCAACAGACACCTGTCCATCATAACCATGGCAAGCTGGTCCCAGATGTAGAGCTCGGTAAATTGATATAAAAATGCACTATCTGCTTTCATTTGATTTTTTTTTTCATTTCACCTTACAGACTCTAAGAACTCTAGAATACAATGTGAAAAATCACCCTTGCTTCATCATATTTTATCAACAAAATAATGCAAAACTATAAGAACAGGAACTAGTTCTATTTTCCCACTTTGGCTCTATATACTTTTCTCTATACTTAAATTTCTTGGAATGCTTGACATGTCTACAATGATCTGTGAAATAGAATGCCCAGGTAGAAAGGGCAAGTAGATCAATATTGCTTTAACAGAGAGAGTGCTTCATGAAGACACACAGGTACATAATTAAACATAACAAACATTTCCCAAGGACAGGTCTCTCAACTCAACAAAATCAAACTCGCATTCCCTTGTGCTTTACTCTGATGAGAACTTCATATCTTTGGAGTGCTATAAAGGGATCCAGAGGACAATTTCAATGGCTATTTATAGAAAATGATAGACACCCAGCTTAGAGATAAACCTAAACTTAAACAAGTATAAACACTATCGAATGATGTACTCAAGCAAACAGTTTGCACTTAATCTATATTTGAGATTTCAATTTTTAAAGAATTCCTTAGTTGACATTCATTGTAATTTCCTTACAAAGTTAAGAACAAGACTTTTTCTCACAGTAAAGCAAACCCATGATGATGAAGCTATTAAAATGATATTTTGTTTTAGGGATAATCTTATCAGCACATCACATTTCTTACAATTGAAGTAATCAGGGACTGTGACACATAAGTACAGTGACTTCACAATGTACGTTTCTCAGCTGCATGCATGCTAAGTCACATCAGTTGTGTCCCACTCTTTGTGACCCTAGGACAACAGCCCTCCAAGATTCTCTGTCCATTGGATGCTCCAGGCAAGAATACTGAGGTGGGTTGCCATTCTCTTCTCTATGAATCTTCTGGAGGCAGGGATCAAACCTGTGTCTCTTATGTCTCCTGCATTGGTGGGTGGATTCTTTACCACTAACGCCACCTATTTCTCAGTTTGAGTCCCTCAAAAGCAAATACTAAAGCAGATATATCTGGATAGTGAAGGAATTAACAAATAAGAAACAAAAGGGAGGGCAAGAATTAAGATTTCATTAATGAGTGGATTACTGCTGTTGGGAACTGGAGCTCAGTCCTGCTCTGGACCCTAAAAGAGATTTTGTAGAATTATTACAATCCAGGGAGGAAAGCAAGAAGCTACATACCTACTGCTGTTCACTGGTTGATAGACATTCATGGTGGCATAACTTCCTGCCAAACATAGTCCCAATGCCAAAGACTGACCTCAGGAAAGGGGGAGCAGAAAGCTGTAGGTATGAGTAAAATCAGCTCACCAAAACAGAATCTGACTTCAGAGGTGGGCTAAGGAATATGAGAGGACCATGCACTATGTCAGCCATAATACATATGGAAAACCCTAAGACAAGGAAGAATCCCACAAAGGAGACAACTATCCAGATGGAGCATATTCTTAAAAATTGAGAGAGCACTTCAGCTGCTGCTGCTAAGTCACTTCAGTCGTGTCTGACTCTGTGCAACCCCATAGACAGCAGCCCACCAGGCTCCCCCATCCCTGAGATTCTCCAGGCAAGAACACTAGTGTGTTGCCATTTCCTTCTCCAATGCATGAAAGTGAAAAGTGAAAGTGAAGTCGCTCAGTCGTGTCCGACTTCACGACCCCATGGACTGCAGCCCACCAGCCTCCACCCATGGGATTTTCCAGGCAAGAGTACTGGAGTGGGGTGCCATTGCCTTCTCCAGAGCACTTCAGCAGTAGCTACAAAAGAAGGTTACAAGCTCTGTTTTCCAGTGTCATTATCTCTATCTACTTAGAGTTTTGATGGAAACTATTCCCCCCCGAAAGAGAAAATCTTCTTTAACACTTTCCTCTTTTCAACGTATATGAGAGGCATGTTTGTTGCTCACTAAATACCATTGTCAAGTTGTCAGCTCTGTTTCCAAAGAAGTTAATTTTGTAAAGATACATGGATTCAGGCTCAGGGGAGGTTTGAAGTGATTTTAACCAGCAGATCCATGTAAGTACAGGTTTCTAAGATTCCATTCCCTACTTTGGAATTTAAGAGGATCCCAAGACACTGAAGCCTTCCCAGTTGGTGAGTGGTAAAGAATCTGTCTGCCATGCATGAGACACAGAGCTGTGACTTTGATCCCTGGGTCAGTAAGATCCCCTGGAGTAGTAAATGGCAACCTGTGCCAGTATTCTTGCCTGGAAAATTCCATGGACAGAGGAGGAAACTGGCAGGCTATAGAGTCGGACAGAGAGTCGGGCACAATTGAACACAGCACAGCAGAAGCAAGATATTGAATAGATAGGGCCATTTGTTCTGGAAGGGTTGAGCAAATTGTCAGCGTTCAGGAAGATGTCAGTGGTACTGTGTGAACAGTAAGAGATGTTCTGACTGCTGCAAAATATAAGTCTTTTTGAATAATATTGAATAATATCATCCTTAGCACTGGTGATATGGTATAGATGCTCCTGGAATGGTCTGGGAAACTGGCTTGTCTCCCACAAGTCTCCCTGGGAGCCTGTGATGAGTGGTTATGACCTGAGCGGAACACAGACACTCACTCACTGCAGACTCAGTCTTGTCCATGGCATCGTTAATTTTCTCTCTCCAGCAGAAGCCCACATAGCTCTATACCTTATATAGGGTCCCCTCATTTATTCCTGGGTTCTTGGAATTTTTGCTTCTTGCGGGCATGAGGGAAGTAGGAGTCTGACACTACTGTTCTTCTCACTCCATTTTTGTGATATGATTGTCATCATAGAGATTCTAGGGCTTAGATATTTGAGCCTTACCTAGTATAGCTCTCTTAAAACCTTAATTTCAGAGCTTCAGTTTGGAATTAAAAACACCAGGAACTATTCTCCTTGGTCTCAGATTCTGCTTTTGCACACGTTACCTGAGACTGGCCATTAGAGGTAGCCCAGCTAGCTGAGATGCACATAGGGCCACTGGACATCAAAAAGGAAAATTGCAAATAATATTTCAGAGTTTGGTATGCCATAAATATCACCTGCAACCTGGAATCATGAGCAATCTGTATATGCATTCAGTTCAGTTGCTCAGTTGTGTCCAACTCTTTGTGACTCCATGAACTGCAGCATGCCAGACCTCCCTGTCCATCACCAATCCTGGAGTTCATTCAAACTCATGTCCATTGAGTCAGTGATGCCATCCAGCCATCTCATCCTCTGTCATCCCGTTCTCCTCCTGCCCCCAATCCCTCCCAGCATTAGAGTCTTTTCCAATGAGTCAACTCTTCGCATGAGGTGGCCAAAGTACTGGAGTTTCAGCTTTAGCATCATTCCTTCCAAAGAACACCCAGGGCTGATCTCCTTCAGAATGGACTGGTTGGATCTCCTTGCAGTCCAAGGGACTCTCAAGAGTCTTCTCCAACACCACAGTTCAAAAGCATCAATTCTTCGGTGCTCAGCTTTCTTCACAGCCCAACTCTCACATCCATACATGACTACTGGAAAAACCATGGCCTTGACTAGATGGACCTTAGTCAGCAAAGTAATGTCTCTGCTTTTGAATATGCTATCTAGGTTGGTCATAACTTTCCTTCCAAGGAGTAAGCTTCTTTTAATTTCATGGCTGCAATCACTGTCTGCAATGATTTTGGAGCCCCCAAAATAAAGAAGTCTGACACTGTTTCCACTGTTTCCCCATCTATTTCCCATGAAATGATGGGACCAGATGCCATGATCTTTGTTTTCTGAATGTTGAGCTTTAAGCCAACTTTTTCACTCTCCTCTTTCACTTTCATCAAGAGGCTTTTTAGTTCCTCTTCACTTTCTGCCATAAGCATGGTGTCATCTGCATATCTGAGGTTATTGATATTTCTCCCAGCAATCTTGATTCAGCTTGTGTTTTTTCCAGCCCAGCGTTTCTCATGATGTACTCTGCATAGAAGTTAAATAAGCAGGGTGACAATATACAGCCTTGAAGTACTTCTTTTCCTATTTGGAACCAGTCTGTTGTTCCATGTCCAGTTCTAACTGTTGCTTCCTGACCTGCATATAGGTTTCTCAAGAGACAGGTCAGGTGGTCTGGTATTCCCATCTCTTTCAGAATTTTCCACAGTTTATTGTGATCCACAGAGTCAAAGGCTTTGACATAGTCAACAAAGCAGAAATAGATGTTTTTCTGGAACTCTCTTGCTTTTTCTGTGATCCAGCAGATATTGTCAATTTGATCTCTGGTTCCTCTGCCTTTTCTAAAATCAGCTTGAACATCAGGAATTTCATGGTTCACGTATTACTGAAGCCTGGCTTGGAGAATTTTGAGCATTACTTTACTAGTGTGTGAGCATTAGAGACCCTATATAATAAAAGTTTATAATAGATATATATTGAAATGGTTATGATTGAAAGTTTTAATTCTATATGATTTAGCTGCTAATATGATTTAGACTTCAATTTTTAATGAAGCAATTATAGTACTTTTGAAAATGTACTTGAAATAAAAGCCCACACATAACTTTGATAAAAAACAATGATCTGTATTTCATAAATATATTTTTTTTCTAATGAGTTAAAAATAACATATAGGTTTTCCAAATTTGTTTTCGTTACACCAAGTTATGTTATATAGCTTCTTAATTTTTCTATTAAATTATCTGCTCTTTCTCACATACACTCTGGTAGTCTTCTAATTTCATGACTATAGTCACCATCTGCAGTGATTTTGGAGCCCTAGAAAATAAAGTCTGTCACTGCTTTCACTTTTTTCTGCTTGTATTTACCATGAAGTGATGGAACTGAATGGCATGATTTTAATTTTGTTAAATGTTGAGTTTCAGGGCAGCTTTTCACTCTTCTCTTTTATCCTCATCAGGAGGCTCTTTAGTTCTTCATTTTCTGCCATTGGAGGGGATCATCTAATATCTGACTTTGTTTATATGTCTCCCATCAATCTTGATTCCAGCTTGTGATTCACCCAGCCTAGCATTTTGCACAATATACTCTACATTTATCTTAAATAAGCAAGGTTAAAATATACAGCCTTGGTGTATTCTTTTCCCAATTTTTTGACTTGCTCTCCATTTCCAAGAAAAACTAAAAATAGAATTGATGACAGCATTTGCATTGATAGTTGACATTTTCAGAGGTTTTAAAACTGGCATTAGGTGCCCAACATACAGATATTTGGGCTTCCTAGGTGGTCCACCATGAAAATATTATAGAATGACTGTGGACATGGTCATTTACATAGGGCATCAGCAATGCTGGTAGAGCTTTGGATAGCTGGTATCCACATCACAGCTGCACATTTAGGGACCATTGTCAGTATTGTTGCTGCTTTCACTATCAATGGTAACAGAGTATGTCCACAAGCAAGTTAGAAGAAAAAGAGAGGAAACTAAGAAGTTATGTGGAAGACTGGAGGACTGATGTATAGAGATTACCAGAGGTTCTAAAGAGGAGTCCAAATTTTTTTTAGATAATGTAAGAGAAAGAGCTACAAAGAAATTTTATGCTCAACATTTCAGTTCAGTTCGGCTGCTCAGTCATGTCCAACTCTTTGCAACCCCATGAGCCACAGCTTGCCAGGCCTCCCTGTCCATCACCAATCCCCGGAGTCCACCTAAACCCATGTCCATTGAGTCAGTGATGCCATCCAACCATCTCATCCTCTGTCCTCCCCTTCACCTCCTGTCTTCAACATTTCCCAGCATCAGGGTCTTTTTCAATGAGTCAGTTCTTCACATCAGGTGGCCAAAGTATTGCAGCTTAAGCTTCTGCATCAGTCCTTCCAATGAATATTCAGGACTGATTTCCTTCAGGATGAACTGATTAGATCTCCTTGCAGTTCAAGGGACTCTCAAGAGTCTTCTCCAACACCACAGTTCAAAAGCATCAATTCTTCTGTGCTCAGCTTTCTTTGTAGTCCAACTCTCACATCATACATGACTACTGGAAAAACCATAGCCTTGACTAGATGGAACTTTGATGGCAAAATAATGTCTCTGCTTTTTAATATGCTATCTAGGTTGGTCATAACTTTCCTTCCAAGGAGTAACTGTCTTTTAATTTCATGGCTGCAAGCACCATCTGCAGTGATTTTGGAGACCAGAAAAATAAAGTCAGCCACTGTTTCCACTGTTTCCCTATCTATTTGCCATGAAGTGATGGGACCAGATGCCATAATCTTAGTTTTCTGAATGTTGATCTTATAACTATGATCAAATTTATTTTAGAAATAAAGGATTAAATGATCTAGGAATCCAACTGTGTGTGTGTGTATGTGTGTATATATGTGAGTGTTCATCTATGCTTCAGTGACATAATTGTCACAGTAAATTCAAGGTTTGGGTCCTATTTTTACTCCTATAAGTCCTGAGAGTTTACATAATTATTTTCAAATACTGTATTTTCTCATTTAATTGAACATATCAATGCCTGTCCTGATTGCCTCACTTTCTTGTTGTATGGATAAAACAGAAGAATGCTTATGAAAGTGATTGATAAATTATAAAATGCTTTACAAATGCAAGCATTATTGTTTTCCAAATTAATTTGATGAATAATATATTGAACAGTTTTGTAACAAAGATCTAATAATACTAGCTTCAAAAAAATGGAATGGCATTTTCTGAATACAGCAATATTATTGATTTCAAAGTCCAGGTGATAATCAGTATTTAAGTCTCAAGGGAATAGGAACTAGAATGAAAACTGAGCATTAAAGATCTTCTGCCACATCTCTTGACTCATAGGGTTTCTCTTAGTGCTCTGCTTTCTGTTGGTCTATCCTATTTATCTCTCTGTGAATTGTTTTCCTGCCTCATAACCTTTTGTGCACAATGCCTCATATTTGCAGTTTTAACTATTTTTTTTTCTCTTTTTTAAGCTCTAGCAGATACTTACCACTGTGAATCTCTTCTATCTACCAGTTGCTTCAAATTTCTGAGATAGGGATCTGGTGAACTTGTTTTTCATGATGAAGAATACCATATAAATCATGAGCTATCAGTCTGTCCATTAGCTCCACTTAAACCATACTTCCTCCGTGATCTCATTATCTGTAGCTAGAGCAATGTGGTCAAGAAGTCCCCTGCCTACTTATAGTGGCTACACAGAGAGGCAAGTTCTTTGAGAAAAAGTAGAGTAGAAAGAGCAGTTTACAACACTGAGAAAATCTTTGCTATATTACCTTGTGCAATCTAGATATTATATTTGGGCTGCTATAACAAAAATAATTATTTTGGGTAGCTTAAACAAGACATTTATTTTTCTTATCTCTGGAGCTGAGAAGTTCAAGATCAAAGTACTAGTGGATTTAGAGTCTGATTCATAGGTAACTGTCTTTGATCTCTTTTTTTAAGGGCACCAATCTCATTCATAGGGGTTCCACCCCCTAATGACCTAATCACCTCTCCCCAGTATCATCATATTATTGGATTTGACAGATGAATTTTGGGACAACACAAACATTCAGTCCATAACAAGAGAGCAACAGTGAAATAACATGAAGGCACTGGATCCTGGGCACAGTGGAGTCATGGAAGAAAGCATAGGCAGAAAAAGTTTAGAAATGAGAAAAAACAATTTTACCAACTTGAGAATTCTGACTAGGTCTGCCTCTGAGTGCTATCATTTCTACTGAATATTTTATTAGTTTTTCTGACATGATGAATGGGTTTGTTAATATAGAAAAGTGAAACATAATGTGTTAAAGAGCCTCTTGATGAAAGTGAAAGAAGAGAGTAAAAGAGCTGGACTAAAACTCAGCATTCAAAAAAACTAAGATCATGGCATCTAGTCCCATCACTTCATGGCAAATAAATGGAGAAACAAGAGAAACAGAGATAGACTTTTTATGTTCTTTGGCTCCAAAATCATTGCAGATGGTGACTGCAGCCATGAAAGTAAAAGTAACTTGCTGCTTGGAAGGAAATCTATGACCAATCTAGATAGCATATTAAAAAGCAGAGACATTACTTTGCAACAAAGGTCCATCTAGTCAAAGCTATGGTTTTTCCAGTGGTCATGTATGGATGTGAGAGTTGGACTATAAAGAAAGCTGAGCACCGAAGAACTGATGCTTTTGAACTGTGGTGTTGAAAAAGACTCTTGAGAGTGAGTCCCTTGGACTATAAGGAGATCCAACCAGTCTATCCTAAAGGAAATCAGTTCTGAATATTCATTGGAGGGACTGATGCAGAAGCTTAGGCTGCAATACTTTGGCCACCTGATGTAAAGAACTGACTCATTGGAAAAGACCCTGATGCTGGGAAAAATTGAAGACAAGAGGAGAAGGGGAGGAAAGAGGATGAAATGATTGGATGGCATCACTGACTCGATGGACCTGAGTTTGAGGAAGCTCTGGGAGTTGATGATGGACCGGGAAGCCTGGTTACAGCAGTCTATGGGGTTGCAAAGAGTTGGACATGACTGAGTGACTGAACTGAACTGAAAAACTTTATGTTTTAGTTTATAAAGTATAATAGCACTTTGATGTTACAATAGATTTGCCTAATTATATTCTATTAAAGTTTATCTACATTCCTTGAGTACACACATTAGTAATCTTAAGGAACCCACAGTTTTTCTTGGTGGATAGAGCAAACATTCACAGACAAATGACTAGCATTTACAATGCCACTAATGTGACATTTGATGAAAGATGTCTAAAAACTTATACATATTTTCTGACAAACATTTAACATTTGGATTTTTTCTTATTTTTGCTTCTTTTCTGCAGTACTCTTACCTTTCTTATCCCTGAGACACTTTGATTGAAGAGGATTTGCCTTGTTGCTTTGCACATCTAAGTCAAGACGGGTCCCATTGATTACTTTGGGTTGACAAATGACACAAATGTTAGTTATCCTTTCTGTCTCTGTGTGTGAAGTCCAGATACATTATGTCATTGTACAAAACTGCTTATGAAATCAATAAACTCAGGGAAAATGGCTATAAAACAACAATTCTTTAAGTCAAGGGAAAGTAAATTGCTTGTGCTGCCTGATAGTTTGGTATTTGTTGCCTGTTTCCATAAGAGAGATATTCTTTCCAATAACTTCAGACTCAGGAATTATAGTTAGTCACCATAAGCCTATAAGTCTGATGCATTAATCTTTATATATGTTCCTTTCCATTGCATCTTGCTTTATTTATGGAAATCATTTTGCTAGAGTAATATCATAAGCTATACAACTTGTTTTCATGAGGAACTGAAGTTTTAAAAAATAGATCAAAATAAAACTAGTGATGAAATACCATTTGAAAAGTACCCTGAAGAAATTACTATTTATTGGTTTTGATAAATGTTTCCCAGATTTTCTTTGATGTTGAAAGCTTGGTTGTGTTTATAAGTCATCACTTAACACTCTAGTGATTTTTTTGAAGTATAACACTTTGGACCATCACTTTTTTGTTCTAATCCTGGACTCATCTAATGTTTTTTATCTTGTACCATTTGTTATGTTTAAAGAAAAGGCTATGAGAGCTTATCATAAAACAGAGCATGTGAATGTGATAGGAAAGGTTTTCAAATTTATAGTCATCCCACAATCTTCCCTGATGGTTCAGACAGGAAAGAATCTGCCTGCAATGCAAGAGATGTGGGTTCATTTCCTGGGATGGGAAGATCCCATGCAGAAGGGAATGGCTACCCACTCCAGTATTCTTGCCTGGAGAATTTCATGGAGAGAGGAGCCTGGCAGGCTACAGTCCATGGGGTTCCAAAAAGTCAGACACCAGACACAACTGAGTGACTTTCACTTTCATTTTCAAAATCTTCAGGAGAAAAAAGTAATATCTGATTGAAGTTGTGATTGTAAAAATGTTGTCCATACAAATGTGTTTATTTTACTGAAATTTCAAATGAAAAAATTCTCATTGGAATAAATGTTTTGATCAATTTCTTGGTAATGTTACCATTATATCTCCAGCTGCCATTAATATCTTCTTAGTAAGATGTTGCTCCAGCCATCTCAGCTTATGGAATTGGCCATAAGAATTTTAATTAAAACATGCTGAGTAACTTTATGAGTGAAGAATCTAATCTATTTTGGTCTAGGACCTAAGTTGTGGCAGGTCAAAGTGCCTAATATACATTTTATTATTAATAATTATAATATTATCAATGTTATTAACTTAATGGTAGATTAAAATACATTTTGTTTAATTGCTCTTTAAGTGTATTATTGTCAATCATTTATTTATTTTTAAAGATGAGCTCACAGTTTTTGAAAGAAAATTATTAGTGCATGCAGGAGTCCAGAGACCCACATATTCAGGAGCATTCTCAATATTAAGTAAGAAAAAAAGTAGCAATAATCAAGGTTACTAACTCTTACAGCCTTTCAGCTAAAAACAATGCATTAAATTTATTCAAAGCTTACTAAATTCTGAGCATGTTACAATTTTTTTACAACCATCTTTTGGTTTAATCTTTATAGTAATTCTATACAGCAGGTATAGATGTCTCCATTTTATAGAGGTAAAGAAAAAAAGAAAAAATAATAAGTTTATCATACAAGGATTTGAAGTGGCAATATCAGGATTTAAAGCAAATTTTTCTGGTATTCAGCTGCTGCTGCTAAGTCGCTTCAGTCGTGTCAGACTCTGTGCGACCCCATAGACAGCAGCCCAACAGGCTCCTCCGTCCTTGGGATTCTCTAAGCAAGAACACTGGAGTGGGTTGCCATTTCCTTCTCCAATGCATGAGAGTGAAAAGTGAAAGTGAAATCGCTCAGTCATGTCTGACTCTTCGTGACCCCCTGGACTGCAGCCTACCAGGCTCCTCCATCCATGGGATTTTCCAGGCAAGAGTACTGGAGTGCGTTGCCATTGCCTTCTCCATCTGACAGAGCCTAGGCTTATTCCTCTCATCTTTCTCTAGATAAGGAAAGGCAAGTCTAGCAAAGGTATTAATGAGAGTGAAGTTGCTCAGTCGTGTCCAGCTCCCTGCAATCCCATGTAGCCTACCAGGCTCCTCCATCCATGGAATTTTCGAAGCAAGAGTACTGGAGTGGGTTGCCATTTCCTTTTCCAGGGTCGCTTCATACCCAGGGATCAAGCACAGGTCTCCTACATTGCAGGCAGATGCTTTACCCTCTGAGCCACCAGGGAACCAAAGGTATTAATATGATGCATTTATTGTGTATATACAGTGAAGTTAAATTCCCTTCTAACACTTCATATTTGGTATACAGAGAGGACATCTTGTTCTTTAGCAGTACTTGAGCACACTTGATCTGCTTAGTAGGAGGAAATAAGCCTCAGTTCAATCTGGAACACTGTATTAAACACTATTCTACCCCAGCTGTGATGGATATTCTGTGTTCTCCCATACCCATTCTATCATTCACTGACCTGTTCTACGCCCAAGAGTCCAGGGCAGTCTTGCCCTCTGATTTCTGTTGGATTTGGAAAATGAAAGGAATTAACTGAAGATGAGAAGAGTGAAGGAAATAATATCTAAGATACTATTCAAATCCATTCCTTCTTTGAAGGACTAGTGTTTTGGCAGGGGTTCACTTTCTATGACTACGGCTCTAGTCCAGTTGTGTAAGCCCACAGTCTATACTCACTACTTCAGGGACAGTAATGGCTTTATCTTATTTCCAGCTCTGAAAAGCATCCTTCTGTTAAATTCCCTTCAATTATCCCTTTGAGGGTACAACCTGTTTCTTCCTAGGATCCTAATTAACATATAATCCTTTAGAATAAATCAAGAAGCTTTTTCCCAAGAAGCGGCTATTTACTTTAGCTTGTGTAGTCATGCTGCAAAGAAAGAACAAATATAGATTTTGTTGGCACAGTGCAAAACTGAAAATTCCAAACTCTTACATGATTGAATCTGATTCTGGTCAGCATCCCTAATGAAAGGGTGTGTTTCATGTAGTCTTAGACCTGGCTTAGACCTGGGTTATCTAGGAGATGAGACTTTTATTAGAATAAAGAATATCCATGTTTTTAGATCAATGTTCTATCCGAGATAATTTAAGAAATACTAAAAGAGACTAAGTAATATGTCTCTGCTAAATATACATAATGTGGGGCTCTATTCACCGCAGGCACAATGATATAGGACAATACCTTTGTATCATGTCTGGCAATGTGCTCCGCAGGAGCAAATTATTCTTGATAGAGACAGGGCAGGAGCAGGCAAGGACTCTTGTCAGGACTGCAGCTATGTCTTCTGCATGGAGAGAACCAAGAAGTATTCCTCTGTAATTAACCTTATACTCAATGAGATTTCACATTTTAAACAATGAACGCGATGATGACAGAATGCTAATGACACTGAACTAAGGAGTCTGAACAGCACATCTAAAAAAGGACAGCAGTGTCCCAAATAACCCTAGAAACAAAATTCTATGACAAATTAATGAAATTCATTAAGTAGAGTTCAGGACAATATACTTAACCAGAAGGAAATCAAGCTGAACAAATTCAATATGAAAAAAAGCTTTGTTGTAAATAAGGAAATCAGAAAAAGAATTAATGATGAGAATCATTCAAAAAATGATTTTAAAATGGTATCATATATACACACACACACATATTTATATATACACTATGATGTATATGGGCTTCCCTGGTGGCTCAGAGGGCAAAGCATCTGCCTGCAATGCAGGAGACTGGGGTTTGATCCCTGGGTCAGGAAGATCCCCTGGAGAAGGAAATGGCAACCCATTCTAGTACTCTTGCCTGAAAAATCCCATGGATGGAGAAGCCTGGTAGGCTACAGTCCATGGGGTTGCAAAGAGTCAGACATGACTGAGCAACTTCCCACTATGATGTATATATACATCAGTATGATACTTTACCAACAAAAGTCTGTATAGTCAAAGCCATGATTTTTCCAGTAGTCATGTATGGACATAAGAATTGGACCATAAAGAAAGCTGAGAGCCACAGAATTGATGCTTTTAAACTATGGTGTTAGAGTATATACTTGAGAGTCCCTTGGCCTGCAAGAGGATCCAACCACTCCATCCTGAAGGAAATCAGTCCTGAATATTCACTGGAAGGACTGATGCTGAAGCTGAAACTCCAATACTTTGGCCACCTGATGCAAAGAACTGACTCATTGGAAAAGACTTAATGTTGGGAAAGACTGAAGACAGGAGGAGAAAGGGACGACAGAAGATAAGATGGTTGGATGGCATCACCAACTTGATGGACATGAGTTTGAGCAGGGTCTGGGAATTGGTGATAGAGAGGGAAGCCTGGTGTGCTGCATTCCTTGGAGTGGGAAAGAATTGGACACAACTGAGCTTCTGAACTGAATGATATATGCATGTGTGTGTGTGCTGTCTCTTCAGTTGTGTCCAACTCTTTGCAGCCCTATGGATTCTAACGCCCACCAGGCTCCTCTGTCCATGGGGTTCTCCAGGCAAGAATACTGGAGTGGGTTGTCATGCCCTCCTCCAGGGGATCTTCCTGACTCAGGGGTCAAATCTGCATCTCTTAACATCTCCTGTATTGGCAAGCAGGGTTTTGTTTGTTTACCACAAGTACCAATATCTTTAATGAATTCTAAATTAGAACATTATAAATATACAGTTTATAAATTATGTAAAAAGCAGTATGCATAATGTCATCTCTTTGGGTGATTGTAAGATATCCCATATATTATACCTTTGGTAAAATGCTGTTGTCTCACTAATCTATTTTTACAAAAAAAAAAAAAAAAGCATCCAAAAGCATAGTGGCTTAAAAGAACACCTCTATTTGTCCATGATTCTTGAGTTGACAGTTGGGTTGGGTTTAGCTGATAGTTTTCTGCTAATCTCACCTAAGTCATGTATTCATCTGCAGTCAACTGGTGGCTCCAGAAGGACAGATGGTCCAAAATATTAATAGCCCTACACATTTTGGGCATCTGATGTTTTGTTGGTTGGGTCTCTCTTTCCAGTAGTATCTCACCCTCAAGGAGCTTATCTCAGGCTTATTTGCAAGGTTTCAGCATGTTCTAAGATAGTTCCAGCAGAATCTACAATTACTCTTGAAGTCTGGATCCAGAAATCAATTTCACCACTTTCACCAGCATTTTAACAGCATCAATTTCACCACTTTCTCTTGGTCAAAGAATGTCCTCAGGGCCAACTCAAATTCAAAAAAGTGGAAATAGACTTTAACACTTGATGAAAAAAAGGGCTAGTAGACACATTACAAAGAAATATTTTACATCTACAAAGTAGATGTAAGAATGATCTGTAGCCATCTCTTGCAATGGACTACACTTATTTATGAATCATTTATTATTATTTCTATGCTTTCTATACTTGAATATAATGTTTAATTCAATAAATTATCAATTCTGAAGAATACCTAGTCCTATAGGACTGAAAATTTAGGTTATCTGTGCATGTGTTCCCAAAGATGGGGAATATTTTTATCTTTTCTCTTCCCATGTATGCCAATTTAAAACAAATCTCAAGGCTGTTACTTATTTTACCTGTAAAAACCTGCATATTCTTTCTAGTGAAATAGAAAAAAATTCCAATGAAGGCTTTAAATTAAATAAAACTACAAGTTCAGGTTAAATTATATCAACTAGTTAAGGGTATTACACTTTCTTTAATTTCTAAAATATTTGAAGTAATTCCATGATGAGAAATGATGCTTATAAAAGGTGAGCTGTAGTTGAAACACATATAAATGAAGATTATGAGTCACACTTATAGGCACTTATAGTTTAATGACTTCCAATTAGTTATCATGTTCTGTGCCCCCAGCAAACAGCTTATCTTGCTCTCCAAACTGTTTCTTCCTCTCTGTTCTTTGGACGGTAGTCACTGGAGCAACAGGCTAATGGTGGAAGATGTTTTAAGAACATCTGCTCACATTGTAAAATTAGCCCTGTGACCAACCTAGATACCATATTGAAAAGCAGAGACATTACTTTGCCAACAAAGGTCCGTCTAGTCAAGGCTATGGTTTTTCCTGTGGTCATGTATGGATGTGAGAGTTGGACTGTGAAGAAATCTGAGCGCTGAAGAATTGATGCTTTTGAACTGTGGTATTGGAGAAGACTCTTGAGAGTCCCTTGGACTGCAAGGAGATCCAACCAGTCCATTCTGAAGGAGATCAGCCCTGGGATTTCTTTGAAAGGAATGATGCTAAAGCTGAAACTCCAGTATTTGTCCACCTCATGCGAAGAGTTGAGTCATTGGAAAAGACTCTGATGCTGAGAGGGATTGGTGGCAGGAGGAGAAGGGGAAGACAAGAGGATGAGATGGCTGGATGGCATCACGGACTCAATGGACGTGAGTCTGAGTGAACTCCGGGAGTTGGTGATGGACAGGGAGGCCTGGCATGCTGCGATTCATGGGGTCGCAAAGAGTCAGACACGACTGAGCGACTGAACTGAACTGAACTCAGTGGCTTTTTGCTTTTATTTAAACTTATTTGTGAAGAAATGAGATGGCATGATATAGCACTTGTTGAAGGAAATATTTTCTTCAAAGAGTAAAAATTGTTAGAATATTTATATACATAAGGTTAAATAAAATCAGAGAACCACTGAAACATTTCTTTCCATGAATGTTGTACACTGAAAAGAATTAATTCAAATTTATATTTTTTCTATGAAGATAATTTATATGAAGAAAATATGAACTATAAATATTTCTGATATTGTTACATTTGTTACAGAAGCCTGAAAACCAACATGTCTTGCATGTTCTTGAAACCTA
The DNA here is from genome assembly GCA_006408695.1 of Aepyceros melampus. Lineage (NCBI taxonomy): Eukaryota > Metazoa > Chordata > Mammalia > Artiodactyla > Bovidae > Aepyceros > Aepyceros melampus. The sequence continues at coordinate 114,829 of SJXQ01005912.1, read as the reverse complement.
GCACTTTCCCTGGCATTTTCTATTCTACCTTTACTGTAGAAGAGGCTACTTCTATGGCAACTCTTGATGCAAGAAGAACGGGCTTCTCTGCAATCTTATATTCCAGTGGGAAAAGGTGGTGCGTTTGTGATGTATGTTATAGTGTCACTGAGACAAAGAAAAACACTGCTTTGCATGACTAATGTTCTGTAGCACCCTCAAGTGCTACAGAAAGGGACCTAAGAACAGAGACTAGGCTGCACACTTGGGTGTCTCTTATCTGGTTATTCACTTTGGGATGTCCCTGAGGTTGATAGATGTTTTGGGTAGATATAGTGTCTATTTTATACATAATAAAGTCTATTAATTCACTATCTGGATAGTCCATTTAGAATATTTTTCTTACCACACATGATCCAGATAATTGCCTATGCTATCCACTTGTATCTAAGTTTAAATACAATATATTTCTAATTATAATAATGATTGTTATCATAGTTTACACGGAAAACAGAAGCTTGATTTTTTTTTTCTTGTTTTCCATATTTCACAGAATGTGAGTAGTCCAATTTTGTGAAGTTAGGAGCTCATAACTAAATTCTTTAATCAAGTTTCTCATACATGTGTGCATGTTCATTTGCTAAGCTGTGCCCTCCTCCAGGGTAACCTTTCCAATCCAAGGATAGAACCTGTGTCTCTTCTGTCTCCTACACTGGAAAGCAGATTCTTTACCATTTGCTGCTGCTGCTACTAAGCCACTTCAGTCGTGTCATAAGCGTCCCATAGATGGCAGCCAACCAGGCTCCTCTGTCCATGGAATTCTTCAGGCAAGAATACTGGAGTGGGTTGCCATTTCCTTACCACTTAGCCACCTGGAAAACAAATTTCTCATATTTAAGTTTTTACTTAATATATAAAATAAAATGGTTGTGTACAAATTTGATTTTCCAGAAAGTAAGTATATGTTATTGTTCGGTTCATTTTCTGAGAAGGAAGTATCTTTAGGAAAAACAAAATTCCTCACCCAAAAGAGAAAATATGCTAGATTTACCTCTCTATTTTACTAAATTAATCTTGGAAAGCTGTGCACTCAGATCTAATCCCAACCCAAATTTTAGTATAGCTTGAGCCACTATTCAAAATTAACTTGTTCTATGTTTATAATTGTGTTTATTGAAATATCATTGATGACAGTATTATGTTAGTTTTAGGTGTATAGCAAAGTGATTCAGTCAGATTCTTTTCCATTATAGGCTATTGCAAGATATTGAATATAGTTCCTGTGACAGGAAACTTGATAGTGTGTCCTTGTTGTTTATTTTATATTTAATAGTTTGTATCTATTAATCCCAAGCTCCTAATTTATCCCTCCCTCCACCTTTTGGTAACCATGTTTGTTTTCTATATTTGTAATTTAAAAGTAGGCATACTTTTCTTGGTAAAATTCACTCTTACATATTGTTTGAGTTTTTTAATATAAATTTATTTATATTAATTGGAGGTTAATTATTAGCTACATGCCAACTCATTTAGGTTTCTGAATTTATTGATATCTTTCTTTCTATTAGTATAAAATACAGGAGAAAAATAAATTATAAATAGTAATTGGGTGAAATCAAATCTATTACTCATTTGACTTCTAGATAAAAATATCAAGTTCATGGAATAGGAAATAGGCAATCTTAAGAAACAAACCAAAACCAAATAAAAAAGATGCTGTGGTCAATATAATTTGGGGTAACAGTGTACATTTTATATGCCATTAGAAATCCAAGCATAAGCTACCACATAAGAGGTTCTGAAAAGTCTCCCAAAAAAGAAACCTATCTTACTTTAATGTTTTTTTAGTAATTTCCAAATATTCTATCATCACGGAACACCTTTTTCTCATAACTTCCTAAGGCACAAATATTTCTCTGGACATATGGGAAATGCTCAGACAACAAAAATGTCTTATTTTGAATACTTAAAAAGCTGCTCTTCTACAATAATTTTTTGCAGAGTCTGATTATTTAGAAGCAAATTCATTTTACAGTTGTCAACATTTCATTCCTGGAATGTAGAAGTATTGACTGAACTTATTATTCATGCAGAACAACCCAAGAGAATAATTTTAACAAGTTCAATTAAGTCAGATGCATAAATTAATTTGAAACAACAAACTATTTCTGGAAAAGGAGCATTTGAAAAAAATTTTTTTCAAGGATATCACGGTGGCTTAATTTACAATTATCTTAAATTGATTCTGGGGAAAATAATATACGTAGATGAAAATTTAGACTACCTACTTTCAATTATCATAATATCTGCATGGTTCAGCTTTCCCAAAGTATCCATGGCTTTTCCTTAGACACTCTGAAGGAGCTACAGCTAGAATTAAGAATTATAGGTGCACCAAGATAACACTGAAGTTCACATCCATTTCAGTAACGTTTAATTCAAATCAGTTAATATTTATTGAGTGAATTTATTGAGTGTCTACTATTTGACATTCCCTATGTAGACTTTGTATTGTTTTTTTCCTCTTTGCTGACTTTATATCACCTTATTTTATTTTAAGGTCAGTACTTGGAAAAAGTTATTCAGTATAGACAGAAAAGCTAAAGTTCATTGAAATTAATTGTGTTGTAAATACTTCATAATTAGTAAACTGTGGGGTCAAAATATAGAGCCAGGTGTTCTTACACCACCTCCATGAATCTGACCACATGACTGCAGTATTCTGCTACTAGATTTTCCCATGGGAGAGATTTTGGGGTATTCCTACTAAGAATGCACATATTTAAAACTAACTGGGTGCAGACTATGTTGCTGCCATATTGTTATGTGTGTCCAACTTCTTTAAGTATACTGTCTTCTTTATAAATGGTAATAACCATTAAGAGGATTGAGTTAATCAATGTGAAATACTTGGTACAGCACCTAGCACACAGTAAATGTTCGCTTAATGCTAGCCAAAACAATTTTAATAACTTTGGAATGTGTTTGTTTTTTAATTGGGGAATCAACTAGTTATTCTTTTTTTTTATACTGCATTTTCAATATGTGTAGATTTTATTTATAAACATTGTTTAAAGATTTCAAAACTTCTGCATTTGTATTTTCTTATTATATCTTAAAGATTATTCAACTTTTTGAAATTATTCTTTCAGCATTTTCTCCTACATTTCTAAACACCATGCAATTCATTGGTATTTCTCTTAACACTGTAAGAACTGTCACTGGATACCCACAATGGAAGTATTAGTATTTAGCTTTCTGTCGTATACCTGCCTCCACATCACATATTCATGCTTCTAATTTCCCACTCTCCCAATGTAAACATAGCAATTTTTGTCATTTCTGTATTCAACCTTTATGTGTATATTGCTGAGCCATATACACAGTAATATCTGAATAACACTTCCTTTACTGCACAACTTTTATTTTAGCTGGAGGTAGTATAATTACTTCTATTTTTCTGCTTTGTTTTCTATACACTGAACACGAATTTATCCTCCTATTCCTTTTTCAGTTGCATAATTTTTTCTTTAATGTGTTGAATACTTTCAGTCAGTATTCTATGAAATTTCATCTTGAAAGGCTCTTTCACAGCCTCTTTTTTGAGGGTAGGAGTGAGTAGGAGAGCAATACCCTTAAACATCCCAGGGTTTTTCCTTTGCTTCTTTGTGCCAAATGCATGACTTCTTTGTTTACACTCTTGGTTTTATGAAGTATATCCTGCCATGGCTTTCTAAAACGAGTGTATTAGAGTAAATGTTTGAGATACTGCCTGTGTACAAATGTATATTTGAGTGATAGTTTAGTTTGTTTATGGGCTTCCTTGGTGGCTTGACAGTAAAGAATCTGTCTGCAATGTGGGAGTCCTGGGTTCAGTTCCTGGGTTGGGAAGATCCCTTGGAGAAAGGAATGACTACCCACTCCAGTATTCTTGCCTGGAGAATCCCATGGACAGAGGCTACAGTCCATGAGGCCACAAACAGTCGAACAGGACTGAGCTATTAACACTTTCACTTTTACACTCACTTAGTTTGTTTATATTCCAATTAAAAGTGTTTTTATGCTAAACATTTTCTATTGTTTTTTTAGCTTCCAGTGCTCCTGCTCAAAAGATCAAAAGAATAAAATGCTTTTATATCTTTGAATTTCTTAGTAAGACATCCTTTCTCTCTCTGAAAATCTTTTCTTTGCCTTTAAACTTCTGAAATTTCACAGGAATATGTCTTTTTAAAATGTATTTTCATACCATGCAGTATCATTGGATAGCAATAAATATCAATTACACCATACTGGGATTCTCTGGTAGCTCAGTTGGTAAAGAATCTGCCTGCAGTGCAGGAGACCCCAGTTCAGTTCCTGAGTTGGAAAGATTCACTGGAGAAGGGATAGGCTACCCACTCCAGTATTCTTGGGCTTCCCGCATGGCTCAGCTGGTAAAGAATCCACCTGAAATCCAGCAGATCTGGGTTTGATCCCTGGGTTGGGAAGATCCCCTACAGAAAAGAACCGCTACCTACTCCAGTATTCTGGCCAAGAGAATTCCATAGACTGTATTCTCCATGGGGTTGCAAAGTGCAGACACAACAGAGCGACTTTCACTTTCACGCCATACTTATTAGACAAGTAAAGGTATTCTCTACATCTTTTAATTAGGACAATTCCTTAAAACATTTTGTTATTAATTTGATAGCTTCTTATTCTTTCTTCTCGCTTGGATGCTAGATCTTTTGAAGTCCTCCTCTAATTTTTTTAAATTTTTCTCTCCTATTTTTTCTTTAATTTTCTACCCTCTGAAAGATTCCTACCATCTGAGAGATTTCATCAACTTTTATATGCAGTTTTTCTACTCTCATCATTTTAATTTTCTAGGGATATCTTTTTGTTCCATAAATAATATTTTTATAATATTATGCTCTTATCATAGCTCAATACATTTTCATACATCTCTGAGGTTATAATTATCAGTTTTGTTTTGTTTTTTTATTTTGTAGATTTACAATAGTTGCAAAAATAGTACAGAGTGTCCTCATATACCTACACTCATTTTCTCTTAAGGCTAATATCTTTCATAACCATTGCACAAAGCTCAAAATGAAGAAATTAACATTAACAAAATACTATAAATTAAACTATACACTTCATTCTAATTTTACCAGAATTTTTTTCCTTTAATGTGTTTCTGCTTTATTGACTATGCCAAAGCCTTTGACTGTGTGGAGCACAATAAGCTGTGGAAAATTCTGAAATAGATGGGAATAGCAGACCACCTGTCCTACCTCTTGAGAAATCTGTATGCAGGTCAGGAAGCAACAGTTAGAACTGGACATGGAACAACAGACTGGTTCCAAATAGGAAAAGAAGTACATCAAAGCTGTTTATTGTCACCTTGCTTATTTAACTTCTATGAAGAGTACATCTTGAGAAATGCTGGGCTGGAAGAAACACAAGCTGGAATGAAGATTGCCAGGAGAAATATCAATAACCTCAGATATGCAGATGAAACCACCCTTATGGCAGAAAGTGAAGAGGAACTAAAGAGCCTCTTGATGAAAGTGAAAGAAGAGAGTGAAAAAGTTGGCTGAAAGCTCAACATTCAGAAATCAAGGTCGTGGCATCTGGTCCCATCACTTCATGGGGAATAGATGGGGAAACAGTGGAAACAGTGTCAGACTTTATTTTGGGGGGCTCCAAAAATCACTGCAGATGGTGACTGCAGCCATGAAATTAAAAGATGCTTACTCCTTGGAAGGAAAGTTATGACCAACCTAGATAGCATATTCAAAAGCAGACATTACTTTGCCAACAAAGTCCATCTAGTCAAGGCTATGGTTTTTCCAGTGGTTATGTATGGATTTGAGAGTTGGACTGTGAAGAAAGCTGAGCGCCAAAGAATTGATGTTTTTGAAGTGTGGTGTTGGAGAAGACTCTTGAGAGTCCCTTGGACTGCAAGGAGATCCAACCAGTCCATTCTGAAGGAGATCAGTCCTGGGTGTTCTTTGGAAGGAATGATGCTAAACCTGAACCTATAGTACTTTGGGCATCTCATGCAAAGAGTTGACTCATTGGAAAAGACTCTGATGCTTGGAGGGATTGGGGGCAGGAGGAAAGGGGACAACAGAGGGTGAGATGGCTGGATGGCATCACTGACTCGATGGACATGAGTCTGAGTGAACTCTGGGAGTTGGTGATGGACAGGGAGGCCTGGCGTGCTGCAATTCAAGGGGTCGCAAAGAGTCAGACACGACTGAGCGACTGAACTGAACTGACTGAATTGAATGTGATCTCTTCCACAATTCCGCACAACACTTAACCATCATGTCTCCTTAGTCTTCTTATATCTGTATCAGTTCCTCAGTCATTCCTTGTCTTTCTTGATCTTTCTTTTAAAGAGTATTGGTCTGTTGTTTTGTAACATACCATTCAGTATGTGTTTATGTAGTGTTTTCCCATGATTAGATTGAGGTTGTGAGTTCTACAGAAAACAAGGTAATGTACACTTCTCAATATTTCATCTCAAAGATACCTGATATTTATATGTCTTATTACAGATGACAGTTGCCTTGATTATCTGGGTAAGGTGGTTTCTGCCTGTTTTATTCACTATAAAAGTACTTTTTTCTTCGTATTAAATTTTGCAGTTAATTAATATTTTAAGAGAGATTCTTGAGAATGCAATATTCTATTGCATCTCACACATTGGCACCTTAGCTTTAGCTTCCATGGTCAGGGGTATATATTACTCACAATAATTATTTTCTTCATGTATAATTGTGATTTTTATTTTTCTCATGCCTTCTTCATCTAATAATTGAAATTCTCATTTTTAATTGGGGTATGGTTGTTTTACACTGCTTTATCAATTTCTCCTATACAGCAATGTGTTGAATTATTTTATAAGGAAGAATTCTGTCTTCTCTTCCAATTCTTATTTATTTATATACGTATTGAGTCATGGATATTTATTTTATTCTCTGAGTTTAATACTATGATTTATTTTCTTGCTTTGATTGTTCTAGCTTTGATCCTTGACCATTGTGTCATTCTGGTTTCAGGGACCATTTAACATATGTTCACCTATTTTTGAGCACTTTTTTATTTAAAATATTATGCAATATAGAAAGCATAGCAAGATGTTCCAGGTTTATCATTTGTTTATATTGTCCCAGCCCTGGAATCAACAACTTTTCTAAGGAGCCCTGGTTAGAGTTAACTGAATAATGGTATTTAGAAACTAAATCTTGGCCTTAAGTCTAGGACTGTTTATAGGAACTTTGAGTGAACAGACCTTGAAAATATATGTATACACATATTAAGTCACGTATACACACACATATCTATATCCCCCAATCTGTCCTTTTGCCTCCTCCTTCCTTTCTAGTGTGCATTGTACCTTTGCACTATGTGTTACTGAGACCTCTCCAATGGCAGAATTACCTCCTTACCTGCAAAGATCAATTTTTCTGGCATTAGTTGTATAACTCCTTAAAATATAACATTCATTTCTCAATCCTATAAGGGGTCACAATGACCTACCACTTGTATGTGCAGACATCTTTGGTAAACTTTATATGTATAATGTCAATATAGTATTTCCCTTAAAGACAGTGGTTGGTACAGAACAGACAGGTCAGATGGCGAGATCTGGGCAGTACCTAATGGAAATTCTTAGTTAAAATACTTACTTATGACCTTATTAATATTCCTAGCTATATTTAGTTGTATTCTATTTTACAAAAATATTGTTTCTTGAATTCCCAAGTGTATGATTGAAACTCAGATAAAATTAGATTAGGAAATTTGAAAAGATTGACCAAATATATAGTTCTATAAGGTCAATGATCCTGATAGTATAACTCTGATATGGGAAAAAGCTATAAGAGGGAATCATTTCCCAGGCCATGACAAAGTAGTAAGACAGGCAGTCCAGACACTTTCTCTTTACTATCAACAGGGCCTCGTCCAGTAAAAGCATGCTGCGACTTATAAATGAAATACTCACCTGACCTGAGAATGAGCATTGCTATTGCCGTGGGACAAATTGGTCACAAAATGCCTCCCAGAGCTTGATTACAATTAAGACCAAAAAGAAAGAGATTGTAAAATAAAGAATGTTGTCCACCATCCAGTTCTAAAATAATCAAGTTGTTAATCAGTGCGGTTAATTAACCTACAAAGGAATTCAGAAGAAGATCAGGATGAAGCAGTTCATACTCTGGGAAAACTGACAAAACAAGCCTTCAGAGAGTTAGGTATTTTCATAAGAAAATGTTTTATGAACCTGAATTCTTGCATCTTCCCATACTTGGAAAAGCACTGAAAGCATTCACTAAGGTGTCCATTCCATGTGAATGGCTGTTTTTCAGTCACTAAGCTGGGTCTGACTCTCTGCATCCTCATGGGCTGTAGCATATCAAGCTTCCCTGTGCTTTGCTAACTCCCTAGGTTTGCTCAAATTCATGTCCATTGAGTTAATGATGCTATCTGACTATCTCATCCTCTGTTGCCCCCTTCTCCTCCTGCCCTCAATCTTCTCCAGCATCTTTTTCCAATGAGTTGGTTCTTCACTTCAGGTGGCCAAAGGATTAAAGCTTCAGCTTCAGCATCGGTCCTTCCAATGAATATTCAGGATTGATTTCCTTTAGGATTGAGTAGTTTGATCTCATGCTGTCCAGGGGACTCTCAAGAGCCTTCTCCAGCACCATAATTTGAAAGCATTGATTCTTTAGCTCTCAGCTTTCTTTATAGTCCAGCTCTCACATCCACAATAACTACTGGAAAAACCATAGCTTTGGCTATATAGACCTATGTTGGCAGAGTGATGTCTCTGCATTTTAATATACTGTCTAGGTTTGTCAAAGCTTTTCTTTCAAGGAGCAGGCATCTTTTAATTTTGTGGCTACAGTCACTGTCTGCAGTGAAATTGAAGCCCAAGGAAATAAAATCTGCCACTGCTTCCACTTTTTCCCCATCTATTTACCATGAAGTGATGAGACTGCATGCCATGATCTTAGTTTCTTGAATGTTGAGTTTTAAGCCAGCTTTTTCCCTCTCCTCTTTCACCTTCATCAAGAGACACTTTAGTTCCTCATCACTTTCTACCATTAGGATTGTGTCATCTGCAAATCTGAGGTCGTTGATATTTCTCCTGTGAATCTTGATTCCAGCTTGTGATTCATCCAGCATGACATTTCTCATAATGTACTCTGCATATAAGTTAAATAAGAAAGAAAGAAAGATATTGAAGTTGCTCAGTCATGTCCAATACTTTGTAACCCCATGGACTGTAGCCTACCAGGCTCCTCTGTCCATGGAAGTTTCCAGGCAAGAGTACTGGAGTGGGTTGCCATTTTCTTCTCCAGGGGATCTCCCTGACCCAGGAATCAAACCCGTGTCTCCAGCATTGCAGGCAGACACTTTACCATCTGAGTCACCAGGGAAGCTCTAGGTTAAATTAGTTAAATGAGCAGGCTGACGATATATAGCCTTCATGTATTCCTTTCCTAATTTTGAAACAGTCTGCTGTTCCATGTAGGAGTGACTTGCTCAAATAAAAAGTTCTGTTTCTTTCTTAGATCGATTATTGATAAACTTTTGGCCAACCATTGAAAATCACTTTATATTGATAGCTGCAATTCTAAACCAACACCACAGAGTCCATCTCAGTTTTGTCTTTACATATCTGTGTTTCTTTTTCCAAAACAGGAAAATCACTCTCACTTTGCATGCAGTTCAGTTGCTCAGTCGTGTCCGACTCTTTGTGACCACATGGACTGCAGCATACCAGGAGGCTTCCCTGTCCTTCACTATCTCCTAGAGTTTTTTTTTTTTCAAATGCATGTCTATCAAGTCAATGATGCCATCCAACCATCTCATCCTCTGCTGTCCCCTTCTCCTCCAGCCTTCAATCTTTCCCTGGATCAGGGTCTTTTCCAATGTGTTAGTTCTTCACATCAGGTAGCCAAAGTATTGCAGCTTCAGCTTCAGCATCAGCATCAGTCTTTCCAACAAATATTCAGGACTGATTTCCTTTAGGATAGACTAGTTGGATTTCCTTGCAGTCCAAGGGACTCTCAAAAGTCTTCTCCAACACCACAGTTCAAAAGCATCAATTCTTTGGCACTCAGCTTTCTTTATAGTCCAACTCTCAGATCCATACATGACTACTAGAAAAACCATAGCTTTGACTGGAAGGACTGTTATTAGCAAAGTAATGTCTCTGTTTTGTTTAAAAAAGCAGAGACACATTGCATTATAAGCTATATATTTATTTGTTTGCTCACCTCTACTGTATAAGTAAAGTAGTTCTGAAATTCTAAACTATATTCCTATGAGAATCAAATCTGTTAACTAGATTGTAGTATTTGTAAATGGTTCTTTTTGTTATTAGCCTTATTGAATCTAATCAAAATGCTGCTTTCCAAAGTAATTTACTGTATTATTTTCCTAGGGCTGTCATAACAAAGTGTCAAAGCTGAATAACTTAAAGCAACAAAAATGTATTGTCTCACAGTTTAGGGGGCTATACGTCTGAAGTCAAGGTAACTAAGGGGCCATATTCTCTCTGATGGCTTTAAAGAGATAATCCTTGCCTGCCTATTTTAGCTTACAGTGTTTGCCATCAATTCTTCCTATTATTTGACAAGTAGATACACCATTTTGTTCAGTATGGTCCTCTTCTCTCTGCGTAGCTTCAAATTGTCTTCCTTCGTGTGTGTCTGTCTCTATGTCCAAATTTCCCTTTTTGATGAGGGCACCAATCATTGGGTTAGGCTTCACTCTGGTGGCCTCATTTTTGCTTGATTGGATCTGTAAAACTGTTTCCTAATATGATCACATTCACGGGTACTGGAGGTTAGCACTTCAACACATCTTTTTTAGAGGACACAATTCAACTTCTTACTATGGTAATATTATTCATGTATTATATAGTTAGATTCATTTGTTACAGTTTACATTCTATTTTGGATTCTGTGAAAAAGTGTTAGTTACTCAGTCATGTCCAACTCTTTGTGACCCCATGGACTGTAGCTCATGAGACTCTTTTGTCCATGGGATTCCTCAGGCAAGAATACTGGAGTCTGTTGCCATCCCCTTCTCCTGGGAATCTTCCAGACACAGGAATTGAATTTGGTCTCCTGCATTATAGGCAGATTCTTTACCATCTAAGCCACCAAGGAACACCAGGGAAACCCATGGGTTTTTTTTTTTTTTATTCTATTTATATCCAAGTGATATTTTAAATTTTCATATATTAACACAGTAGACTTTCTTCTTTATGATGTACATTTGTGTGCATTATGACAAATGCATAAAGGCATACATCCACTCTCACAGTGCGGGCAGATTCTTTACTGACTGAGTTATGAGGGAAGCCCATTTTCCAGAGAAAGCACTTAGGAATTCATGCTAAAAAAGGCCTGATTCTATCTGTACCCACACAATTCCTGGAGTCTGGCAGAGATGAATGTGTAAGGGTCACAGACACAATATATAGCACTTACTTTATTCCCAAATTTTAAATTTTCATATATTAACACAGTAGACTTTCTTCTTTATGATGTACATTTGTGTGCATTATGACAAATGCATAAAGGCATACATCCACTCTCACAGTGCGGGCAGATTCTTTACTGACTGAGTTATGAGGGAAGCCCATTTTCCAGAGAAAGCACTTAGGAATTCATGCTAAAAAAGGCCTGATTCTATCTGTACCCACACAATTCCTGGAGTCTGGCAGAGATGAATGTGTAAGGGTCACAGACACAATATATAGCACTTACTTTATTCCCAAGTTTTCAGAATGATAATCCCACTCTCAACTGTACCAGGTATGCTCCCATACCAGAGACTTTCAGCATAATTCTCTGTAGACAGTGAACATTGTTATGGGTTGACTTATGCTCCCTCAAAGTTCAGATGTTGAAATCCTGACACCCAATACCTCCAGGTGTGACCTTATTTGGAGACAGGATCTTTAGAGAAGTAGTCAAGTTTAAATGAAGTCATTAGGTTGTGCCCTAATTCACCGTGACTGACCTTATAAAGGCAGGCTATTTGGATACAGAGATGTGCACACAGAAAGACAATGTGAAGACACAGGGAGAATACCTATGAAGATAAAGGCAGAGATTGGGAAGATATATCTACACAAGAAGGAACACTGATGACTATCAGTAAACCACCTGAAATTAAGAGAGATCCTTCCTCAACAGCCTTCAGAAAAAACAGACCCTGCATACCCCAATTTTGAACTTCTAACCTCCAGAAGTATGAGACTGTATTTCATTTGTTGAAGCCACTTTATGTATGATATTTTGTCATGACAAAATAAATACAGCATCTGAAAGTGACTAGTATTTAGTGGTTTTTCAACATGCCAGTGCCTCAGCAACACTCTCCAGTGAACCCCAAAATTAGATAAACATATGTAGTATTCTCATGTAAATAGAAGAACACAGTAGTGTATTAAGTGTCATGGTGAAAGTTTCATAGCAATTTTGAGGAGCAGAATTCCAAACTGGGTTCTAGTTTCCCAGAGAATAGGAATCTCAGACCAAGGGAACTAGGATATGTGGCAGGAACCTGGCACAGGATTTGTAATACAGGAATTCAGCTGTTCATCTCATTGACAAGAAGGACCCTTGGTCATGAAGAATGAATAATTTTTGATATTGGAATTAGGGTCATGGAAAAGAAATGCCATAAGGCAAAATGGCTGTCTGGGAAGGCCTTACAAATAGCTGTGAAAAGAAGAGAAGTGAACAGCAACGGAGAAAAGGAACGATATAAGCATCTGAATGCAGAGTTCCAAAGAATAGCAAAGAGAGATAAGAAAGTCTTCCNTTTACTTGGGTTTCTCTTACCTCGGGAGTGTCCAAACCAACAAAACCAAGTGGGTACATGATACCAGCTTGCCATCAGATATAAAGTGCATCCACTTATGTTTGGTTCAGTCTCTAAGTCACATCCAACTTTTTGTGACCGCAGGTTCCTCTGTTCTCCACTATCTCTCAGAGTTGCCCAAATTCATGTCCACTGAGCGGGTGATGCTATCTATCTCATCCATGCATAGCTGGGATCTGATAGACATTGTGTTATTGCTCTTCCAATGGATGTAGGCTAAAGTTTTAGACTCAATTTATGAGTTGCATTCTGTTAGGTCAGAGTCAAGAGAAAAGACTCTGGACACGGTCATGGTGAACAAGAAAGAGGAAGGATGTGGGGCGACAAGGAGCCAGTGGACCATGCATTGTTTTTCTGGTTCCCGCAAAAAACGGTAGAGCCAGTGATGGTGTCCCATTTGGGGAAATCATTTTTGTATCTGTGAAGAAGCATGTAATGCACACATCAATCACCTCACCTCTTCGCTAACTGATCGCCTGTCCCCACACCTAAAACCATGCTCTCTCTTTGTCCCCTAAATATCACAAGCACCTGGCCTTCAGGAAGGTAGGAGACTGTCTCCTGGCTTGGCTGCATTGTGAATGAACTTCCTCCCCTGCAATCCTTTTTATGTCAGCATTTGGTTTCTTTTACCTCTGTTGTGGTAAAAATTTAACATTCATAACATGGAATTGCCCACAATTGGAGTGCTCATATCAGGGAAATTGATATGACCATCAAAAGTGGGGTGGGTATATTTTTTAATACATGTTTAGATGTAATGGAAACTGTGTTAATAACGAGGACTATACTTGGTGAATAATATTGTGAGCACAAATATTTATTCCATACAGCAAAGTCACTGAAGAAAAGTTCCAACATATTTTTGCTTTCTCAATTACTAATAAAAAACTCACATTTTATCATTGACACACACCTGGCAAATGAATATAAAAATGAATCATTCGGGAACTGCAATCAGCATATGGTTTCAGTGTGTCTGCCCTCTGATGCCCTTTTGCAACACCTACCATTTTACTTGGGTTTCTCTTACCTCGGGAGTGTCCAAACCAACAAAACCAAGTGGGTACATGATACCAGCTTGCCATCAGATATAAAGTGCATCCACTTATGTTTGGTTCAGTCTCTAAGTCACATCCAACTTTTTGTGACCGCAGGTTCCTCTGTTCTCCACTATCTCTCAGAGTTGCCCAAATTCATGTCCACTGAGCGGGTGATGCTATCTATCTCATCCATGCATAGCTGGGATCTGATAGACATTGTGTTATTGCTCTTCCAATGGATGTAGGCTAAAGTTTTAGACTCAATTTATGAGTTGCATTCTGTTAGGTCAGAGTCAAGAGAAAAGACTCTGGACACGGTCATGGTGAACAAGAAAGAGGAAGGATGTGGGGCGACAAGGAGCCAGTGGACCATGCATTGTTTTTCTGGTTCCCGCAAAAAACGGTAGAGCCAGTGATGGTGTCCCATTCGGGGAAATCATTTTTGTATCTGTGAAGAAGCATGTAATGCACACATCAATCACCTCACCTCTTCGCTAACTGATCGCCTGTCCCCACACCTAAAACCATGCTCTCTCTTTGTCCCCTAAATATCACAAGCACCTGGCCTTCAGGAAGGTAGGAGACTGTCTCCTGGCTTGGCTGCATTGTGAATGAACTTCCTCCCCTGCAATCCTTTTTATGTCAGCATTTGGTTTCTTTACCTCTGTTGTGGTAAAAATTTAACATTCATAACATGGAATTGCCCACAATTGGAGTGCTCATATCAGGGAAATTGATATGACCATCAAAAGTGGGGTGGGTATATTTTTTAATACATGTTTAGATGTAATGGAAACTGTGTTAATAACGAGGACTATACTTGGTGAATAATATTGTGAGCACAAATATTTATTCCATCCAGCAAAGTCACTGAAGAAAAGTTCCAACATATTTTTGCTTTCTCAATTACTAATAAAAAACTCACATTTTATCATTGACACACACCTGGCAAATGAATATAAAAATGAATCATTCGGGAACTGCAATCAGCATAGTGAGATACAGCTACATTTTATTTTTGGCTTCACTGGGTCTTCACTGCTGCACAGTCTTTCTCTAGTTTCAGAGAGGAGGGGCCACTCTTGATTGAGCTGTAAGAGCTTCTCATGTTGCAGAGGATGGGCTCTAGGTGTGTGGGCTTCAATAGTTGCAGCAAACATGCTCCGTAGTTGCATCACGTGGGCCCTAGAGCATATGAGCCTCAGTAGCAGTGGTGCACTGGATTTAGTTGCCCCACATGAATAATCTTCCCAGGTGAGGGATCAAACTCATATTCCCTACACTGGTAAGCTGACGCAACCACCAGGCTACCAGGGAAGTCTACCTCTACACTTTTTAATGAAAGTGAAAGTGAAGTCACTCAGTCATGTCCGACTCTTTGCAACCTCAGGGACTGTAGCCTACTGGGCTTCTCTGTCCATGGGATTTTCCAGGCAAGAATACTGGAGTGGGTTGCCATTTCCTTCTCCAGGGGATCTTCCCAATCCAGGGATCAAACCCGGGTCTCTCGCATTGTGGGCAGACACTTTACCATCTCAGCCACCAGGGAAGCCCTTTTTGATGAGGTAATACTCAAAATACTGGCCATATCAACCAACTACTAGTGAAGAATACAAGAAAACTGGAATGCTCCAGTATCAGTGGGATGGCAATAGGGTATAATCATTGACTTTTTATGAAACACATGGTGATATAATTCTATGTGTATCTTCATATTAAGTTCATCTGTAATAAACAAAATCCCACCCTTTTAAAGATTAATGGAGGGACTTCCCTGGTGTCCAGTAGCTAAGACTCCACACTCCCAGTGTCGGGAACCCAAGATCAATCCCTGGTCAGGGAACTAGACTCCTCGATACATCTAAGAGGTCCCATGGTGCAACTGAATATACTGTGTGTCTCATTTAATACTAGGCACAACAAAATACAAAAACAAAAACAAAGAAAAAACAAACAGGTTAACAGTCAATGGGTGGTATATCAAAATAGTGTATTTTTCAGAAAAAAAAGAATTACTTGTAACAGCAAATCATTCTCCAAGTAATTATGCATCATGAAAAAAGAGAGAATTGCTTAGAAGAAAGTAGCTGTCAAGCAGGGTGACTTGAAGTTAGAAACATCTGTCATAAGCATGACATGACTCAATGCCAAAGAAAGTAACCTCTGTCAACAGCTATCAGAACCCAGAGTGCATGTGCAAGGTCAAAGCTGCTTAGTTCCTTTCCTAGGCAGTTGATAAGATCTAAGAGCATGACACCACTCAAGTGCTCAGGGTACACGTGCTTTCCTTCAGGGGACATGAGAGCAGAAAGGTCTACCTACCCTGATCACACTGAGGGGACTGACGCCATAAGAGGATCTTTCACCTGGTAGAAGAAACTCACAATGACCAGAAGTCTGGCAAGGCCGCTGCACAGGTTAGGGAGTAGATCTGACCTTAGAAGGTTCCAAATGAACCAGCTACCCATAGGCCATCTCTGTACCAGGGCTGTGCAGATGGATGGCATTCAACTTCCAGGTGATGATTCCCTTACAGAGCCTGTTCAGTAAGATGTATTAAGAACACAGCTCATTTGCTGGTCTCTTCCTCTAGTTTGAAGGCCTTTCTCAACAATGAACTTTGTGGTGACAGATGAGGTTAGACCTTCAGCGGAAACTTTCCTACATGCTCTTTACTCCTGGGTCTGCCTGGGCCATGATGGTCTGGTGCCTGGAGTCTTGACCAAAACAAAACAAAAGTTTCCACAGTACTGTACTTGTGAGGTCTTTCTGTGGTGTGAAATTTTCTTTTCAGGTGCTTTGGCTTAAGACTTCTCCACATTCAGTGCATTTAGGTAGCTTTTCTCCAGTGTAAATTCAGGTGCTTAATGAGAGTAGTTCTATCCCTAAAGCATTTCCCACATTCACTACACATATAAGGTCTTTCTTCAGTGTGGACTCTCTGGTGTTTAGTAAGAACAGACTTTTGGCTAAAACATCTCCCGCATTCACTGCACTGAAAAGTCTTTGCTCCACTGTGAATTCTCTGGTGGCCTTGAAGGTGGGCCTTTTGCCTAAAAGACTTCCCACATTCACTACACTCATAAGGCCTTTCCCCACTGTGAATTCTTCTATGCATAAAAAGGCTGGAGAAGTACCTAAAGGCTTTCCCACACTCACTGCACTCATAAGGCCACTCTCCAGTGTGGACTCTCTGGTGTTGATCAAGCATGCGTTTACAGGTATATGTTCTCCCACATTCTCCACATTCATAAGGCCTCTCTCTGGTGTGCACTCTCCAGTGCTGATCAAGTTTGGTTTTAGTACTGAATGTTTTCCCACATTCACTGCACTCATATGGTCTGGCTCCAGTGTGAATTCTCTGGTGCACAACAAGCTGGGAGTGTTGCCTAAAGAATTTTCCACATTCTCTACACTCATAAGGCCTTTCCCCTGTGTGAATTCTTCTATGTATAGCAAGGCTGGAGCTGCATCTAAAGACTTTCCCACATTCACTGCATTCATAAGGCTTCTCTCCGGTGTGGACTCTATGGTGCTGAGCAAGCCTGGACTTCCGGTAGAAGAGTTTCCCACATTCATTGCACTTGAAACGCTTTTCTCCATTGTGAAACTCTGCTACAAACTCCATCATTTGTGGTTTAACCTGGTGCTGGACATGGCCAGAGCTACCAGGGAGATCCTTCCTCACCTCTCGGCACATAAAGGCCTTCTCCAATGCATGGACTTGCAGTTCTTCATTAAGGCCTTACCCAAATCTCTTCTCATGAGCTTCTCTCCACCGTGCTGGTGGGATTTCACATCTGTCCCACACAGTGTCTGGCCAGGGTTTGTTTGCAGGACCTCGGGTCCACACAAACCACCTTCTAAGGCCAGGTTACCCATCTCCCAGGGACAGACCTTCAGTCTGGACAGGTCTGTCTTTTTGGTATTTCTCTGTGGCACTTCTACAGAAGGTGTCTGTTCATCCTCTGCTGTATGACAACACCCTGAAATTAAAAAAAAAACAAAAACAAACAAAAACAAAAAAAAAACTGGTAGTGAACTTCATGGAAGAAAACGTAAAAGGAGGCAACCCCATCACAAATTTATATCTGATATGGAAAGAATAAATCCAACAGGAAAAACGAACTGTGGGCAGGACAGAAAAGCCCCAATCTGCCATACTGGGCCTCTGCAGGTCACGGAACAGTGCAGATTCACCAGGCAAACATACAAAGATGGGAGGTGGTGCACAGAAGAGCCACAGTCGGACAACACACTCCCACAGGGACAGTTTTCGCCAGGGCCTTGGCTGCTGGTGACACGCATGTGCTGTGTGGAAAGCTGTGTCCAGGCCCAGGATATTCTGATTGTCACTGAACAGCTGGTGTTCAGGACTATTTCAATGCTAGATGCAGGCCTCGTGACACATTAATGTAGGTGAAAAATGGAAAGCATGAGAGTGACAATGCTGAGGAATAATGAGGAGTGGAAGATAGAGATGTTAGAGATAATCCTGGGTTGGAAGCTAGAGTAGAAATCACAGAAGGAATCTGTCAGGAACTGAGGAGAAACAGAAATGAGATAATCAGCCACTGGTCATGGACTGAAAACAGTGTTCAGGCCAGGGGAGGCTTCAAATCTGATTTGAACCTTCCATGTTATTTCCTCCCCGTGCTGCCAATCACCAGGGTCAGACCCACTTTGACCTCTTCTTCCTGTCACTAGAATCACGTCCACTTTGATCCTATATAACAAAGATTCTCCATCAACTCCAACTGGACAATAACCTGGGACCTAGAAGATGCAAGTGCTAAGAGAAAGAAAGGACAGGTGAGTGGTCAGTACTGGCCCAGGAGTCCAAAATAATAGTACAAAGAATCTTCTATGATGGTTTCACAGAAACAGCTAAGAGTAATTCCTAAATAGGGACCACATTGGATCCCAACAATTCCTGGAATAGTGAGCCCCAGGAAATGTCAGCTGGAAGGGAAAAGACTCTGGAGCACAGAGGTGCAGAGGTCTACAGAATCAACTTAGCAGGCAGTGGTTGAGAGGAATGGAACTCACTGAGCTGATTCAAATCATTTGACCTATAACAGCTTCACTGAGAAAATTTCATAATAGCTGGCATGGGGGCTACTTGTAAGAATTGAGAGAGAGGTGCCCACTGTCCAGGTGTTAAGACAAATGGACTTGCCTTTGGAGAAAAGGGAAAAGCAGAAATCTGGTCAGAATGCCAGTACAGGGGTGAGGGCCTTACCCAAAGATGCAACCAGCGTGAAGTTCTCTAGCATAACATCATGGTACAGGAGTCTTTGGGCCTCACCAATGAGCCTCCATTCCTCTTGTGAAAAGTACACAGCCACGTCCTCAAAGGTCACAGGACCCTGGGATGATGGGGACAATGTGTGCATAAGCAGTCTCTCTCACCAGGACCCTGTAAGTACCCTAACCCCAGTCCATACTCTGGGGTCATCATCCTCCACAGGTCCCTGATTCAGAGAGCAGTGCTTCCTTCAACACCAACTCCAACCCCCAGCAACACCACACAGGTCTAAAGACTGATGACTTCTAGGCCTGGCCTGCAGGACCCCTTCCCTCTCCAGCAAGACAACAGCCTGACAGTCCCCAGGGTGATCTAATCCAGACACCAGCAACTTGAACTCACCCTTCTCAAGGTCCTATTAACAGGGGCCTGGATCAACTAGTTCAGACACCTTCCCCACATGCATATCACTCAGTGGACTTTCTCAGACATCTGACCCCCATCATCACCACCTGGACCACAAGTTGGCATATCTCCTGTCTCCTCATATACCCTTCTGCACATGGCAACAGAAAATCCTTGTCAATGTAACAGGTTCCCACCATATCCCAACTCTTCACTGGGAGCTCCCCAGCCCTGTTCTGAAGGTTCCCCCACCAGCCCTTGGTCCTGACTTTATCCTCAGTCACAACACGCGTATCTAGATACCCCTGGTCCAGTTACACTTCCATCCTGCACATTATGTCTTTCAACAGTTACAATCTTTGTTCACATAACATCCATTTAAAATGATGTTATATGAACATACCTGCTTGACACATCTTCAGTAAACTCATCTGACATCCTGTCACAAACTTTCCAAGTTCCACCACGAAAGCCTGGTGAGTCACAGGAAGGGAAATATGCACCAGCCTGACTTTGCTATCACTTCATCTCCATTTCTGCTTTCCTTCTGCATCAATTTCAAAGCCATTCCCCCAAAGAAACCTGACCTACTATCTGGACTTCCCCTTCCCTTCTTGCTGATGATAACTCCTCTTGTCTGTCTTGTGACAGTACTCTCTCTCCTCCTCTGTCCCCTAATGGCATCCCGAAGCCTCCCCAGCACTCTAGATCTACATGTTCAGCCATCCACTTGTCTCCTACAGTTGGAAGTCACTGGAACATCTGAGGCTCAACAGGGCTGAAATTCAATTCCTAATATTCTTACTGAAAACCACTGACTTTCCCAAATCAATTGATGACACTTCCACTCTTCCAGATGCAAATAAAAAGACTTTGGAGGCACGTGACTCCCCCACATTGGAAAATCTGGTCAGCCTCTACTTAAAAGCCAAATATTCTTCCTACCTTCACACCTACCACTTTGATCCAGCTATAACCAATGCAAATCTGGAAAATTAAGACAGTCCTTTATTATCTCCTTGTCTTCCTCTCCCCCAAGTGGTTGTGCACTCTGAAGCCAGAGGCAGCCTCTTAAAACCTAAGTCACATCACTTTTCCTCTCTATTCCAAAAATTCCATTTCCACTATCATTCTCAGACAGAAACCCATCTTTGCATACTACCAGTCTATCCTAACTCTGGTCTTCTTGCGCTCTGTTCTTACCAGACATTAACAGAGACATACAAATTCTAAAACACACCCATCTCAACTGCATGCTCAAGCATCTGTGTGGATTTTCCCATGAACTTAAGACAACTTTCCACATCTCAGTCCAGTGGCTGCCCAAAATGGGAATCTCTTCAGGTTCTCTCTGACCTGGACTTGTAAACCTGGGCTGAGGGTTTCTGAATGGTTTCCAGGTACCAAGTCCAGGAAGAATAGCAGCAAAACACTTCCAGGACCCCTGACACTCACCAGTGAACAGTCCATAAGTGGTTCCGCTGAACGGGGAAAAGGCAGGGCAATGTAACTTTAATTTCCACCAGCTACACAGATAAAAAAGATGATTAACGAGCGAACCATTTAACATTTAAGGCAAAGACAAATACTCAAGGGAAAACGAAAGCATATAAAAGGTGAGTTATGGAGTTATGCAATAAGGTCATGTGGATATCTTGAGAAAAGGTTTTCCAAGAGTGGGACAAACAAGTGCAAAGCCTATCAGTCCTGTCTGATGTGCCTGAGTATCCACAAGTCTCGTATGACTGAAGCTCAATAATCCAGAAGAATGAGCTATCGGGTTGCAGATGAAATGCTTCTGGCAGGTCATATACAACTATTACAGCTCTGTGTGTGCATGTTCAGTCACTACACTACTGACTCTTTGTGACCCAGTGGACTGTAGCCCTCCAGGCTCCTCTGTCCATGGGATTCTCCAGCCAAGAATACTGCAGTCAGTTGCCATGCCCTCCTTAGGGACCTTCCCTACTCAGATCAAGCCTGTGTCTCCTAGATTGCAGGCAGATTCTTCATTGCTGAGCCACCGGGGAAGCCCCTATTATAGCTGTAAGCCAGGTATTAATATATCAAAATAAAGTATATCTGTTTCTGACACTTCCGTTTGACTGCCTTCTATTTTCTCCTTTGCCAATAAAACATTTTTCATAGATTACTGCAGTTGACCTAACTTCTGAACAGTTTTTGATTCCTTTTCCAATTTTACTTTGGTAATCTTAAAACTGTTTTTCAAAAAACTGCTATACACTAAGTTCTGATCTAAAATTATTAGAACATAGATCTAAATTATTAGAACATAGATCTAAAATTAGAACATAGATCTAAAATTATTAGAACATATAATAGAATTCAAGACGTTCAAACAGACTAAAACAGAGTTACAAGAAAAAAGTGATACCAGAAAATTAATCTGTGATAAATGGGTTGTTGCTAGAATCTAAAAGGGCTTGGCCTCCAACAGCTTGAGATAACTGGACATCACTGATGACTCTTCAAACCCAAAACAGAGAAAACCTATGGACCTGACCTTTATTCCACCCTCATTATATAAACATGGAAATATCTTCTTGGGTTCTAAACATCTTGATAGGAATTCCAAGCATTATAACATTCTGTCATCACAATGATTAATTTAGTCTCCCTGAAAACAAATATTTTAACAAGATACATTAATCATTTTCTCTTTTAATATCATCAGAGGATGATGACTGAATAGCAAAATAATCACTAAAAAAGCAGAAAACCTTCAAGTGGCTGTATACTGCAAAACTGTTAACTTTACATAATGCATGAGAGTGTGTGAAAATAAAGTACAATCATCTCAAAGAATTAAGCTAAAATTAATAATGTTGAGCAAAAGATCAAAAAGTCAAAACTTCATTTAAATACACACTAACATGTCCTTTATACACAACAGAACACATGGAAGGTATGGCTAGAATAGCAATGATTATAAATACAGAAAGCCGAGGGAGAGAGAGAAAGCCTTCAATAGCAGGATTTAGAGACATTTTTACTCACTCACTCACTATGTAAAATTACAAAAGATGAAAAATTAGCGGATAGCCATGAAAAAAATGGGAAAAGTCACATCATCTTGTGCAAGTGAAGAAAAACATAATACACACATGATTTCAGCCACAAGAAAGTTTTAAAACTGAGCAAAGGGAAACTACAGTCGTTGATATTTTCCACACAGCTGGCAAAACTATCAAGAAAGTAAAGAAATGCTCACCTGAAACATCAGACAACACGATAACATTTGGGAGACAGGATAATTGTTTTGGAAGGACCTTCACAGACAGCTTTTGGGTCCTACTTTTCTCGACTTGACCAGTGAACGGCCATTAACAACAGCTGCTTTTTCAACTGCAGGTGGAAGATCTCAGCATTTTTTTTTCCCACGCAGGTTTTTCAAAATTAGAAAAACAGAGGTTTGGGGAAAAACACACACACACACACACACACACACACAGAGGACACTAGTAAGAGAACACAGATAAGAAAAAAAATGCTGCAGAATGATAAGAGTTGGCTGAGGGCCCGGAGAGGGCAGCGTTTACCTGAAGCGGATCTGTCAGCACGGCCGTCCCAGCGCAGCCTGAGAGCGGTGGGGCCCGGCCACGGCGGCGCCTGTCCCGGCCCCAAGTCAGAGTCAGGCCGGATGGCGCCACGCAGAGCCTCAGACCCTCCTCAGAATAGCGGGCACAGTGTCTTTATCTGGGACCTTTAAGACCCAAACTTCCCCAGCGGCTCCCAGATCCCGCCGGAAGACCCGCCCGGACGCTGTCCACACAACGGAAGTGCCTCTGTCCTGTACTTTCAGTTGACCCAGTGACCCATACACACCGCGCCTTGCATTCCTGGTAATGTAGTTAACATCGGTCTAGGGTGCTGCAAGGGGTGGTGCTACCGAAGTCAGGGAAAATTCAGCCTCACCCTCTGGGTAACCGGTAAGCTGTTCCCCAGGGCTCAGAATACTGGCGGGGTTCACCCTTCTTAAAGGGGACGCACCCAGATTTCCTTGGAACACACTACTTAAAGGGGACACACACAGATTTCCGTGGAATGTAGTCTGTGCTGATCAGAGGGAGGAACCTAGATATTGGGACTTCCCTAGTGGCCCAGTGGTAAAGAATCTGCCTTGCAGTGCAGGGGAAGCTGGGGTTGGATCCTTGGTTCCAGAAGATTCCACACTCGGAGGGGCAACTAAGTCCATGGTCAGCGAAGTCCACCTGCCACTACTAAGACCTGAGGGAGTCAAAAAGAGAGAGAGAGAGAGAGAGAGGACCCCAGATACGATATTTCAGATGTCTCCCAAACCTAAAAAGCAAATGGGCACATGATACCAGATTGTCACTCGAACATAAAGTGCATCTAATAAACTGTATCTTATTGCTATACCAATACCTGTATGGTAAAGAATCTGCCTTGCAGTGCAGGGGAAGCTGGGGTTGGATCCTTGGTTCCAGAAGATTCCACACGCGGAGGGGCAACTAAGTCCATGGTCAGCGAAGTCCACCTGCCACTACTAAGACCTGAGGGAGTCAAAAAGAGAGAGAGAGAGAGAGAGGACCCCAGATACGATATTTCAGATGTCTCCCAAACCTAAAAAGCAAATGGGCACATGATACCAGATTGTCACTCGAACATAAAGTGCATCTAATAAACTGTATCTTATTGCTATACCAATACCTGTATGCTGAAGCTTTAGATTCATGCTTTAGATTTATGAGGGTCACTGTGTTTGGTCATGGTCAAGGAAGCAGAGAGTAAAGACAGCCATAGCAAGCAAGACAGGGGAGGGGTGAGGGGTAACCAGAAGCAAGCAGGCCACGTGCTGTGTCTCTGGTAGCCTCAGAAGACATGTAAACCAAGCGATAATGTCCAATCGACACATATTTCTTACTTCACATTTTGATGTGTATTTAGTATTTTTCTAGCAGCTGCTGCTAAGTTGCTTCAGTCATGTCCGACTCTGTGCGACCCCATAGACAGCAGCCCACCTGGCTCCCCCATCCCTGGGGTTCTCCAGGCAAGAACACTGGAGTGGGCTGCCATTTCCTTCTCCATTTCTAGCAGCTAAGATCTACCTATTTGAAAAGTGACTTCCTGCATGCTATTTTCTCCCCAGACAGTGACTGTATAGTCTCAGTCCTAGTTTATTTCCAAAGGGGGCAACTGAAGCCTGAGATAAAGGATTGGATTACAAGATCCTCTTTCCTGGCTGGGGACAATATAATTTCACCAGCAAGTGCAGTAAAAATGCAAGAAGAGTTGAAAATATTCGTGAAGTGTTATAACTGCTGAAACCAATCATTATTTAACTATTCAGTTAGTGGTCAAAATCACTTTTCACCACGTGAATGTTCAGACTCAGCGAGGTCCCTAGACACAATGATTTTTGAGAAGTGAGGGAATGAAGTAGAGCTCACAGTTACCTAGGAAACTCTGCTAACCTGTGATTATAGTTTTGTAACATGTGATCTATTATTGATTTATTTTAAAAAATTTTAAGTACACCTTGAAGGGCTATGAAAACAGAGCAAATAGCTTTGCCAGAGTACTTAAAAACAAAGTATCTATAGCATCATATTTACTCCCTCTTTTAAAAAAACAGATATTAATTATCTGTCCCATTACAGGTACTATTTTGGCTGCATGGCACACATCAAGGGCCACAGAGTCAAAGACTAAAGACTTCATGAGGCTATCATTCAAGTTAAAGGCAATGGAGAGTAAAAATTAATGACAACATAGTCAATTACATAATACTTTTATGTACTGAGCATTAACCAAAATTTCAGGAATGAAGACCTAATTGAACTAAACAAGCATTTATTGAGGGCTTGTTAGGACAGCAGCCCAGGAGACAGAGATGCGAGAAGCACTTAAATTGTTTGACCTTGAACTGAAAAATGGAGAAAGCTTATAATGGCAAAAAATAAAGGCCCGAGTTGGTTCCATAAGTTGTTTGCCAAGAATTAAAATTGGAGCTGGCAACAATCAACAGTGCTTCTATGTATTGATTGATGGCTTCGCTGAGTCTTCATTGCTATGTGCGGGCTTTCTCCAGTTGTGGAAAGTGGGGGCTATTCCAGGTGTGGTGGGAAGGCTGCTCACTGCAGTGGCTTCTCTCGCAGAGCATGAGTTCTAGCGCATGAGCTCAGCAGCTGTGGTTGATGTGTCTAGTTGCTCTGAAGCATGTGCAGTCTTCCTGGAGCAGGGATCAAACCTGTGTCCCCTTCATTGGTAGCCAGATTCTTAACCACTGGACCACCAAGGAAGTCAAGGGTACTTGTAAAGCAAAGATTGGTTTGGGTCTGAAATGGCTGTACAGTTACAAGGGAGAATGTTGAAACTGCAAAGTTGCAGCTAGCAGATATTTTAAACAGTCAGTGTGTTACTGAACTGAACCTGTTTGCACTCACCTACTTTCTTCTGATTGGTTGGTAGTAAGTTAACAAGGCAATGCTTCAGGAATCTTCATCAGCAACCTTCTGGTTCCAGGAAGGCTCAGGCCCATGTGCTTGTGATCAGCATGTAATCGTCATCCTCAACCTAGGTACAGGTTTCTTTCTGCAAAACACCACAAGGCCATGCCTTAGACTATTGTTTACATCCCTTTGGGAAGTAGTAGACTTCCTCTGATTGCTTTATCACTGACTTATTGTTCAAGATGTTATAACTTTTCTTACTTGACTGCTTTTCCTTTTTTCTGGACTCTTAGAATCTCTGCTTAGGAACTGCTTAAGACTGCTCTTTGCAACCAGGGAATGTCTAGGAAACTGGTGCCTTTCTCTACAAACAACAAATGTGGCTGGGTGGGAGCAGAGTGTCCCTGCTGGTTCAGTGATTAGGTGATTAGGACTCCAAGCTTTCACTGTTGTGGGCGTAGGTTCAATCTCTAGTCAGGGAACTAAGATCTTATACGTTATGTGGTGTCACAAAAAAAAAAAAAGACAAATGAAGGACAAAGATGGACTTGGGCTGGTCACCAAGTTGGTTCTCACCAAATGACTTTCAACACGCATATGGCTACTGGTGACTAGTTAGCACTGTGTTGAACACCACTGACGGACATAGACATACCTGATTCTCAAAAGCAATGCCTCACTTCAAGGACTGTAAGAATATGTACAGACTTCATAACATCTAACATGTAGGTCAAATGTGAAACACTGTAAAGGGAACAATGAAACAGCACATGTAACCAGTGAAGGCTGTGTAGGTGTCACTAGAGTGTAGCAACAAACAGAAAACTGGGGAAAAAATGATTTGTGTCCAGTGGTTAAAGCATCAGTCAATGATGAACACAGGACAGGCACTCAGCTCTGTCATCACAACTTTCCTAGCAACCTCTCAACAACATCATGTACTTTTAAGCATCTCCGACCACCTATATAGTAATGTCCACACATCACGCACCCAGGGTCCTTACGGCTCCACTGATATGGCACCTGAAGGACGTCAGTCCTATGTGAAAGACGGAAAAAGGAGGGGCCACCACACACAGCAAGAGATCAAACACAGGGCATCTAGCATTCTAAACTTCTGAGAACTTAACAACATGAAATTGACAATGTGGCAGATCCCAATTAGGTACAGGACTCAATAATATCAACATTTTGGAAAATTTTTTGAAAGGTCATACTTAGAGATTAAAGGCAATTAACAACAAGTAATGTTTATGGCAGCAATGAAATTAAAAGATGCTTACTCCTTGGAAGGAAAGTTATGACCAACCTAGACAGCATATTAAAAAGCACAGACATTACTTTGCCAACAAAGTAATGTCTAGTCAAGGCTATGGTTTTTCCTTTGGTCATGTATGGATGTGAGAGTTGGACTGTGAAGAAAGCTGAGTGCTGAAGAATTGATGCTTTTGAACTGTGGTGTTGGAGAAGACTCTTGAGAGTCCCTTGGACTGCAAGGAGATCCAACCAGTCCATTCTGAAAGAGATCAGCCCTGGGATTTCTTTGGAAGGAATGATGCTAAAGCTGAAGATCCAGTCCTTTGGCCACCTCATGCGAAGAGCTGACTCACTGGGAAAGACCCTGATGCTGGAGAAGATTGAGGGCAGGAGGAGAAGGGGACAATATAGGATGAGATGGACATGGGTTTGGGTGGACTCTGGGAGTTGGTGATGGACAGGGAGGCCTGGTGTGCTATGGTTCATGGGGTCACAAAGAGTCGGACATGACTGAGCAACTGAACTAAATGTTTTGCATCATGACTGCAATGGATATACCTTAAAACAAACACAGTTTAAAAAGACTCAGACTCAAAGTGGCAGGCTGATTAATATCCCCAGAGACAAGAAGGTCCTCATCCCTGAACCTCGTTAACTGTTACCTTACACGGTCAGAGACTTTGCCAGTGCCATTAGGGATTTTGAGATGAGACTGGCCTAAAGTTCATGTTTGTCTTGGGGGTGTACCACAGGTCTCCTCATAAAAGACAAGCAGAGGGAGATGTACTCTGCAGAGGAAGGCGATCTGATGACTGAAATGCTGCACTGCTGCTCTCTGAAGATGAAAGAAGTGGTCTTGGGTCAACAAACACAAGGAATGCAGCTCTGGAATTTGGAAAAGGCAAGGATGGGGATTCTGACTTCACTCCTGTGAAAGTGACTTAAGACTTCTGACTCCAGAACAATGAAATAATTAAACAGATGCTGTCTGAAACCATCATCTTTGAGCTTATTCATTACAACAGCTGTAGGAAAGGAATACGATTTAGTAACATAAATTACCGGTTGCTCCTGCCATCCTGAAGCACAGCTTTCCTAGAAAACGTTTCATAAACTGAGATGCCATGAAGCAGGAGTATACCCTTCTTTCTCCAAGTTCTGATTCACCACTTCAGTTTTATGGAAGAACCTCCATTCATACAGTGTAATGGCTTTTTCATAAAAGTGACTAAAATCCTTGCTGGGTTTCTTTTGATTTTGTGAAAATAAGTACTAACATAAGTCTTTTGAGATAGGACAAGGCTAGGAGGCGTTCTATGTGAAAATGACCCATAATGTGAGAATATGAATGAACAATACCCAAGAAATTATCAGTAACGGTGGAAACTTGCAAATTGGTTCACTGGGCATCAAACAGGGCCCTTCCTATTTTTGTTATGTTTGAAAAATATCTATTCCAGAAAGGATTTTCAGGTTTGCATTTTATAGTTAAAAGGAGGACGACTCTCAAATGGCATGAGAAAACTTTTGGCTTGAGAAGTATAAGCATGGGAAAAACTTTATCAAAGCCTGCACTGCTAAAATGTTTTACATCAATTATCCTTAAGAAAGCCCTTTTAAAACAGAATTATGTTCCGGAATGACCAAGACCACCCCTCAGATTCCATAGGACTCACGGAACTCATGGAAGCTCTTTAATTAAGGCCTATGGCTTATTACAGTGAAGGATACAGATAAAAATCAGCCAAGAAAGATGGCACAATAGGACAAAGTCCAAGAGATCATGTTGCCAGCTTCCAGTTGCCCGCTGCCACTCCACTTCAGCCTGACATCGACATATGGCAATGCATATCTAGTATTGCTAACAGGGAACCCCATGCAAGCCTAGGTGTTGTCCAGGTTTTCTGAGTGTCTGTCACACAGGGCACCCATGTGACTAACCTGTTACTCTCTAGCTTCTCCAAATGTCAAACTGGCATTGAGAGCCTAAGCCTCCCGGTATCCCAGTACAGTATTAACATAAACTGCTCAGCCCAGCACAAGGCCTCAGGTAAACAAAGACACTCTTATTGAGCCAAATATGTCAAGTGCTTAGAGGTTATCTCCCAGGAGTTGGGCAAGTCAGTGCCACACATTTCTCGGGAATGAAGAGGTTGCACAACTCAGGCCTGTATATCTTCCTTTACACAGGCCAAGTGAAAATACTCAAAACTCATACCATTCCTATTTTACTGCATTTTAATATTATCTGGGTTCTCAAGGTTAAAGTCATCTGATAATGGAAATAGAGTACAAAGGTATGCTACTGCACCTGTCTTCCCACGTCCACATTGGGTGACTTTGAAACATGTCCCAAGGGTGAACAGAAGCTGACAAATGACAAATTCTTGGGCTTGTATTACAGAACTACAGAAAAGAAAACAGCATGTTAAAACCCTCCTGCTTGTAAACTGCTTTCACTGATTATGCTTGCTCTGGGGACCTCCCATCCCTTCCTTTAGTTGTATACAAGTTTCCCATGGCCTAGGTGCCATCACAAGAGGTGACACCTTAACAAGCCCTAGAGGTGACACCTCTGACATATGGGTCACTATAGTAAAGGAGTCTCAAGTTCTTGGGAACCTGGAGTCAACTCTTTTCTTGAGCAGGCTACAAATGATCAAAACTACCAACCCCTAAAACTGGGCCTGCCCAGGTGTCTGATGAATTTTTTTGACATCAGATGGCTAAAATCCCATGCTCAGATCATGCAAAGTGCCTCCACTTATGAGCATGCATCTCTGACGGAGCAGTAATGTGCACGCCAGTTAACTCACCTTTTCTCTGATTGCTTGTCCCCACGCCTAAGAGCAGGCTGCCTCTTTATCCCCTAAATATCACAAGCACCTCCCCTCCAAGAAGGTGGTGGTTCTGAAACTTGTCCTTCTGTGTCCTCATGTGGTTGTCTTGTGAAAGAAAATTCCCCCCAGCAAACCTCGGGATCTCAGTGTTTGGCTTGCTGTGCCTCTGGTTCAGTAGCAACCACACACACAGCATGAAATTGCCCACAGTTGGAGGACTCATGCCAGGAAATTGGCAAACACAACAAGGAAAGGTCAGTTGCCTTTTTTATTAACTGTCTAGGCCTAAAGTAATAGAAGTATGTTAATAATGAGGAGTATACCTGGTGAATAATGTTGTCAGTACAAATATTTATGCCACTCAGCAAAGTCAGTCACTGAAAGAAAGTCAAGTTCCCACATATTTATCATATTCTCAGTCACTAATAAGAAAACAGACATTATTTCAAAGAAGACATACAGCTGTGAATAAATACAAAAATGGTCAACGTCATTAATCAGTAGGGAAATGAAATCAGATCATAGGGAGATATATCTCCACACTTTCAAACACGTATATTTAAAATACTGACCATACCAACCAAGTACTGGTGAGGAATACAGGGGAACTGAATACTATTGAAGGGAATGCAAATGGGTGCAGTCATTAGTTTTAGAATATGAAGCTGGATGTTCATATAAAGGATTTTATGTATGATTACAGTAAGCTAATCTGTGACAAGCAAACTGGAAACAAACCACAGAACCCCATTTTTTAAAGAGATGAATAGATTAAAAAATAAAATGAAAATATACAAATAGTATATTTATCAGGAAAAAATGAGTTATTAACATTGGCAACTTAGATGATTCTCAAAATAACTGCGTATGGAGAAAGAAAATGACAACTACAAAAGTAATCATTTAGACTTCAGTGATATTGCTGTGCTTAGTCCTGGCCAACTCTGTGCAACCCCATGG
The DNA here is from genome assembly GCA_006408695.1 of Aepyceros melampus. NCBI lineage: Eukaryota > Metazoa > Chordata > Mammalia > Artiodactyla > Bovidae > Aepyceros > Aepyceros melampus. Next base: position 83,760 of record SJXQ01005912.1, on the reverse strand, counting down.
ACTACAGCCTGTCGGCTCCTCTCTCAATGGGAATTCTCCAGGCAAGAATACTGGAGTGGATTGCCCTGTCCTTCTTTAGGGGATCTTCCCAACCCAGGGATCAAACCCAGATCTTCCTAACTGCAGGTGGATTCTTTACCATCTGAGCCACCGGAGAAACTGATGATATTAGAAGTCGGGTAAACACTAACTAATTTAATGAGAGAAAAATCAGTCAATAGTAGTTGCCTGGGATCCTAGGAGACATATGATAGTGATGGATGTTTGCTCTGATGACGGTTCTGTGACTTTGCAAGTGTTAACACTTACCAAGCTGGTAAGTTTGGTAAATCAGCTGCAGTTATGCTTAGTGCATGGCAACTGTACATCTCAACCAAGTCGGGATAGAAACTGGCTTCACATAAAAATCTGAATCTCCATTTTGGAAAAGAACTCTGGCAACCATGCCTCAAATATACCACCTCTCCTGGTCTCACAGGAGGAATTCTGTCACAGTAGAAATGAAGATTGCTGAACAATAAAAAGGTGCTTACACTTGAGTTATTTAGGAACTCTGCCTGGGTCCTAAAAATCACATGCCTGGACTACAGGACTGTGCAGCAATGGCCTTAAGATAAACACTTGGCAGACGCTATGCGATGCCAAAACCTTTACATTCTTCAGTCACTGACTGCAGGCTCAAGAGGAAGAGAAACACATCTGTAACTTCTGAAAATTTCTGCAAAAACCTTATCATCAACAGCCACAGTTATGGGAACATTTATGAATGCCCTTTTAGAAAAGGTGTACTCCTTCCTGTTGTTAGATTCTCAGTTCCTACTAATCCCCCATTTCTGAACCAAGTATGGTTCCCCCCAATGTCTGTAGCCTAACACTCAGCAACACCAGCCTGCCACATTATGCACATTATGGCACATGGCTCTGTTCCAGCTGGACCTAGAGAACTGCTTCCATTGAACAGTACTAGGGGGATGATGTGATATCCCATGTGAAAAGAGAACAATTCACACAGCTCCAAAAATCACTGGTGCTGCTACAGTCCTCATCTCAAGGTGGCCTCAGGACCCATCAAAAATCCTAATATCCAGGTCACAGCATTAGTTCCACAGAGCCCTGGAGTCCATACCAGGAGCCCTTGGACAATGCAAAGTAGACCAAAACTAGACTGAACACTATTCTCTGTCATATCATTCCAACTGAGGTATTATACAAAGTCTGAAACACCCATAAAACTTTTTTACTCTTCATCTTGACAGTCCAGTTTGGTTTTTAACAACAGTCTGAAGGTGAACAAACCCCAAGATGCATGTTGTCTTAAACAATAGTCTTTATTTTTACACAAAGCAGTGCAAAATGAGGCAGTTCTCCAAAGGGTGACTTGGAGCTAGAAAATCCATCTTGTACATGACACGACCCAATACCACCAAACAAAGTAAACCTCTATGAGCTGCCAGTAGAACCCAGACTGGATGCCCAAGATCAAAGCTGCTTAGGCCATATCCTAGGCAGCTGACAGGATCTAAGAGCATGACGTCACCCAAATGCTCAGGCAAAACATGCTTCACTCTAAGGGACAGGAGAGCACAAAGGTCTACCTACCCTGATCACACTGGGGGACTGATGACCAGAACGGGAATCTGCCATTTGGTAGAGGGAAGAAACTCACAGTGACATGAAGTCTGGCAAGGCTGCTGCACAGGTTAGGAAGTAGATCTTAGCTCCTTAAAGCTTCCAGAGAACCAAGTATCCACAGGCCCTCTCCACACCAGGGCTGTGCACATGGATGGCATTCAACTTTCAGCTGATAATGTCCTCATAGAGTCCGCTTAGTAAGATGTATTCATTAAGGAGACAGCGCACTGGCTACTCTCTTCATCTGGTTTGAAGGTCTTTCTCCAGTATGAATTTTCTGGTGACCACTGTGGTTATACCTTCGCTGAAAGCTTTCCTACATTCTCTGCACTCTTAGGTTTATCTGGGCTGTGAAGGTCTGGTGCTCAATCAGAGCTGATCTGTGACAGAAAGTATTTCCATTGCATTTGTGAGGTCTTTCTGTGTATGAACTTTTCAGCTTTTTTTTCTTTTATCCTCCTTCAGGTGCTATAGCAGGATATTGGTGCACTCAGGTGACTTTTCTCCAGTGTAAATTCAGGTGCTTAATGAGAGTAGATTTCTGGCTAAAACATTTCCCACACTCACAGCACTTATAAGGCCTTTCTCCAGTGTGAACTCTCTGGTGTGTAGTAAGAATAGAATTTTGGCTAAAACATTTTCCACATTCACTGCACTCAAAAGTCTTTGCTCCAGTATGAATTCTATTGTGGACTTGAAGGTGGGCTCTTTGCCTAAAGGACTTCCCACACTCATTACACTCATAAGGCCTTTCCCCACTGTGAATTCTTCTATGCATAACAAGGCTGGCCATGTATCTAAATGCTTTCCCACATTCCTTGCACTCATGAGGCCACTCTCCAGTGTGGACCAGCTGGTGCTGAATAAGCATGCGTTTACAGGTGTAGGTTCTTCCACATTCTCCACATTCATAAGGCCTCTCTCCAGTGTGGACTCGCCGGTGCTGATCAAGTTTGGTTTTAGTACTAAATGTTTTCCCACATTCACTGCACTCATATGGTCTGGCTCCAGTGTGAATTCTCTGGTGCACAACAAGCTGGGAGTGTTGCCTAAAGAATTTTCCACATTCTCTACACTCATAAGGCCTTTCCCCTGTGTGAATTCTTCTATGTATAGCAAGGCTGGAGCTGCATCTAAAGACTTTCCCACATTCACTGCATTCATAAGGCTTCTCTCCGGTGTGGACTCTATGGTGCTGAGCAAGCCTGGACTTCCGGTAGAAGAGTTTCCCACATTCATTGCACTTGAAACGCTTTTCTCCATTGTGAAACTCTGCTACAAACTCCATCATTTGTGGTTTAACCTGGTGCTGGACATGGCCAGAGCTACCAGGGAGATCCTTCCTTGCCTCTTGGCACATAAAAGCCTTCTCCAGTGCATGGACTGTGCAGTTCCTCATTAAGGCCTTACCCAAATCTCTTCTCATGAGCTTCTCTCCACCGTGCTGGTGGGATTTCACATCTGTCCCACACAGTGTCTGGCCAGGGTTTGTTTGCAGGACCTCGGGTCCACACAAACCACCTTCTAAGGTCAGGTTACCCATCTCCCAGGGACAGACCTTCAGTTTGGACAGGTCTGTCTTTTTGGTATTTCTCTGTGGCACTTCTACAGAAACATTTTGCTCAGAAGGTGTCTGTTCATCCTCTGCTGTATGACAACACCCTGAAATCAGAAAAATGCAGGTGAACTTAATGTAGGAAAAGGTTTTAAAAAAAGGCAGATGTGTCGTGCCATATGTGTCTGACAGAAAGAATAAATCCATGGGACTAGTTCAGGACAAAGGAGCTGTGGGCAAGTAAGGAAAAGCCCCAATCTGTAGAAGTGGGCTTCTACACATCACAGAATAGGAAGGACTCAATTGCCTAAAGAATTTTCCACATTCTCTACACTCATAAGGCCTTTCCCCTGTGTGAATTCTTCTATGTATAGCAAGGCTGGAGCTGCATCTAAAGACTTTCCCACATTCACTGCATTCATAAGGCTTCTCTCCGGTGTGGACTCTATGGTGCTGAGCAAGCCTGGACTTCCGGTAGAAGAGTTTCCCACATTCATTGCCTTGAAACGCTTTTCTCCATTGTGAAACTCTGCTACAAACTCCATCATTTGTGGTTTAACCTGGTGCTGGACATGGCCAGAGCTACCAGGGAGATCCTTCCTTGCCTCTTGGCACATAAAAGCCTTCTCCAGTGCATGGACTGTGCAGTTCCTCATTAAGGCCTTACCCAAATCTCTTCTCATGAGCTTCTCTCCACCGTGCTGGTGGGATTTCACATCTGTCCCACACAGTGTCTGGCCAGGGTTTGTTTGCAGGACCTCGGGTCCACACAAACCACCTTCTAAGGTCAGGTTACCCATCTCCCAGGGACAGACCTTCAGTTTGGACAGGTCTGTCTTTTTGGTATTTCTCTGTGGCACTTCTACAGAAACATTTTGCTCAGAAGGTGTCTGTTCATCCTCTGCTGTATGACAACACCCTGAAATCAGAAAAATGCAGGTGAACTTAATGTAGGAAAAGGTTTTAAAAAAAGGCAGATGTGTCGTGCCATATGTGTCTGACAGAAAGAATAAATCCATGGGACTAGTTCAGGACAAAGGAGCTGTGGGCAAGTAAGGAAAAGCCCCAATCTGTAGAAGTGGGCTTCTACACATCACAGAATAGGAAGGACTCACCAGGCAAAAGACACAAGAGGGTGGATATTAAATGGAGGAGCGAGGGGTCCACAACACACTCCTACAGGAATGGTTTTCACCAGGGCCTTGGCTGCTGGTGACACATGTGTGCTGTCTAGAAAGCTATGTCGAGGCCCAGCATATTGTGTCACCGAGTAGCTGGTGTTCAGGACTATTTTAAGGAGAGCTGCAGGTTTTACGACACAGTAAACATAGGCAAACAGAGGAAAGCATTAGTGAGGATGCTGAGGAACAATGAGGAGTGGAAGCCAGAGAGGTGAGGGATAATCCTGGGTTGGAAGCCAGGGTAGAAATCACAGGGGGAATGTGTCAAGAATGGAGGAGAAATAGAAATGAGATAACAAGTCACTGGTCTTAGACCACAAACAGTGTTGGGGCCAGGACATTTCAAAATTTGACTGAATCCAGCCACAACGTCACTGCTCCCTGTGATGCCAATCACCAGGACCAGACCCATTTTGAGCCCTGCTTCCTGTGCCTGGAATCATGTCCACTTTCTCCTATACCCAAGGTTCTCCTCCCAGCTTCAACTGGACAACAACATGGGACTTAGAAGATCCACATTCTAAGAAAAGAACAAGACAGGTTAGCATTAAGTACTGCCCATGGGGAAACAAGCAATCTCAAAAGAATTCAATAAAAAAATAATGATAAAAATAATCTTTGAGTCTCATAGCTATAGCCAAATGCACCCCATAAATGGTGACCATGCTGGGTCCCAACAATTCCTGAAACAGTGAGGCCCAAAGAAATGTCAGCAGGAAGGAAGCAGAAGCTGCACAAAGGTAGGGAGGGAGAAGCTGAAATGAATGGAAATCACTAAGCTAACTCCAAGGCTTATGATCCAGAAAATTTCTGCTGAGAAAACTTCAGCCGCTGGCATTGGGGCCACCTGTGAAAGGAGGTGGAACACACGCTCACTCAGGCTTGGCACCCACAGCACAGAGGACAGGGAAGCAATGATAGAGAGGTGCCCACTGTCTAGCTGTGAACAGAACAGACTTGTTCTTAGAGAAAAGGGGAAAGGCAGAGACTTGTCCAAGATGCTGGCATAGGGGTAAGGGCCTTACCCAAGGACACAACCAGTGCAAAGGTCTCCAGCATGACATCACGGTATAGGAATTTCTGGGCCTCACCAAGGAGCCTCCATTCCTCTTGGGAAAAGTACACTGCCACATCCTCAAAGGTCACAGGGCTCTACGATGATGGGAACAGACGTGTGCATGAGCAGCCTCTTTCCCCAGGACCCCATGAACACCCCCAACCCTAATCCACATTCACTCTGGTGTCATCATCCTCCCTGGCTCCCTAATTTAGAGGGCAGTGGTACCCAAAACTCTTCGTGCTTGAGCACTAGCTCCGAACACCAACAACAACACGCAAGTCTACAGACAGATGGCTTCTAGGCGTGGGCCTGGCATGCAGGCCCCTTTCCTCTCCTGCAAGACAATAGCCTGACAGTTACCAGGTGATCCACTCCAGACACCAACAACTTGAGCCCACCCGTCTCAAAGTCCTACTACAGAGCCCTCAATTAGTTCACACATCTTCCCCACATGCGTATATCACTCAGTGGACATTCTCAGACATCTGACCCCCATCATCACCACCTGGACAACAAAGTTGGCTTTCCCACTAGGCCTTGATCCTGACTTTATCTCAGTCACAACACACATAATCTAAATACCTCTGGTCAGATTCCACTTCCATACTGCACATTATGTCTCTTTAACAGTTACCTTCTTTGTTCATTTAACACCCATTCAAAATCCACACCCACTTGACACAGCCTACAGAACCTGTGACATTCTGTCACAAGCTTCCCAAGTTCCACCACAAAAGCCTAGTGAGTCAGAGGAGAAAAAATTAGCACCAGTATAACTCTGCTATCAACTTATCTCATTTCTGATTTTCTTCCACATCAGTATCATAGCTTTTCCCCACAGAAACCTGACCTACCAACTGGCCTTCCCCTTCCCCCTACCTTCTTGCTGATGATCACTCCTCTTCCTTGTCTGTGTGTGTCTCCTCTGTCCCCTAATAGAATCCGAAAGCCTCTCCATTACTCTAGATCTACATGTTCAGCCATCCATTTGTCTCTTACACTTGGGAGCCACTGCAATATCTGAGGCTTAACAGGGCCAAAACTCAATTCCTAATATTCTCACTGAAAAGTCTTCTTATCAGACTTCCCCAAATCAGTTGATGGCACTTCCACCTTTCCAGATGCAAATGGGAAAAACTTTGGAAGCATGTGATTCCTCCACATTGGAAAATCTGATCAGCCTTTACTTAAAAAAAAAAAAAAAAATGTAGAAACCAAGTAGTTCTTATATCTCCACGTCGACCACTTTGGTACAGCTAGAGCCATGCACATTTAGAAAATTAAGACAGCTTCTTTGTTTCTTTGTCTTCCTCTCCACCAGGCTATGTGCACTCTGTACCCAGAGGCAGCCTCTTAAAACTTAAGTCACATCACTTTTCCCTTCTATTACAAAAATCCCATTTCTGCCAGCAGTCTCAGAACAGAAACCCATCTTATCAGGCTACCAGTCTAGCCCTGACCCTAGTTCTCTTGTTCTCTGTTCCTACTGCATAAACAGAGACCCAACAGTCCTAAAATACACTCATCTAAATTGCATCCTCAAGCATTTGGACATAATAACCCCTATACATACAATCTTTCACATTTCAGTCCCCTGGTTGCCAAATTTGGAATCTTTCCATATACCCCCTGGCCTGGACTTGGATTCTGCACTCAGGGTTTCTCTAGGGTGTCCAGACACCAAGTTCACAAAGAGCAGCAGCAAAATCTTTCAGAACACCAACACTCACCAGTGAAGAGTCCATAAGTGGTTCTGTTGAACATGGAACCTGTGGGAAGAGTAATTCCCATCAGCAACATAGACAAGAAAGATTAACGAGATAACTATTCAATATTTCAGGTAAAAACAAATTACTCAACAGAAAACTAAAGCATAAAGAGGGCAGAAAATATTATGAAGTTGTACCATAAGGTCATATGTCTGACTTCAGAAAAGGTTTTCTAGAAGTGGGACTAATAAGTGCAAAGCCTCTCTATTAGATTCATGTCTGATGTGTCTGAGTAGCTCCATGAGGCTAGTACGACTAGAGCCCAGTGATCCAAAGGATAAGGTATCTGGTTAGATAGGAGATGCTTGTGGCAGGTCATATAGGGCTATTATAGCCCCAAGCCATGCATATAAAAATTAAGCAGAGCTCCTTCTGACATTGCCATTTGATTCCATTATTCCATTTCTCCCTTACCAATAATAACTTTTTCCTCTCATAGCTTGTAGCTGGACCCAACATTTGGACAGGAGTTCCTATACTCCTTTTCTAATTTTACTTTGGTTATCTTAAAAATTGTTTTTTAAAAAACTTATACTTGAACCATATTTTTTAATATATCCAGTTCCCCCCCCCCTCCATAAATGTTCAAACAGATTAACTTCCTACAAGCTTTTTTCTCCTGTTGTAGAGACTGGAAACACCACTGACTAACTTCACTTTGAAAACACTTCTCAGAATTCTCTGGTTGCCCAGTGGTTAGAATGTGATACTTTCACTGCAGTGGACCCGGGTTCTATACCTGGTTGGGGAACCTAGATTTCACAAGCCAAGCAGTGCAACCACAAAAAGAAAAAAAGAGAGAGAGAGAGAGAATTACAAGAAGAAAATGGCTCCAGAAAATTAATCTGTGAGAAAGGGGTTATTGCCAGAATCAGAATAAAAGTATGTGGCTTCCAACAGTTTGAGATAACTGGACATCACTGATGACTCTTTAAACTTAAGACAAAGGAAAGAACCTATATGACCTGATCTCTGTTCAATCCTCTTTAAATAAACATGAAAATACCTTCTTGGGTTCTAAGTATCTTGGTAAGGATTCCCAGCATTATAAGTTTTTATTGTTACAATGATTCATTTAATGCCCCTTTTAAAACAAGTGTTTTAACAAAATAACTTAATCATTTTCTTCCAATACTACCAGAGGAGCATCACATAACGATGAAATAAATATTAGCAGAGTAAAATCACTGAAACAAGAAAAACTCTTAAATGGCTGTATGCTGTAGAACTGTTAAGTAGGCATAATGCAAAAGGAGAGTGTGAAAATACAACCACGGGATCCATTAAAAGTAAGTATAATGAGTGATGTTGAGCATCTTTTCATGTGTTTGTTAGCCATTCGTATGTTTTCTTTGGAGAAATGTCTGTTTAGTTCTTTGGCCCATTTTTTGATTGGGTCATTTATTTTTCTGGAGTTGAGCTGCATAAGCTGCTTGTATATTTTTGAGATTAGTTGTTTGTCAGTTGCTTCATTTGCTATTATTTTCTCCCATTCAGAAGGCTGTCTTTTCACCTTGCTTATAGTTTCCTTTGTTGTGCAGAAGCTTTTAATTTTAATTAGATCCCATTTGTTTATTTTTGCTTTTATTTCCAGTATTCTGGGAGGTGGATCATAGAGGATCCTGCTGTGATTTATGTCAGAGAGTGTTTTGCCTATGTTCTCCTCTAAGAGTTCTATAGTTTCTTGTCTTATGTTTAGATCTTTAATCCATTTTGAGTTTATTTTTGTGTATGGTGTTAGAAAGTAATCTAAAGTAGGAGCTGAATGTGCTAAGGAGACTTGGAAAAGGAGAGCCTTGCGGGCAGAGCAAAGGTCATACACAAAGGTGATAAAGTCACATAGATTTGGTGTTCAGAGGAATCTCAGTTTTCTGTGGCTGTGGCCTAGCATGGGAGAGAGGGTTAGAGGTAAGACTGGAAAAATATGAAGCTTTGAGTGCTACTTAGATGGAAAGTTTTCACATTTGTGTTGTAAATGCAATGGGCATATAGTACTAATTTTATTAATGATGATACTAATAAGTAATTAACTGAGCACTTGCTATGTTCCAGACACTTTGCTATAAGCTTTACTTGGATATTTTGTGGTTGGCATAATTTATCTATTACTATAACATATTATCCAAAACAAAAATAAAAATGTAGTGCAAAGAATGGCAATGTTTTATACTCTTGCAAATTTGTTTCCTTCTCAGGCTTATTGAAATATAATTGACATATAACTTTGTGTAAGTTGAAGGTGTACAATGTGATGATTTGATATATGTGTGTATTGTGAAGTGATTGCCACAAGAGGGTCAGTCAACACATGCATTACTTCACAGTTACCTAGTGTTTATTTTTTGTGATGAGACCTTTTAGCAGCTTTCAAGGATACAATACAGTATTGGTAACTATAGTCACCATATTTTGTATTATATCCTCAGAATTTATCTTATAACTGGAAGTTTGTACCCCTTGACTGTTATGCATTCGTCTCCACTGCCCCTACTCCTGCCCCCAGTAATCTAATTTCTCTTTCTACTAGTTTGGGTCTTTGGGTTGGGTTTTTGTTGGTTTTTTTTTTTAAGATATTTTTATTATAAGAAGATCATACAGGGTGTTTTCTCTGTCTGATATATTTCACTTAGCATAATGCCCTCAAGATTCACGTTGTTGCAAACTGCAGGATTTCCTTCTTTCTCATGGTTGAATGATATTCCTGTGTGTGTACACTCACACATATATACTGCATTTTCTTCATTCATTCACCCATTTACAGACACAAAGTTATTTCTAAGTCTTGGCGATTGTAAATAATAGTCCAATGAACATAAGGATGAATATCTCTCTTCAGGATATTTCCTTTGGTGTATACTTAGAAGTGGAATTGTTGGGTCATATGGTAGTTCTATTTTTTTATCCTTTCTGGAAACTCTATACTGTTTCCCACAGCAGCTGTATCAATTTACATTCCCCCTAGCATTGTCTGTGCAAGTTAGAGAGCAAATTTGAACTTCCACTCAAATGCTGAGCTTAGCCTCCATTTCTGCCCTCTGGGAAGTGTGGCCCACAAGTGCCCGGGAGTTGTGGAGCACACCCTAAGTGCCACTTGAGCTGGGAGCCAAGCCAGCAACCATGCCCTACTGTTGAGCATAGTCTCTAGCCTTGTGTAACCAGGGACCATGAGCAACCTCAGAGCCCAGCCTGCAGTACCGCCCAGCCATGGAGCCCCTTCTACCAGCCCGCCCAGCAGCAGAGCCCGGCATATGGCCTTCTTATTTGTTGGACACAGTCTGCAGCCTTGCCCAGGCAAGGAGTCCAGCCCGTGACCCCATCTAACCGTGGAGTATAATCTGCAGTTCCACCCAGCTCTGGTGTCTGGACAGCCACTCTGGCTGAGGAGCCCAGCCATGGCACCTCCTCTGTGACCTCAGAGCAAGGGGAGTAGCCATGTCTGACTAGAGACCTCAACAGCCAGCTGAAGTAAAGAATTCTAACTAGCATCATAAAAATGTGAGCATAGGGCTTCTCTGGAGGCTCAGTGGTAAGTAATCCACCTGTAATGCAAGAAACCTTGGTTTGATCCCTGATCTGGAAAGATTCCACATGCCAGTGGAACTAAGCCCTGTGTGTGTGTGTATGTGTGTGTGTGTGTGTGTGTGTGTGTGTGTGTATGCTCAGTTGTGTCAGACTCTGCGCCACAACTATAGATCCTGTAATCTAGAGCCTAGGAATTGTAACTACTGAGTCCACATGCCCTAGAGCCCGTGCTCCACAACAAGAGAAGCCATGACAAAGAGAAGCCTGTGTACTGCAACTAGAGAATAACTCGTGCTCACTGCAACTGGAGAAAACCCCACAGAACAATGAAGATCCAGCACAGCCAAAAATAAATAATAAATAGATAAAATTTGAAAAAAGTGTATGTGTAAAAGTCTTCAGTAAAGATAAATATATAAAGTCAGATTTTCTAATATTGTAATAGTAGTATGTAAATCACAGCTCCAGTTTAAAAGTTAAAAAAAATGTGTTAAAATAGCCATCACTACAACAATGTATTATTGGATACAAATATAAAAAGGTGTAAATTATAACATCAATAACCTAAAATGTGAGAGGTGGGTGTAAGGAGGGGGGCTTCCCAGGTGGCGCTAGTGGTAAAACCTTGCCTGCCAATACGGAAGATGTAAGAGATGAGAGTTCGATTCCTGGGTGGTGAAGATCCCCTGGAGAAGGAAATGGCAACCTGCCCCAGTACTATTGCCTGGAGAATCCTATGGACAGAAGAGCCTGGCAGGCTATAGTGCACAGGGTCACAAACAGTCAAACATGACTGAAGTGATTTTGCACATGTGCACACATGGGAGTGAGGAGAAGTAAAAGTTTCTGAGTGCCACTAAAGTTATTATCAGTTTAAAATAGGACATTGGGAGATATTTTATGTAAGTTTCATAGAGATCACAGAAAAACCCTTGTGGTAGATACACAAAAAATTATGATAAAGAAATCGGAGCATACAGCCACAGAAAGTCATCAACTCAGAAAGGAAGACAGCAAGAAAAGCAGCAAAGAACAAGAATGTACAAAACCATCAGAAAACAGTTAACATAATGGCAGTAGTAAATCCTTACCTATCAATAGTGTAAGCTAAATGAATTAAGTTCTCCAAACTTGAAAATTTCTTAATGTCTGGTTTAAACCCAGCTGGTTCTATTAATAATATCAACATGTGCATTGCATATATAATATATTGTTTTTGGTTGACGTCAATCCACTTGTCATGTACCGGGCTCTATGCTGGACAACAGAAATATGACAATGAATAAGACAAATGTGATCCCTCTATTTGTAGAGTCTGCAGCCTATGGAGGGATATCGTCTCTCAACCGTGATTGCACCAGTAACTTCTTAACTGCTCCTGCAACAGCAGCTATAAACCAGGAGCAGAGGATGCTGTGAGAGTGACTGACCAGGGAGACTGATCTAGGCTGAGGAATATGGGATTAGGTGTTTTGAAAATACAACCATATTATAGACTTCAGGGAAAAAAAGAAAGACATGCTTTCATATCTTCATTTTAAATGTTCATTTTTAAAACTAAAATTAATTATTAGCAAATTCACATTGAAGCAATCAGTTAGACAGATGGAAACTCTGCATTCAAAGCACATTCATGTCTTTCTATCAGCTAGCAATTAGACATGTGAAAGCATATTCTTAAACCATAATGTGTCAAAGATTTGCAGTTTTTAAAGCAATACTGTCAAGCTGCAAAACTTATGAAATTATCCACTTTTTTATTACTGCCTTTGATTTATATGTCCCCAAAAGTGAGGCTTGGAAATCTTCCCATTTGGTTGCAGTCACAGGAGAAAATTGAAATAACATTTTTTTTAGTCTTCTTAAAATTGTATTAGAGTCTTTAAGGGAACCAAATTTTGTTAACTTATTCTTTTTGGGGTACCAAATATCCTGCTGTCTTAGTAGTAATAGCATCAATAAAAAAGGCATTTCAGAATCTGGAAACATCTAATCAACTCTTCTTCTGAATTTTGAACCAGGAGCCAGAGATAAATGAGCAGTCCTATAAAGTTAGACCAGTAAGTTCAACACAAGTGTTGAAGTGTTAGTCATTCAGTCATGTCCAACTCTTTGCAGCCCCATGGACTGAGCCTGCCAGGCTCCTCTGTCCATGGAATTCTGCAGGCAAGAGTATTGGAGTGGGTAGCCATTCCCTTCTCTAGGGTATCTTCCCAACCCAGGGATTGAACCAGGGTCTCCCGCATTGCAGGCAGATTCTTTATCATCTGAGCCACTGGGGAAAGTAAAGTCACTCAGCTGTGTCTGACTATTTGCGATCCCATGGCCATGGGATTCTCCAGGCAAGACCACTGCAGGGGGTTGCCATTTCCTTCTCCAGGGGATCTTCTCAATGCAGGGATTGAACCCAGGTCTCCCACACTGCAGGCAGACTCTTTACTGTCTGAGTCCCCAGGGAAGCCCAAAGCAAACTAGGGGGATTAAACTGCTGCTGCTACCTCCTTTCTCAAATCCAAACCAGAAGGCTACCTACGGCATTTCAGAGCGTCACTATCACCCACATGACCACAAGGAAGATCCCAGTCTGCCCCTGTGGGGCAAGGAGCTCTGACCTGGTGAATAGAAGCAGAGCAGCTGAGGAATGCCTGACGACAGGCATATCCCCAAAAGCCAAGTGGAATCTGAGTGAAGCAAACCCTGTGATTCTTGGTCCACTCTCACCAATGAGGATTTGCTCTTCTGTCCCCTCCTCCTTCTCCCTTGCCTCCCCCTTCTTCCACAGAAAGAAGCTAGTGGAAGAGAGAAAGCACTAAGGAAAGAACCTGGAAAAAGGGAGAAAATAATTGCTCACTCCAAGCAGAATAGTACTTAAGATCAGGAATAAATAGCTTCTCTTCTTTATTATCTTCATAGTTTCTTTCTGCTGTCTTTATTGCTACTAGAAATAGCGGCACAAAAGATACTCTTCTAAGAACCTCCTCTTCTCTCCTGTCCTTCCCAATCCATTAACCTCTAGCCAACCCATTAACTGCAGCTTGAAAAACTGACATATTCATAAGAAATCTAGATTTCCTATCTTCTCCGAAATCTTAGAGATGATTTAATTTTAAGCCAGTTGGGGAAGAATGCTGTTACCTAAAAATGATGATTTAGCAGAACTTGGAAAAGCTGTTGCTGCTATTGATGCATAACATACTGCTATTGGTCTTTTTATATAAATAAATAAATCTATATATATATACATATATATATATATATAATTTGAATTTTTGGAAACTTTAGCTGTGCTGTCAACTGTGGAAAAAGTATCCCAGTTGTACCGTGTTGGGTTGGCATTGTACAGAAATTAACAGCCATATTGGTCTAGAAACGTTAAACATACTTTTTTCCACTTGTACAAATGGAAAATACACTGTATTAAATATGTAAGGTCTTATCTACATGGGTTTGACTACAGAAACTAATAAAGTATTCTCTAAATAAAAAAAAATAAAAAATAATGAGCTTTCACTATAAGTAAGGTGAAAATGCAGCTGTCAGAATGGGAAAAGATAATAGTAAACAAAACAACCAGCAAAGAATTAATCTCCAAAATATACAAGCAGCTCATGCCACTCAATACTAGAAAAATAAATGACCCAATCAAAAAAAAAAAAAAAAAGAATAGAATATCATTAATTCTTACTTTATTGAGCATATTAAAATGTTTTCAATGAATGCTGAATTTTGCTAAACATTTTTCAGTATCTATGGATATTTATTTTCAGCCCTTAGGTCTATGGAAGCAGTGTATGATATTACTAGATACCCTAATGTTCAATCAGCTTGCATTATAGGAATAAATCAATTTGGATGGCATATCTATTTAAAATGTGTGTTGAATTATTTTACTTATATTTTACAGTATAATTTGTGTATACATTTTCATAAATTATACTGATTTCTGATTTTGTTTCTGTGCTATCTTTATCTGGTTTCAGTATCACTTTTTAATGAAATTAATTTAAAATTTTTAGTGTTTTCTCTCTTTTAGCAATACTGAAGGAGTAGAGTGTGTGTTGTTTCTTTTGCTCTTTCAGTTGATCTGATTCAGTTTTCAGTATAGTTGGTGGATGCTGTGTGAAAAGATTTGTTTTAGGCCAATAGCTCAACTATCTGAAAGACCAAATGTTTTACTTCATGATCTATGATGAAAATGTGAAGAATTTATTTGGCTAAAATTTATAGGCTTACAATATTTGCATTTTATTTGCAATATGTGTATTATATTATAGCTAAATTTTAATAGTCTACCATGTAAGGAAAGTAAAAATTAATGGGGTGTATTGTGGGAGTTAGGTCAAGAGTCTAATCAGAGAGATGAATGAAGTGACTATTGTAACAATAAAGTGAGTTGATCACACTGAATGCTATGATGTTGTAACTAGTGTTACAGAGATGTAGATGGCTTAATGTTTACTTGGCCTACAGAGTATATAGAATTTTATAATAGATTGGATGATAGCCTTGTCGTGGCGAACGGGCTCACATAACTTAATGAAGCTATGAGCCATGCTGTGCAGTGACACTTAAGACTAAGGAGTTATAGTGAAGAGTTCTGACAAAATGTGGTCCACTGGATAAATGAGTAGCAAGCTACTCCTGCATTGTTGCCATGAGAGCCCCTGACAGTGTGAAAAGGCAAAAAGACAGCATTGGAAGATGAGTCCCCTAGATCAGAATGTGTCCAATATGCTACTGGGGAAAAGCGGAGGGCAATTACAAATAGCTTCAGAAAGATTGAAGTGGCTGGCTCTAAGCAGAAACGATGCTTAGATATGGATGTGTGTGGTGGTGAAGGTAAAGTTCAATGCTATAAAGAACAATAATGGACAGGAACCCGGAATGTTAGGTTCATGGATCAATGTAAGTTGGATGTGGTCAAGCAGGAGATGGCAAGAGTGAACATCGACATCTTCAGAATTATTGAACTATGCTGGACAGGAATGGGCGAACTTAATTCAGAGGCCCATTATATCTACTACTGTGGGTAAGAATCCCTTAGAAGAGCTGGAGTAGCCCTCATAGTCAACAAAAGTTTCCAAAATGCAGTACTTGAGTACAATCTCAAAAATAAGAAAATGAGATCAGTTCATTTTCAAGGCAAATCATTCAACATCACATAGTAATACAAGTCTCCACCCAACCACTGATGCTGAAGAGGCTAAAGTTGAATTGTTTAAACCTACAAGACTTTCTAGAACTAACACCAAGATAAGACATCTTTTTTACCATAGGGACTGGATTGAAAAAGTAGGAAATCAAGAGATATCTGGAGTAATGGGTAAATTTGGCTGTGGGATGCACAATGAATTAGGGGGAAAGCTAACATATTCTCAAGAGAACACACTGGTCATGAAAAAACACTCCAAGAACACAGAAAGTGTCTTTACACATGGATATTACCAGATGATCAATACTAAAATCAGATTGATTATTCCTTTGCAGCCAAAGATGGAAAATCTCTATACAGTCTGCAAAAATAAGAAATAGAGCTGACTGTGGCTGAGATCATGAACTCCTTATTGCAAAAATCAGACTTGAAGAAAGTAGGGAAAACCATTAGGCCATTCAGATATGACCTAAATCAAATCCCTTACAGCTATACAATGGAAGTGACAAATAGATTCAAAGGATTTGATCTGGTAGGTATGTGCCTGAAGAACTCTGAATGGAGGTTAGTAACATTGTACAGGAGGCAGTGACCAAAACCATCCCAAAGAAAAACAAATATAAGAACAACAAGTGGTTGTCTGAGTGAGCTCTACAAATAGCTGAGGAAAGAAGAAAAACAAAAGGCAAAGGAGATAGGGAGAGATATACCAAATTGAATACAGAGTTCCAGACAACAGCAAGGAGAAATAAGAAAGCCTTCTTCAGTGAACAATGTAAAGAAATAGAGGAAAACATTAGAATGAGAAAGAATTAGAATAAGATCTCTTCAAGAAAATTGAGATATCAAGGAAATATTTCATGAAAAGTTGGGCATGATAAAGGACAGAAATGATATGTACCTAACAAAACCAGAAGATATTAAGAAGAGGTGGCAAAAATACACAGAAGAATTATACACAAGAAATCTTATTAATGACTTGGCTAACCGCAGTGATGTGGTGGTCACTCACCTAGAGCCATATATCCTGGAATGTGAAGGCAAGTGGGCCTTAAGGAAGAAACATTACCAAAAGCAAAGCTAGTGGCGTTGATGGAATTCCAGCTGAGCTATTTAAATCCTATAAGATGTTACTATTAAAGTGATGCACTCAATATGTCAGCAAATTTGGAAAACTCAACAATGGCCACAGAACTGATAAAGGTCAGTTTTCATTCCAGTCCCAAAGAAGGGCAATGTCAAAGAATGTTCAAAGTACCATACAGCTGTCCTCATTTCAGAGGCTAAGAAGTTTATGCTCAAAATCCTTCAACATAAGCTTCAGCACTGCATAAAGTGAGAACTTCAGATGTGCAGGAGGGATTTAGAAAAGGCAGAACTAGAAATCAAATTGCCAACATTCATTGGATCATAGAGAAAGAATGAGAATTACAGAAAAACATCTACTTCTGCTTCACTGATTATGCTTACACCTTTGACTGTGTGGATCACAACAAACTGTGGAAAATTCTTAAAGAAATGGGAATACCAAACCACTTTACCCTCCTCCTGAGAAATCATTGCAGGTCAAGAAGCAATAGTTAGAACCGGATATGGAACAACAGACTGCTTCAAAATTGGGAAAGGAGAACATCAAGGCTGTATATTGTTACTCTGCTTATTTAACTTATCATTTAACATCAGTGCAATGCTGGGTTAGATGAAACACAAGCTGCAATCAAGTGGCTCTCATTATCACTGCATTCTGAGGAAGCACACAGGGATCTAGCAGGTTTGCATATCAGACACTGTATGTATTCTGACCTTTTGGTTACTAGGATTTTAGGCTGTGTGATTAAGGAGTATCCCTCCCTTGGCATCATGGATGCTATGCTCTCAAAGCCATATAATGTAGTATAATTCCAGCCTCAGCCTTATTATTTCACTTCAAAGTACATGATTAAGGGATATACGTATATTCCCTGGATGTCCAAGACTCCTAACTGTAGCTTTCCAATCTTGTGTTCCTTTTGTGTTAGATCCTGATCTCCCATTTCTTTAGCATTCCATGGGGCTGTTCAAGAGGCCACATGTCTCGCTGGAAGGCTATTTTACAAGGAATCAATCTTGAGCAATTAACACATTTTTGAGTAGTGTGCAAAATGGTGGATCAGAAGGTATGATTTTTGCAGTGAGATAAGAATTTTATTTTTATCTCTAAAAAGATCTGGAGAAAGTGAGTAATGTAATAGGAACATGAGAAATGACATGGGACAGTCACTCTCTAATAGTCAGCTCAGAAATTTAGGAGTAAACCTGAATGTGCAGGACAAAGCATGATTCTGCATAACACAGAGGCAGTAGAAATGAAGCAAGAGATGAAATTTTGACAAATGCATCAAGCTTCCACTATTTTCAAATTTAAAAATGTATACATAAGACAGAGTCAAAGACCACAGCTCCACATGTGGATGAAAGAAAATGATTTTAAAGTTCTTCTTGGTGCACACAATCTATTTTGCTACCCTAATTTGTACATTATTGTTTTCACAACATTCATTTTTATACTGTTATCATTTTGTTGGTTTCCTAACTTAATATTATAATGTCCCTTAATTCTTTTTGTTGTCTAGATATATATTCTATTGCTTTGAATTAAAATAGACTCTTTTAATGTCTGTTTTTAATTTATATAATTTCTCTTGAGATAACATCAGGTGCACAGGCAAAGAGCCAGATGTGCAATTTCTGCAAAGCTCTGAAATAATATGAAAACAGGGGAGGGATAGATTTGTTGGACTTACTTTAAAATCATGAGAAGGCAAGGACCTTCTGCAGAGGAAATTCTGTAGAGGAATTTAAACACTGGTTTAAATAGCAGTATTTTCAGAAAATTTTATTTCAATACTAATTTAAGAAATTAAAAAATAAAACTTTACTGTTTGATATGAGAGATATTGTGGGGAAGAGAAATGATTGAGTTTTAAATTGACAATCGTAATGTCAATTTTGCATTTTGGCTAATGATATACTGTTGTTAATATTTATGGAGAAAGGAAACATTTTGAGACTAAATAAAACCTGTTTCTCATCATGTTACAACCCTTTTAATGTATGTGCTCCTTTCATAGTCACGTATACTCTGATTTTCCTCTTCCCCTTGCACGTGTCTTTTCCTGTGTTAAGGGACGCTCACCTCATGAACAGATAGATATTCCATATCTGGACATACTCTATTTCTGCATGCATGCATGTGTGCATGCTCAGTCGTGTCCAACTCTTTGCAAACCCATGGACTGTAGCCCAACAGGCTCCCCTCTCCATCGAATTTTCCAGGTAAGAATACTGGAGTGGGTAAAGACTTCATTGCTTCAACATAATCCCTCATCCATTACTGATATGATGTGAAAGTCACTCAGTCCCATCCAACTCTTTGCCACCCTATAAACTATACAGTCCATGGAATTCTTCAGGCCAGAATACTAGAGTGGGAAGCCTTTCCCTTCTCCAGGGGATCTTCCCAACCTAGAGATGGAACCCAGGCCTCCCACATCTCAGGCGGATTCTTTACCAGCTGAGCCACCACGGAAGCCCAGGAATACTGGAGTGGGTCTCTTCTCCAGCAATCTTCCCGATCCAGGGATCACACCGGGGTCTTCTGCATTGCAGGCAGATTCTTTACCAACTGAGCTATCAGGGAAGCCCATACTACTGATACCACTGTTAAAGGTCTCTTCCAGGAACTTCATGAGATGCAAATCTCCCTGAGAAGAATAACATGAAAAGTTTAAATGAGTCTTTCAGAATGTAGTATAAATTAAATTGTGGTTTTTTTTTTTTTTCCCCCTAAGAGTAGAAGTTACTAGGTAAAGTGGGAAAGAAAAAGCATATAAAATCGCTAGGTAACCAAGTAAGAACATTGAAGAAGCCATGGGGCCAGGGGCATCAAGTACTAAATGTCTCTATTTTCAATTTTGGAAAAGGTTAAAGAGTCTGGAAGGACTCAATCATCATTTTCTTGGAAGCTGATAATTATTAGGCACAACTTTTAGAAATGAGATCTGCTCAATTGAGAGCACAACACAATCATGTTTTAATGCCTTTGCCACAGGAATACTGCAAAATGAATACAAAGCAAGCAACCAGGGAAACGTGGACCATTTAAATAAAGCCAGACTTTATCATTCTGGAGAGATGCAGATTTAAAGGAATTTTAATTGGGGACTGATTTTATCATCCCACTGTTACATTGCATGCATATCAAAGTCCAGAAAGCTAGTTCCTTTTACTAGGGGAGCACCAGATCACCTTGATTTTCATATCTGAAATGATAGAGTTACATGAGATATATGAAATAGTGAAACTATGGAAGCAGATAATCCCAGTTTAAGAGTTATTGCCTCAAATTGCTATGCAAAGTTCAACTCACCATGCAATTTCAACCCTAAAAATATCATTTTGCATAGACACTGCAGTTGTATTTTAACAATATCCCTTTCATCATGCATTAAGTATATATGCTTTAAGTACTGCTTTAAAAAAATTGAATGAGGGGATTATTTTCTTGAAGGCCTATGGACAAGATTTCCAAAAGCATTATAAACCTTTTTGGAAATGCATAGATTTCTTAAATGTGCAGAGATTTGGGCTATGAGTGGGAGCCACCAAACTCAGCTCGTCAATCAGAGGGTAGTTAGGGGGAAACAAGACAGTCTGGGCTTTGTGATTGCATGAGTTGTGTCCAGACCCTTTGCAATGCTATGGCCTGTAGCCTGCCAGGCTCCTCTGTCCATGGGATTCTCCAGGCAAAAATACTGGAGTGGGTTGCCAGTTCCTTCTCCAAGGGATCTTCCCTGTCCAGGGCTTAAACCTGCCTCTCTTATGCCTCTCTCATTGACAGGTGGGTTCTTTACCACTAGTACCACCTAGGAAATCTCAGGCTTGGTGATTAGAGACAACCAACTCCTTGCCAATGTTACTGATGATTTTGCATTATTCTCAGGTTTTCTCTTCACATCACAGTTCTCTAAGGTACCTCCAGTTCATCTTAGTTCCCAGCTGTTATCCTTCATTTTAATCTTTTCCATGTGAAGCATTCCCTTTAGCTCACATCTCTTCATATGCATGGCAGCTTTTTTATCACCAAATTTTTACTTAAGGACCTACATCATGGATTCTAACTAGGTTGATTATGTTCATTCTAAGTCCTACTTAATCAACATGAGATGACATTTAACAGTAAGGATGGTTTATGGCAAAGAAAGCCAAATACCACATATTAAAAATCTATTTGTTATTTTAGAGGTATCGTCAACTTTCTAAAACTGGTGTAATATAATTTACTTACTTGACTTTCCTAGGATTTTTGCTTTGGGAGCAAACATCTACATAAATCACAAAAGTTTGATGATTTTTCTAAGCCAATAATAATTTTATCTTTGTTTCAGTGCTTATAAATAAATATGAAGTGGTTAAGTAGATGAAAGTAACATAACTTACAAGTTGTAAATAGTTACTGTTTTATTATTTATACATCACTCAAATTGAGTGCAATTTTCAATATTTAATGTAGAATTATATCATGCAGTTGTCAAGTAACTAATCATTTCAGGACTTAACAGATAAAACATTAATAGAGTAAATACTAAAAAAGATATTTTCATAAAATGATGCATACTTTAGTTAATGAATTGCTATTAAAGAAAAAAGTTACTTAAAATACTACTGTGAATGTAAATTAAAAATGATAGTACTCCAAAATCACTGCAGATGGTGACTGCAGCCATGAAATTAAAAGACGGTTACTCCTTGGAAGAAAAGTTATGAGCAACCCAGACAGCATATTCAAAAGCAGAGACATTACTTTGCCAGCAAAGGTCCATCTAATCAAGGCTATGGTTTTTCCTATGGTCATGTATGGATGTGAGAGTTGGACTGTGAAGAAAGCTGAGCGCTGAAGAATTGATGCTTTTGAACTGTGGTGTTGGAGAAGACTCTTGAGAGTCCCTTGGACTGCAAGGAGATCCAACCAGTCCATTCTGAAGGAGATCAGCGCTGGGATTTCTTTGGAAGGAATGATGCTAAAGCTGAAACTCCAGTACTTTGGCCACCTCATGCGAAGAGTTGACTCATTGGAAAAGACCCTGATGCTGGGAGGGATTGGGGGCAGGAGGAGAAGGGGACGACCAAGGATGAGATGGCTGGATGGCATCACGGACTCAATGGACATTGAGTCTGAGTGAACTCCGGGAGTTGGTGATGGACAGGGAGGCCTGGCGTGCTGCAATTCATGGGGTCTCAAAGAGACACGACTGAGCGTCTGAACTGAACTGAATTGAGAGTAACATACCAATAGGCTTTAGTAAATATATTTCATTGTGGTTAAAATCAGCAGTCTAGTAACAGAGATCCCACACTCCTATTGACTTGAATATTGAGAGAAAATTATAATGGAATATGAGCAGGACAAAAAGGTATAACCTATAGATCAATATAATTTTCAATCAAATATCTAAAGAATGAAAAATATCTAGACTATATATTGCTTATCATTTTTAAATACAAGAGATACACATGATAGTTGTATTTCTTAACATTATGATGGTTTATCTCACATATTTCTGAATAAATTCAAATTTGGTAACTGTTTTCTTTAATAATTTTTGTTTCATGCCATATAGCTGCATATTCTTCCATATCTACCTATTTCAGTAATTTGTTGAAATGAAAACTATTTGAAATAAGTATTTAGAAGATACATATAAAAATGTACCCATCTCACCACTGAGATATATGAAATATAAACATTTTGCCACTTTTACCTTTAACTTTGTTTTGAGAAATTTTTCTTTAAGTCCACTTTGTACCCTTTCTAGATTTCATTCACTGTCACACCTCACTATTTAAGATTTAGTATGTTTTCTCCCCATTCATGCTTTTGTTTACCAGCTGGCAAGAGCTTCAGGTGCAGAGGCAGCTTGTCCTCAGTCTCTGAAATGCAATCATGCCTGGTGCCCTAAAATAAACTTCAGAATACAATGAACTCTGCTTCAGTTTCATCTTCCAGATATAGGCAATCTCTTAACTATAAACTAGAACTATATTAAGAGATTCTAGGAATTGTAGTTCTAACCTGACTGTTCAGTAACACTGAGTAGGACAAGTCATCTTCCTCTTTTATTCTCTACCTGCTTCCCTTTTTCACTTTATTTGTCCCTGGGAATTTTGTTGAAAAAAAAAAAATGTGTTTCCAGGAGAGTCTTTATCCATATTGCATTAGAAATAGCCTCCAAGTTTGAAATACATCTCAGTTTATTTGTATCCTTCACTAAAATTTTAACAGGTTTTTTTTTCTTGACTCTTGGTTGCATTAATCAAAACATTTTAGTACTATGTATTGTGCTAGTTGGAGAAGGAAATGACAACCTACTCCAGTATTCTTGCCTGGGCAATCTCATGGACGGAGGAGCCTGGCGGGCTGCAGTCCACGGAAGTTGCAAAAGAGTTGGACATAACTTAGTGACTAAACAAAAACAACAACAAAATTAAAAGCACTGGGCAGACAACTCAGTTACTGCTCTGAGAGCATTATAGATAATACTTAATGCATAAAAGGTCCATGATTCTCCACTACCTCCCACTTTTTCATCTTGTTTTCAATAAGGTTAATTTCAGCATGTTAATTATAATGATGACATTATATCATTTCAGATTAAAAAGTTTCTTATACCAATAAGCTTAAATTCAATGTTATCATTTCTAAATAGTCTATCTCTGAGTGTATATCACAGACAGATGAGGATTTAAACTACTCTGTCTCATTTGTTGGGAGTTGATACCTGTATTTGTATGGCTAAATTCCTTTGCTATTCACCTGGAAGTATCACAATATTGTTAATCGACTATTCACAGGTCAAGAAGCAACAGTTAGAACTGAATATGGAACAGCAGACTGGTTGCAGATTGGGAAAGCAGTACCTCAAAGTTGTATATTATCATATTGCTTATTTAACTTACATGTAGAGTATATCATGTGAAATGCCAGACTGGATGAAGCACAAGCTGGAATCAAGATTGCCGGGAGAAATATCAGTACCTCAGATATGCAGATAATACCACCCTTATGGCAGATAGCAAAGAAGCAAAGAGCCTCTTGATGAAGGTGAAAGATGAGAGTGAAAAAGCTGGCTTAAAACTCAACATTCAGAAAACTAAGATCATGGCATCCGGTCTCATCACTTCATGGCAAGTAAATGGGGAGACAATGGAAACAGTGACTGACTTTATTTTCTTGGCCTCCAAAATCAACCTAGATGGTGACTGCAGCCATGAAATCAAGACACTTGCTACTTGGAAGAGAGGCTATGAAAAACATAGGCAGCACATTAAAAAGCAGAGATATTACTTCACCGACAAAAGCCTGTAGAGTCAGTTCTATGTGAGAGTTGGCTCATAAAGAAAGCTGAGCACCAATGAATTGATGACCAGTCAATCCTAATGGAAATCAGTCCTGAATATTCATGGGAAGGACTGATGCCTGAGGATGAAACTCTAATACTTTGCCCACCTGCTGTGAAGAACTGACTCTTTTAGAAAAAACACTGATGCTGGGAAAGATTGAAGGCTGGAGGAAAAGGGGACAATAGAGGATGAGATGGTTGGATGGCATCACTGACTCCAGGGTTATGAGTTTGAGCAAGCTCTGGCAGTTGATGATGGACAAGGAAGCCTGGGGTGCTGCAGTACATGGGGTCACAAAGAGTCAGACACCACTGGGCGATTGAACTGGACTGAACTGATAGCCCAATACAAAATAAAAAGTCCAAAAATAAAACAAAAAAGGCAAAAAACATATGTGAAATATCTGAATTCTACATGAAATTTTCAGTAATTTAGTTGATGGCACAGTGGTAAAGAATCTGCCTGCAATGCAGAAGATGTGGGTTCAATTCCTGGGTGGGGGAGATCCCTTGAAGAAGGAAATGGCAACCCACTGTAGTATTCTTGCCTGGAGAATCCCATGGACAGAAGAGCCTGGCAAGCTACAGTCCACTGGGGCACACAGAGTCGGACACGACTGAAGTGATTGATCACTTAGCATTGTGCTAATAGTGTAATAAGGCCTTTATTAGAAAAGGATATCTTAGAAATAGTCTAAGCTTGTGTACAACATTCCTAATTTTCTTCTCATTTGTTTTATCCAACCAGATTTTCTAAGACTTTGAGAGACATAGATACATTGGATTTTCTGCTTAGATGGTTACATTACTTAATGAGAAACAATATTTTGTTTCTTAGTTTCCCACAACTATCTTCCTTATGCCTTTATTTAGTACAACCTTTATTAGTGTCTGTAGTAGCACTGTCTTTGTATTACTTCTGAATATAAAACCATGATCTTTATATCCTACTCTTAAGTGTATCTCTTTGATATAGTTTTGATTAGAGCCCATTACTAGGAAGTGGTCCCTTTCTGTTTTTAGTTCCATAAGAGGTTTCTGCTGCCTAAATTTCAGTGTTGGTAAATGTTCAGTTCAGTTCAGTCACTCAGTCGTGTCCTACTCTTTGTGACCCCATGAATCGCAGCTAATGTTATGAGTATGTAAATGTAATAGCAAGTGAGTGTTGAAATTAAATATTTCCCTGATATATTGATATATTTTAAATGATTGGTATTTTAAGAGGTTGATGTGGCAAATATCATAACATATTTCAACTATTTTAATATTCAATATTTTTAAAAGTATTCTTGCATTCTTAAGATGCACTATATGTATTCATCATTTGGTTGTTTCACGTCAGTTGCTAGTTTTGATTGCTGGTATTATATTTTGGATACTTGAATCTGTGTTGATAGTTTTCCTTTCTAATGATATCTTTATTTTTTCTTATAATAAGAAAAATTATTGTTTTTGTAATAAGAGTTTATGAACATCATTAAGGGTTTGGGAAATGTTCTAACTTCTAAATCTCTTAAGCATTGTATATAAGGGAACAGCTTTTTGATTCTTGATGGTCTAGTAAAATGAATTATAAAGCCATGTGTATTTGGTATTGTTGAGATTTCAGATGTATTTATTTGTTCTGTGGCTAACTTTTTTGTTTTTTGGAATTAAAAAAATTATTTTAATTGTTTTAATATAGGCTTTGTTGGGTGTTCTTTTGAAGCAGAGTATTAAGTAGTTTTTCCAATACAGTGATTGAATTAAATTTTCTTGTGTGTATTGACAAAAGGCTATTTATCCTACCCTTAATATAATGTTTAAATGTTTTCGTATCCATATTCCACTTTATTTTCTTAAAATCATGCGTATATATATGCCTTCTCTCTTTCTTCCATGATCACGATTACCATCTTTGACTAACTCTTAGTATTCTTGGAGTATACTTTTGGTTTTGTTATTCCATTCTGCTTTTGCTTTGCTTTCTGTTTCATTTGTAAAATTTATTGATATTTCTTTTTTATATATAAATTTATTTATTTTAATTGGAGGCTAATTACCTTACAATATTGTATTGGTTTTGCCATACATCAACATGAATCCACCACGGGTGTACACGTGTTCCCCATCCTGAACCCCCTCATACCACCCCCTCTGGTGTTTCCCAGTGCACCAGCCCCAAGCATCCAGTATCATGCATCGAATCTGGAATGGTGATTCGTTTCATATATGATATTATACATGTTTCAATGCCATTCTCCCAAATCATCCCACCCTTGCCCTCTCCCACAGAGTCCAAAAGACTGTTCTATACATCTGTGTCTCTTTTGCTGTCTCACATACAGGGTTATCGTTACTGTCTTTCTAAATTCCATATATATGTGTTAGTATACTGTATTGGTGTTTTTCTTTCTGGCTTACTTCAATCTATATAATAGGCTCCAGTTTCATCCACCTCAGAACTGATTCAAATGTATTTTTTAAATGGCTGAGTAATACTCCATTGTGTATATGTACCACAGCTTTCTTATCCATTCATCTGCTGATGGACATCTAGGTTGCTTCCATGTCCTGGCTATTATAAACAGTGCTGCGATGAACACTGGGGTTCATGTGTCTCTTTCAATTCTGGTTTCCTCAGTGTGCATGCCCAGCAGTGGAATTGCTGGGTCATAAGGCAGTTCTATTTCCAGCTTTTTAAGGAATCTCCACACTGTTCCCATAGTGGCTGTACTAGTTTGCATTCCCTCCAACAGTGTAAGAGGGTTCCCTTTTCTCCACACCCTCTCCAGCATTTATAGCTTGTAGACTTTTGGATCGCAGCCATTCTGATTGGCGTGCAATGGTATCTCATTGTGGTCTTGATTTGCATTTCTCTGATAATGAGTGATGTTGAGCATCTTTTCATGTGTTTGTTAGGCATCTGCATGTCTTCTTTGGAGAAATGTCTGTTTAGTTCTTTGGCCCATT
Organism: Aepyceros melampus; assembly: GCA_006408695.1. Lineage (NCBI taxonomy): Eukaryota > Metazoa > Chordata > Mammalia > Artiodactyla > Bovidae > Aepyceros > Aepyceros melampus. Next base: position 56,499 of record SJXQ01005912.1, on the reverse strand, counting down.
TTTTGACTGGGTCGTTTATTTTTCTGGAATTGAGCTGTAGGAGTTGCTTGTCTATTTTTTTGATTAGTTGTCAGTTGCTTCATTTGCTGTTATTTTCTCCCATTCAGAAGGCTGTCTTTTCACCTTGCTCATAGTTTCCTTTGTTGTGCAGAAGCTTTTAAGTTTAATTAGGTCCCATTTGTTTATTTTTGCTTTTATTTCCAATATTCTGGGAGGTGGGTCATAGAGGATCCTGCTGTGATTTATGTTGTGTTTTTCCTATGTTCTCCTCAAGGAGTTTTATAGTTTCTGGTCTTACATTTAGATCTTTAATCCATTTTGCAAGGAGATCCAACCAGTCCATTCTGAGGGAGATCAACCCTAGGATTTCTTTGGAAGGAATGATACTAAAACTGAAGCTCCAGTACTTTGGCCACCTTATGCGAAGAGTTGACTCATTGGAAAAGACCCTGATGCTGGGAGGGATTGGGGGCAGGAGGAGAAGGGGACGACCGAGGATGAGATGGCTGGATGGCATCATGGACTCAATGGACGTGAGTCTGAGTGAACTCCGGGAGTTGGTGATGGNAAGGAATGATACTAAAACTGAAGCTCCAGTACTTTGGCCACCTTATGCGAAGAGTTGACTCATTGGAAAAGACCCTGATGCTGGGAGGGATTGGGGGCAGGAGGAGAAGGGGACGACCGAGGATGAGATGGCTGGATGGCATCATGGACTCAATGGACGTGAGTCTGAGTGAACTCCGGGAGTTAGTGATGGACAGGGAGGCCTGGTGTGCTGCGATTCATGGGGTCGCAAAGAGTCGGACACGACTGTGCAACTCAACTGAACTGAATCCATTTTGAGTTTATTTTTGTGTATGGTGTTAGAAAGTGTTTTAGTTTCATTCTTTTACAAACAGTTGACCAGTTTTCCCAGCACCACATGATAAAGAGATTGTCTTTAATCCATTGTATATTCTTGCCTCCTTTGTCAAAGATAAGGTGTCCATTCAGTTCAGTTCAGTCGCTCAGTCGTGTCCAGCTCTTTGCACACCCATGAATCCCAGCATGCCAGGCCTCCCTGTCCATCACCAACTCCCGGAGTTCACCCAGACCCACGCCCATGGAGTCAGTGATGCCATCCAGCCATCTCATCTTTGGTCGTCCCCTTCTCCTCCTGCCCCCAATCCCTCCCAACATCAGAGTCTTTTCCAATGAGTCAACTCTTCACATGAGGTGGCCAAAGTACTGGAGCTTCAGCTTCAGCGTCATTCCTTCCAAAGAAATCCCAGGGCTGATCTCCTTCAGAATGGACTGGTTGGATCTCCTTGCAGTCCAAGGGACTCTCAAGAGTCTTCTCCAACACCACAGTTCAAAAGCATCAATTCTTTGGCGCTCAGCCTTCTTTACAGTGCAACTCTCACATCCATACATGACTACTGGAAAAACCATAGCCTTGGTGCATGGATTTATCTCTGGGCTTTCTTTTTTGTTCCTTTGATCCATATTTCTGTCTTTGTGCCAGTACCACACTGTCTTGATGACTGTGGCTTTGTAGTGGAGCCTGAAGTCAAGCTGGTTGATTCCTCCAGTTCCATTTTTCTTTCTCAGATTGCTTTGGCTATTTGAGGTTTTTTGTATTTCCATACAAATTGTGAAATTATTTGTTCTAGCTCTGTGAAAAATACCATTGGTAGCTTGATAGGGATTGCATTGAATTGCTTTGGTTCTATTCTGTGTCTTTTGTTAATTTATCAATTTGTTAATTTATCAACCATCTTCCACCATGGTTATTTTCAAGAATGAATTGACTTTTTAAATGATATTTTCTTAATCATTTTAAGACCTTCAAAAAGGAATGAAAATCCTTGAATTTTTTAGGATTATATTTAGTTCACAATTAGTTCCTGGGACATTTGACATCTGACAGTTTTGAACTTTCCAATTCATGGACATTTAGCTCATTTTCTATTTTTACAATACTGAAAATCTGCAAGAACTATAGTAAATAGCTTTTTAAGAAAAATTCCTGATATTGAGTTTTTTGTGTTTTCTCTCTTTTCTTGATTGTTGTTGGATCTGACTCTTTGAGACCCCACAGACTACAGCACACTAGGCCTCCCTTTTCTCCACCATCTCCTGGGGCTTGCTCAAACTCATGCCCATTGAGTCAGTGATAGTGTCCAACCATCTCATTCTCTGTTTTCCCATTCTCTTCATGCCTTCAATCTTTCCCAGCATCGGGGTCTTTTCCAGTGAGTTGGCTTTTCATGTCATGTAGCCAAAGTAGTGGAACTTCAGCTTCTTGATAGCTCTCTTCAGATCAAATTTCAAAAAACTATAATTTAACATTTTGGTTCTATTATACTCTTGTTTCTGTTTTATTTGTGGCTCAACTGGTAAAGAATCTGCCTGCAATGTGGGAGACCTGGGTTGATCCCTGGGTTGAGAAGATCCGCTGGAGAAGGGAAAGGCTACTCACTTCAGAATTCTGGCTTAGAGAATTCCACGGACTGTGTAGTCCATAGAGTCACAGTCAGACGTGACTGAGTGACATTCACTTTCACTCTTATTTTCCCCTCATATTTTTGCAGGTTTAATTTTCCACATTTTTCTAGCTTCTTGAGATGCCAGTTAACTCAATGAGTTTCAACTTTTCTTCTTTTCTAAAACGTGAATTAAATCCATAAATTTTATTTTAAATACAGCTTATTTATTTCTCATAATTCTAAGGTACATAATTCATTATGATTAATCTGCATTATTCAATTTTGATTTTAATTTGATCTATGGCTTATTTAGTAGTAAATTTCTTAATTTACAAATTATGATTTTTGTTAGTAATCTTTTTGTTTTTGATTTATAGCTTAATTTTATTATAGCCATAAAACATACTCTGTAATTTTACTTCATAATTAATTGAGATCTGCTTTGTAGTGAAGCGTGCAGTCAGTTTTTTTTTAAGGTTTTAAGTACAATTTAACTATTGAGTAGCTTCTTTTAAATGTGTTCAGTGTTTCATATATATCAAATAATTCAAATTTGCTAGTTTTATATTGAAATTTTATATTTTCTTGAATTTTTTATCTTGCTCTGTCACTGAAAGAAATATATTAAAATCTCTTACTATAACTGTAGATTTGCCTTTCAATTTTATAAGTATTTGTTTTATAGCTATTTCAGGATATATTAGTTGGTTTTTAAAATATATAATTTTTATGATCTTGCTAGAATTAGCATTTTATCATTATAATGTTTTTCTTTGTATTATTTATGTCTGTGTAGCTGTATTTATGCGTGTGCTTTGTCTGTTTACTAGAAGAGCTGTTGTCTTTTCATCTGAACCTTAACTGAGTTATAATTAATGCAATCATTCATGTGTTTGAGTTTAAAGCTACCATCTTACTTTTTGCTTTTCTTATGTCCTCTATTTCCTTTCTTTTTTCTTCCCTTTTTTAAGATATGTCTCTGTGTATATTTAATTATGTTTCTTCTTTTATTTGTTCAGAAATACTTACTCTTTCATTATTGTTTAAGACTTAGCCAAGAGATTACAACATACATCCTTCATGATTTATGTCTAATATTCATGTTTACTCTGGTCCTTGCCTGGCCAATATAAGCACCTTAGGAAAATTGAAATCAGGTCATTTCTCCACAAATATCATTGCAGTCATATTTAAGTTACTCATATTCAATTTTAAATGAAACAAGATTTTATTATTGCTTATGTAGTCAATATTGGGAATTCTCTGGCATTCCAGTGATTAAGACTTCACTTTCCAATGCAAAGGGTGTGAGTTAGATCCCTGGTTGGGGAGTTAAGATCCTACATGTTGCTGCTGCTGCTGCTAAGTTGCTTCAGTCGTGTCCAACTCTGTGCGACCCCATAGATGGCAGCCCACAAGACTCCCCCATCCCTGGGATTCTCCAGGCAAGAACACTGGAGTGGGTTGCCATTTCCTTCTCCAATGCATGAAAGTGAAAAGTGAAAGTGTGTGTCAGACTTTTAGCAACCCCATGGACTGCAGCCTAGCAGGCTCCTCCATCCGTGGGATTTTCCAGGCAAGAGTACTGGAGTGGGGTGCCATTGCTTTCTCTGGATTCTACATGCCTCATGGCTAAAAAAACAAAACATAAAAGAGAGGTAATATTGTAGCAAATTCAAAAAAGACTTTAAGAAAAAGGTCCACATCAAAAAAAATCTTTAAAAAATAATTATTTAGATTTACTCTCTTTACTTCTCTATGTTTCCAATGGAGATTTTAGTTTAATGCTTGAGTAATTTTAGTATGTCTTTTAGTAGACATCTGTTTGAGCTGTGTTCTTATGACTCTTATTTATCTAAAATATCTTTACTGACTTTGGTTTTTCTCATCAATCTGCTGAGGAATAATTTATGTACAATGAATTATATGCATTTAAACCAATACAGTATTGTAAAGTAAAATAAAGTAAAATTGAAATAAAAAAAGTACACGGCTTTTTGAATTTTGACATGTGTAGAAACGCATAACAATACCATCAAAATCAAGGCACAAAATGATGATGTCACCCACAAAAGACTCGACGTGAGTCTCTGTCCCTCTCTGTGCCCCTGTTGTTTTTCAGTTGTTAAGTCATGTCCAACTCTGTGACCATCTCATCCTGTCATCCTCCTCTCCACCTCTGCCTCAGGCCTAACCAAATTGCTAAGCTTTCCATCAGTTTGGGTTCTTTTGCATATTACACAAATTATAACTTGTGCTTTCTATAGTCTGGCTCTCAGTCCTTCTCCTGCCTCTTACATAGTGGATACAGTAAGTAGATTTTGTTGTTGCTGTTCAGTTACTCAGTCATGGCTGACTCTTTGTGACCTCATGGACCTGAAGCACACCAAGCTCCTCTGTCCTCTACCATCTCTTCTGCTGCTGCTAAGTCTCTTCAGTGGTGTCTGACTCTGTGCGACCCTATAGACGGCAGCCCACCAGGCTCCCCCATCTCTGGGATTCTCCAGGCAAGAACACTGGAGTGGGTTGTCATTTCCTTCTCCAAAGCATGAAAGTGAAAAGTGAAAGTGAAGCTGCTCAGTCGTGTCCAACTGTTAGCAACCCCATCTCTAAACTTGCTCAAATTCATGTCCATTGAGTCAATGATGCTATCTAACCATCTCATCTCCTGCCATCCCCTTCTCCTTCTACCTTCAGTCTTTCCCAGCATCACAGTCTTTTCCAATGAGTCAATTCTTCACATTAGGTGGCCAAAGAATTGGGGCTTCAGCTTCAGTCAAACCAGTCAATCCTAAGGAAATAAACCCTTAATATTCATTGGAAGGACCACTGCTGAAGATAAAGCTCCAATAAGCAAATGACTTATTTTTAATTTTATATTTATTTATCCTTTAAGAAAAAAGTTCTTTTAGACTTTATACTCATCCATTATATTATCCTTAAACAGTTCTCCATAGTTTCAACTTTTGTTATCTTATTTAATATTATCTACTCTGATGCTCTACAGTTTATCTCACAATTTACACACATTCAGAATACAACAAATTTGATGTGAGATCTATTAATTATTTAAGGACACAGAAAGATCTAAAAGGAAATCTGTATTTTAAAAACAGAACAAATTTATATTTTGCTCATTTTAAGATCTGTGTGCGTAGATGCTCAGTAGCTCAGTCATGTCCCGCTCTTTGTGATCCCATAGGCTATACTTCCCAGGTTCCTCTGTCCACAGAATTTCCCAGGCAAGATACTGAAGTGGGTTGCCATTTCCTTTTCCAGAGGATATCTCGACTCAGGGATCTAAGCTACATCTCCTCTGTCTCATGTACTGGCAGGCAGTTTCTTTACCACTGGGTCACCTAGGAAGCCCAAAGACAGATAGCATAAGAATTTATATACCAACATTTATATAAAAATTTTAACCTCAGAACCTCAGTAAGTATTCTTTTATTCATTCAACAAATATTTTCAAACACCTTCTTTGTCCTAGGTGTTATATACAGTTTAATGAATAAAGCAGGTGAAAGTTCTTGTCTTTGTAAAGCTTACATTCTCATGAGGGGAAATAGATCACACACAAAATGATGAAAAAATTTTTATAATATTTATGATTTATGGAGGAATAAGTGCTGGGCAAGAAGGATAAATGAGGAAAATAAGAGAACTGACAGGAGAACTGCAACTTAATTAGAATACTGTGTCATCATGGAAAAAGTAACATTTTTGAAGGAAAGGATTTATTTGCATTGTAAAGTTTTAACAGCCAAGAAATCAGACTAGAAGCACATCTGTTAGAGTCATTCCACTTGAATGGAGACTGGTTGTGTGGATGTTACAGGCATGGCTCAGACTCCTTTGAAGTTTTTCACATTAAGAAATAAGTACTTAATTAACAAAAGCAGCAAACAACACAATTTAAGATGTTTACAATCTGTTTTGCTGTTTTCAAATAACCAATGATTTTACAAAAAACATACATAAATACATAAAATGGAAAAAAGTGAAACAAAAGAAAATGTTTTTGATTATGAATGAACAGGTCACAAAAACAAATAACAAAACTGAATGCACTTAGACTTGAGTAAGACCACAACTGATCTTTCTACTTTAACACGCAGCTAATAAAATCCTTGATTTTGATCATAGGATGAGAGCAAAAAGTGGGAATGGTTTGATCAATATCTTGCCTTATGGCAACTTTACACTTTCTTGTCAGATTTTCTAACCATTGTGGGAATTATATATATGACCACTGTATTAAAAAATATATGTTGTTTGGTAAAGTGTGAATAAGACAAACTTGTTTCTACATCATCATGCTAAAGACTAATATTTTATTTAAAACATTCTATAAATATTTAATTTTCAGTATTGTCATGTGTTCATTTCTTAAGTTTGAAGGCAAAATAATATATTTTATTTTAAAGGAAAAGAGAATTACCCTCATTTTACCTTATTGCAGACTCTGAACATTTTTGTGGCAAGCTCCTGCATATATAACTACTTCAGCTGACACCTTTTCCATAAGAAATATTCATTGTTATGTTCAAATACCATATATCAAGTGAACATGTAAGTGTCCTCATTATTCATGAATCAGACAGCACCCCAAGTGTACCCAGCATTAAATTGCTTTTGAACCATCTATAATCTCTTGAAATGTCTTCTTCCAAAATACATTTTGCAGAGCAACTCAATTTGAATTCTGCATTTACTGTAGCAACACACAAAAGTCTAAAGATAGGTTTGAAGGTCATTTTGACATTGCTCCTTTAAGTAAAACTTTGCTCTATTTGTGGAACAAAACCCAGGAATGTTCTGCATGTCACAGCATAAGATTATACGATGCTTGAATGGTCCTTTTCTGAATAATAATGTAGTAAACTCACCCCTTTGTTAAAAATAGACATTTGTTCTTTCTAAAACAGAAACAACACACAGCTTTGAAGGAGACAAGCAGAAAGCCATGAAATGAGTCATCAGCTGTGTTTGGTTACAGTGGGTTTATCTGTAACTGTGTGTGAAAAACCACTCACGAGAAGTCAGCAGAAGTGCAGCCAATTGCTGAGAGCTAATCATGCTGGGTTATTCTTGGAGGAGGCTGGTGTTTGTAGGGAGCACTGACAGTTACCAATTATTGCCTCCACTTGGCAAAATGAATGGGTCTGAATGGTTATCTTGAAGGTGTTCTCAGCAAGAACTATATTTAAACTGCTGACACCAGTAATTGTGTCTCTCTCACCCAATCCTGATTTGATCTTAACTATTTTATGGTAGGCATTCAAACGTGCTTACCTTGGGCTTTCATTGCCCACAGACTGGGTCTGATAAACAGCTTGCACTGAAGTGCATGTTTACAATGATCTCTTATCTAATTTCTGGTGAGTATCATAGAAATGAAAGGAATATTTTTACTATGGTTGCTACGGAAATACTCTGGTATAAATTTCTATCATCAAATCATTTCTAATCCTCATAAAAAAGCACCTGAGAGCATAATAATATCTATATGTAGTTTTAAACTGATAATTTATATCTGTTGAGATGCTATAATAAACTTGCCTTGGGAAACATAGTCAATGAAAAGGATGTATTTATTTCTGTCGGTTACCTTGAAGGTATGCAACCTAAAAGGAAGCATCATTAGTCTTTGTCATTAGTCATATAAGAAAAAAACCTCTCCTTTCTTGTTTGGGTTTGTTATAGTGATGATCGTTATCAACAATATGTCAAAAGAGCTTATTACTTTTTGTTGAAACTTTCTATTTTCAATAGTCCCAAGATACAGGTAAAATTTAAATAATAAAATAAGTTATATGCACAATATGTCTGCAAAAGAGACATTCTTTGTTTAAAATGAAGTAGGAAGATAAAAGGACTTCCCTGGTAGCTCAGATGACAAAGAATCTGCCTGCAATTCAGAAGACCTGGGTTTGATCCCTAGGTTTGGAAGATCCCTTGGAGCAGGGAATAGCAAACTACTTCATTGCTATTGCCTAGCAATCCCCGTGAACAGAGGAGCCTGGTGGGCTACAGTCCATGAGGTTGCAAAGAACTGGACTTGACTGAACTGACCAAGCACAGCACAGGAAGATATAATGAATTAGAAAAAGTTACAGAAATGAAGAACAATCACCCTCATTCTCACCTGCAAGAAAAGCAGATCAAGGCCCATCTACAAGTCAGGGGTGCTAGCCCCTCTCTATGCATGCTTTGCCTCTGTTATCAGTGAGATCACCTGTCATTTTCTTCATTTTTTTCCTCCTTCTTAATGCTATTTTAAATTTGCTATATTTTGCAATGACTCTCAAAGTCTCAATGATCTTTTCATAGGAGAAAATCCACAAGTATGGATAGTTGTTTGAGAAAAAGCACTTTCATTTTCTGCTAATTTTGTTTTTAGCTGGCAAAGGAAGGTAAATTTAGGAAAATAAGGAACTATAAAGAGGAAGTTTAAAAACAATAATTTCCATTCCCCTTGCTTGGAATATTTTAAGTACACAAACAAGTAAATAATCACACTCTTTGATTCCATTAATTATCATAAATGATGTTCAGCTAAAAGAACAATACTGACTAGTTTAACATTATTTGGTTGGATATCTCATTCTTCTTCAATTCTTTTTGTCTTTGGTTTCATAATTAACTAAGTAGAAGTGGAAATTATATTAACATGTTTACTGTTTTGATTTTGGCATTGATTTAGGAATAAATTAGTTTTGTACCTTAAAATAACACCATTGAAAATGAATGCATCAGACTGTTGCTTCCATGAAGATGTTCCCAGGGATTGTCTTTATTCACTGTTAAGATAACACAAGATATGTTACTCTTGGGTTCTTTATATAGGACCTATTTAAAGCAACTCCTAATTCTCTGCTAAGATTGTGTGACATTACAAATCTTGCTAATGCTTCTTTCACCAGATTGCATCTCCCTTCCCTCATATAGTTAATGACTATATTTATAAGAACCTCTGAAAACAATAAGAATTTTGGTTTATTTAGGGTGAATTTACACAATCAAATGTTGTTTATTTTGAACAGAAACAAGAATATGATCTGATTAATACAGAAAGTGATGTATAAATTTCCAAGCAGCCGAATCTCAAGTGAAATTAGCCACTCAATCATTTGAGGAAACAGAATTTTGCCTAAGTGTGAATCATATGCTTTCTTCTTTCTCAGTATTAGCATTCAGTTGAGCAATCTTTCCCCATACGTATTCTATGACCAATTCTCCTTTGACCAAGGAGTCGGAAGAGAAATTATTTTATATTTTACATTTCTTAAAATATACCCATCTGCAACAGCATCTGCAATTCATCTCTCATTTATTTCTGCTAGGAATGTAAAATGGTAAAGACTCTCTAGAAAACAATTTGGCAGCTTTGTAAATTATTAAACATACTATTAATCTAAAACCCAACAATCACACTCCTGAGTATCTATCATAGAAAAATAAATGGATATGAAAATCTTTTTATGATGTTCACATTTGCTTTATTTGCAATATTGCAAACTGGAAATTCCCCCAAATATCCTTCAGTGGGTGGATGTGGATGAGCTAAAAAAGCCACAATACATCCACACAATGGAAAACTACTCAGCAATGAAAGGGACAAATTATTCATATAAGAAATAACTTAAATCAACTCAAGAGCATTGTGCTTAGAGAAAAAAGCCTATTTCAAAAAATTACATACTGTAATATGTTTTCATTTCTATCACATTCTCAAAATGACAATAGTGTAATGAAGAGAATAGATCAGATTGCCAAGGCTTCCCTGGCGACTCAGACGGTAAAGCATCTGCCTGTAGTGCAAGAGACCTAGGTTTGATCCCTGGGTGAGGAAGATCTCCTGGAGAAGGAAATGGCAATTCACTCCAGTACTCTTGCCTGGAAAATTCCATGGATGGAGAAGCCTGGTAGGCTACAGTCCATGGAGTCGCAAAGAGTCAGACATGACCGAGCAACTTCACTGGCTGGTTGGTTAGGATTAGGATAAGGCTGTGGCTTGGGTTGGTAAAAAGTTTTCTTTGTAGTGATTTGATAGTCAGTATCTTAATTGTGGTGGTGGTTATTGACTCTATGCACATAATAAAATTTCACATTATACAATTAAACATGCATGTACACATATTCTAGTGCAGATAACAACTGGTAGGAAGTCTGAAAAGATCCATAATTTACTTAATACTTTTGTAGCAATGTCAATTTCCTGGTTTAAATGTATACTATGATTAAAAAGTTATCAGTGTGAAAAATTGAGTACCAGGTCACAGGGGAGTCTCTGTGTATAATTATTGCCACTTCTTGGATTCTTAAATATTTTAAAAGTACACTATCTATTTAATCTATGTATAGCCACAATAAAGAAAAAGTTTGCAGCTGCCTACTAAGTCACAGGCATTATAAGTATTTTATATCGCTGTAAAAAGGACAGTTTCCTTACATTTTATGATTGAAGAACCTAAAACTCACCAATTATATTTTCCCAAAGTCACACCTATAAATTGGGCCAATCATCCAAGCATGTTTTGTTTTGTTTTTTTTCAAAAATTTATTCTGTTTTGGGCCTTTTCATTCTATTCTCTTATATCTTTTTGTCACTAAATATTTCCATTATCCTTGAAACTTAGTTTCCCACTCCATACCACCTCAACTTTTTTTTTTTTAATGCTTTCTTTCTTTAATGCTTTGGGCTCTTAAAGAGAACCAAATATAGCATGCTCTGAGTTCTTTCTCAAATTTGGGATGGGTTCAAGCACTCTTGGAGGTACTTTCCTGTAAGTTATTGCCCAAAAGATTTGTAAAATCAAGAACCAGTCTGAGTTCCAGAATTGTATCACCAAGATAGATCTTAAATTGTGCCTTAGTCTCCAGAGAACAATTCAGGACACTCGCTATGTAATCAGAGAGGTTTTCTAAAGCAAATTGAATTTGAACGGCATAATCTCATCCACATTTTCTATGTATAATTTTATAAAAAAATGAAATCTTTAAAAAGTAGTCAGTTCTATTAATAATTCTGACAAAATTATTTTGAGAAAAATAGAGGTGAAGCAACCTAAGAGCTGTAAGCTTGAAAAATTGTCCTTTTTGAAATATTGATTGAATTTTCAAACCTTGAAGAGAGTTTTTAGAGTTTACATTTTACTCTAAAGGTCATTGCATATGTTTTTCTTATAATATATATTTGATATGGATTTAAAGGAAATTCAAATTTTGTGGAATTGAGAGCAAGTAAAAAAATATATTACAAACCCAGTGTTAGTTGTTCAGTCATGTCTGACTCTTTGCAACCCATGGACTGTAGCCCATCAGGCTCCTCTGTCCAGGAATTCTCCAGGCAAGAATACAAGAGTGGGTTGCCATTTCCTAATCCAGGGGATCTTCCCCCAGGGATTGAACCTGGCTCTTTTGCATTACAGGCTGTTTCTTTACCATCTGAACCACCAGGAAAACCCATTACAAACAAACCCAGGAGAGTACCATATTGGATAAGAACACATTTTTATCCAGGCTAATGCAGGTTCAGAGACTTATTCTACCACTTACTGGTGGTGTTTTCTTTGACAAATCTTTGAAATCTCTTTTATTTTTAATTACATTAAGACCCTAAAGTACTATAAGAATACATATTTTATAAGCATTGCATGTTAATCAAATTGTGATCAATAAAATCAGTATCAAAGAGAATTATCACAAATTGGTGAGAAAAAAAAAGTCATTGTTCAAAAGGGTTGATGAGTCATAGTCTTCTATATTAGAAATTCAAACAGAAGGCATTGAAAAATATGAACATATGTAAGATGAATGAAAGAGATAAAACATTTTGTCCCAAAAAATTGGAGAATGTAATACTGTGAAGTATTTAGTATATTTTGTACATTGTATTTAATCTATATGCTAATGTTGAAAAGAAAAAATTGAATTATTTAAATCATTTTAAAAATTTAAGCTTTTAGAGGAATGTTTCTAAAAAGGTGTGGGAACCTTAAATGTGGAAACCTTACTCTTTGATCAAATTTTATATTTATCTTTCAATAGAATTGTTAAAAAGAAATATTACCATAAAAGTCAGCTAGATTCAAGTTAAAAACAAACAAAAAAATATAGGTGTATGAGATCAGAATCTACTAAACACAAGTTGGACTTGATGGTGCAATATTTTCTTAAAATGGTATTTAAATTTAAAAGCAATTTACTGATGAATGAAATGTTAGGCATGCTCACTATTTGGTTTTTAATCAAGCCAAATATTTGTCCAAACTTATTTTAATAAAGATTATTAAATGTTGTAATTAATCATCAATAGTTTTAATTAAACCTCTGTTGCTTTAGAGAAATGTTTGATTGCAAACAGTATAATTCTCTTGCTTAAATTGCATTACCTGTGGGCTAATCTAACCTTTGTCTGTGATATTATATTTTCAGAGTTTGTCAGGCATAAGGAGGTACTCTCAGAGTCTGGTTTGATTCCCCCATGCCCGAGAATTAATTAACAAAGGACAAGAGAGTAAAATAGTTTTAGCAAATTAAGAAAACAGTATGTCTAAATTTAGCTTAAATCTAGAACATGAAACCCTTACATCATTTCATTGACAGAAAAGATGCAGAAACATTTAAAAGGAAAGATCACATTATGGATTACTAACCAAAAGTGATGTGGTAGAAAGTTAATATGATATACAAGAAGTATAATTATAAGGCTTTAGGTGAAGAAAGTAAACCAAATGGGTCATCAGAGAGTCTGTTCACAATGGATTATAGAAATTCTTCTTCCTCTAACATTTTCCTTTCTTACTACTCTTCAATCAGTCATTTTTGCTGCATGTTTTGTGTTTCATCTTTCATTGCATCTTATTTTATTTGACAAAAGAAGTGATTTCTTTGATATCTGTTGCAAGATTTTTGGTTTAGATTACATACCCTATATTTGGTATTGTCAGGGCAGTAAAAGCATGCTTTGTTTCCTCTATGTTGCTGAGAACTTGGATTTCACCATCAAAATGACCTAGTCTAGGCTTTCATTTCTGTATAATGCTAGCTGGTTACTGTGAACCGCTACAAAAATACCTCTTACTTGGTTGCCTCATCTGCAAAAGGAAGACAATAATGCTAACTATATTAGTCTGCTAGGCAGACATTAAAAAAAGAAAATGCCACAGACTGGGTGATCTAAACAACAAAGTTTATTTTTTCACAGTTCTGGAGGCCGGGAAGCCAAGCTCAAGGTCCTGGATGATAGATGCCTTCTGATTGTGTCCTCAAGTGGATTTTTCTTTGTGTGTGCACATTCTTGCTGTTTCTTCCTCTTCTTATGAGAACATCAATCTTATTAGATCAGTGCCTCATGCATATGACCCATGTAACCTTAATACCTCCTGAAAAGCCCTGAAAGTGTTAGTCACTCAGTTGTGTCTGACTCTTTGTGACCACATGGACTGCAGCCCACCAGGCTCCTCTGTCCATGGGATTCTCCAGGCAAGAGTACTGGAGTCAGTTGCCATTTCCTTCTCCAGGGTATCTTCTTGTCTCAGGGATTAAACCCAGGTCTCTTGTATTGCAGGCAGATTCTTTACCATCTGAGCTACCAAGGAAGAAAAACCCTATTAATAAATAAAGTCACACTGGGGGTTAGGGATGAAATATATAGATTTGGGGGGACACAATTCAGTCCTTAACACAAACCTTGAAAAAAATAAATATATATTATCAACCTTGAATGTTTTTTAAAATATATATTATCTTTTGCAATACACTTGGTATGTGTAAGTGATCAACAAAAGCAATTAATTTATATTTTATTTTGGTTAATTAAGATATAATGGTAAGTAAGTTGTAGAATAGAAATATCAGTAAGTTTATCAGTTAGTTTCTGGTATATTAAAAAATAGTCCAAAACCTAGTGGTCTAAAACAACTATTTATTTAACACATGATTCTGTGGGTTGGCAATTTGAGCTGGACTAAGTTGACTAGTTGGCTTATCAAATCTAACCAAGCTTAGTTGATTGCCAATAAATTTATTTTGAATTTTTAATGAGATGGTGGGGTTTTTGAAGCTGGGAATTTATGATGGTTTTTATCTGAGATGAATGGGATGAGTGAGGTCTCTCTCCATCTGGTCTCCATTTAATACTTCAGCAGATAAGGCCAGGCTTGTCCAGGAGGCTATCAAAGGGCTCCAATGGTGGTGGTGGTGGTGGTGAAGTCGCTCAGTCGTGTCCGACTCTTTGCGACCCCATGGACTGTAACCTACTAGGCTTCTCCATCCATGGGATTCTCCAGGCAAGAATACTGGAGTGGATTGCCATTTCCTTCTCCAGGGGATCTTCCCGACCCAGGGATCGAAGCAAGGATAACAAGAAAGCAAGCTCCATTTGCAAGTGCTTATCAGTTCCCCTTGTATCTCACTTCCTAATATTCTATTGATCAATGTAAATATCATGAAAAACCCAGAATAAAGAAGTGGAGAAATGGATTCCATATCATAGGAAGATCTTCAAAGTCCCAATGTAAATATGAGAAGAGAGGAAGGGAAGACTTGATGTTAATAATCTATTACAAAGCCCTTGACCAATAGTCAATGGTCTCTTTACTAATGCCTGTGATCACCAGTCAAGATGCTTGATCAAACTGTGCCGTGATAAGATCACAGAATTTTTACATCAATGCCATTATTTTCTTCAGTTATTTGGAATAGAGAGAATGAGGTGCTGTTGCTTCGGAGTGTTTTCTGAAGGCTTTACAAAGAAAGACATTATTTCTCTTTCTAAACTTTGACCTCTTACTTCCCATTGCCAAGATAATAATAGGCACAGACAATATATGGGACAATATAATAGCTTTGAAATCATCGATTGTAGTAGTGTTAAATCGTTAACAGCCTAACTCTAGGAAACCAACATCTATATACAAAGCTCTACTAATTTAAGGATAGTTTTTTCAGTCTTCTATTCGTGGCTGAAATCACATTTTTTCTTTTTGCTTCCTATTCCTTTCATAGTCAGTGTCACATGTTGCCTCAGAGGAGAGTCAGATTCTGGAATGAAAGAAAGAGTTACATCTTGCCTTGTTAGTTTAAAAATATTTCCTGTGGTTAGCACTCAAATGATATAGAAAAATGTGATGAGCCAAAGCAGATTCTATCTTTCCCTTGGATTAGAAATAGATCTCCAAGTTCTGGAAGTTTTCAGTAGACCTTCATTTGTGCTTTGAATCTGAAAGAGAGGACATTTATGTCAAGATGCCCTCATAGATTAAGTAACAGAGTCCCTCTGTATCCCCTTGTGTGGGAGTAGCGAATACATGCTCGTGTTCAGTGTGTAAGCAAATGGGGCACTTCTTGGGAGTTTCGATATTCTTCCGATTGAAGATTGAACTCAAATAGGGCATTGGCTTAGTTAAGGAAGATAAGAGGTGGGGAGAGGTTGTGTGGTTTTGATTGAGCTGTAACAAAACAACAACCTGCAGTTACTGAAGCACAAGACCCAGAGGGGAAGGACTGTATGTAGATGCAGCATCCAGGGATGAAAGCTAAAGAGCAGATGCCCCTTTCAGAATTGTGACGCTGAAAGCATAATGTCCTAGTCTTAAATGAGAAGTTATACCGCTTGTACCAGAGACATTTAAAATGCTAATTATCAAAGTAAAATTCAACACAATAAAATTCACCATTTTAACATGAACAATTCAATGAGATCATTCACATTGAGCAACTACCATTTATATCAGGTTTCAAAACATTTCTAACACTGCAAAAAAACCCTCCTACCTATCAGTCAGTTTCTCCCCGTTTCCCCTCCCCCCACCACTCTGCCCTTAGCAACAATCGATCCATAGTCTTATCTCTGTGAATTTGTCTATTCTGGATATTTCATGTAAGTGGAATAATGAAATACATGATCTTTTGCGTCTGGCTTTTGTCACCTAGTTGTTTCAGAGGGTCATCCATGTTGTTGCCTATATCATTACTTCATTCCATTTTATGACTGAATAATATTTCATTGTATATATCTATGACAAATGTGTTTATTCATTCATCTATTTATGGACTTTGGGGATGTTTCTGCCTTTTGATTTTTGTGAATAGTGCTGCTATAAACATGTGTTTGAGTACCCATTTTCAATTCTTTTATATGTATTTCTAAAGGTAAAAGTATGCAGTAACCGTAAGTTATGAAGAACCACCGAACTCCACAGTGGCTTAACAATTATGCATTTGCACTAGATCATTTTTCCTAATAGATCAAAGATCTGAAGAAAATTATTGAAAAATTTAGGTGAACTGAATATAAAAATGTAGGAAAAACTAATAATAAATGAAGCTAATGATCATTATGTCAAATACAACTCATAGAATATAGATTTAAGTTGCACAATTTAAATACACTCATATCTATCATCCGTTTATGCCTACCAACACACACTATTTTTAAGGCTCAATAATGAGAAATTTGCTTCAATACATAAAATAAAACCTACATTACCAAAAGCCCTAAAGTCATAATAATACAGATTAAATATACAGAATTGACTAAAAGAGATGTATATCAAGTAGCTGATTTTTTTTTTGGGGGGGGGTCAAATCTAGGCAAACTGGTAGAAAATTTTCTTTTAATATTAAGAAAGATTCCTGAACAGCTCAGATGCCTTGGAAACCCTCCATATAATTTTTCTAAGAATTTTAAGATACTGTGATTTATGATGAATCTGTATAAATGTCATTGTTTAGTCTAGCTGGTAAGTTTTCCTAATAATGTACCAACAGTCCACTATTTATTTAAAAAAAATAGTTTTTAGTAAATTACTGGGTGAAAATTTTAAAAGAAGCCTTGATAAGTACATTTTTTCTGAAATATATACAGATGGATAATGAAATTTCTTTCTTACTCATCATCTGATGTCTGCTCAGTTTTTCTTTAAGTGGAATTATAAAATGTTTTCCAAATATAAGACTGTTTACTGAGCTAATAAAGTAATTAGTCTGATTAAACTGATGGTCAGCTCAGGCAAACAAAGTCTGTCAACACAATCTGTGTGTTAACACAGAAGATATTTATAATTTAAAACAAATGTGCTCAAATAAAATATTTTATGTAGATAGATCTCTGGCCAACCATAGAGAGCTAAACAACTTTTTGAAACATGCTTGGAAACCAATTAAAAGATAAATGTGACAACGGCAAAAGACAGTTAATCAAGGATAAGCATCAGATTCATATACAACAATTTATTTTACAGAAGGTGTGCAGTTTGACCTGAATCTGAAAACACAAATGATGAAGGAAACAGAGTAATGGCCCACCCAAGATGTCCACATACTAATTCTCGACTCAAAATTCACTTTGAACCTATGAATACATTACCTTATATTACAAAAGGACTTAGCAGATGTGACCAGTTTAAGGATCTTAATTAACATAATATTTGAATGCATCCAATCTAAATACCAGGGATGCTTGCAGTTGAAAAGCGAGTGAGAGGAAGAAAATCAGAGTGATCCAGTGTGAGAAAAACTTGACCTACCATTGCTGGCTTTAAAGATAAGGAAGAGGCCAAAAGCCAAGGAATGTGAATGCCCTCTGGAAGCTGGCAAAATCAAAGAAAAAGAAAGTCCCTTAGAAACTTCGGAAAGAAGTGGAGCAATGCTGATACTTTGATTTTAGCCATGTTAAACCTATGACCCACAGAACTGTAAGATAATACATTTAAATGGTTTAAGCCTCTAAAGTTGTAATAATTTGTTACAGTAGCAGTAGAAGACTAATACACAAGAAATGAGTGACAGTGACATGTGAGTATAAATTCTAAGTTATGCCTCTTTTGAGGCATTGTATTCATTACTCAACTGCATTAGTTTCATTATGACACCAGCGCAGAAATAATGGCATTCAAGCATCCAAGATTAAATGCTTTTTAAAAATTAGCAACATAGACAAACCAGAGAAATGTCTGTGGTAAAAAAAAAGATCATAGTATAACAATATGTACAAAATGGTGTCTGCAATTACTCTGTGCTGAAGTTAAAAACATCAATGAAATGGATGATTTTGCATACTACACAGAAATTCAATGAATCAATAAGAATAAAACTGAAGAACTCATAAAAATGTTTATTAATTTTCACTGATGAATTATTTAATTTCTTACAGAAAAAATACATTAATATTTTATAAATTGTTCCAGTTAATACAAGATAAAAATCTCCATAAATCATAATTTGAAAAAAATAGATGTATGTGGCAGAATAATTAGCACAGAAATAGAAGCATGATTTAACCTAGTATTAGCAACTTTCAAAAAGAGGTGTAAAGATATTCAACATTAGGGACTTCCCTGGTGGTTCAGATGGTAAAGTGTCTTGTCTACAATCCAGGACACCTGGGTTCAGTCTCTGGGTTGGGAAGATCCCCTGGAGAAAGAAATGGCAATCCACTCCAGTACTATTGCCTGGAAAATCCTATGGACAGAGGAGCCTGTACTATAAGATCCTAAGATCCTTTACTGTGTGAGTAAATTAAATAAAAACGTTTTATCCTGAAGCAGTTTGACCAATTTTATTTGACAAAGTCAACACAAATTTCTATTCCAAAATTCTAAGGAAAACTAACAAAGTTCATTTCCTTTAAAAATAAATTTACTTACAGCAAAGGAAATTATAGTAAGTGATGAAATATCAGTACAGTACCTATGAAAATTAGAAAGCTTAGCAGAATATCTGTTAAAAGCATTATTTTAAGATGATTTTTGAAATTTATGCTTTATGCATTTATAGTAAAACAGAAATAAGATGTCTGTAATCTTATCTTTTAATCTTTTTCCAAAGATTAAACGGTCATTATTTTGTGCAATGTATGTACACACAAAAATCCTCAGAAAATATGTTGAAAAACTTTTCATTAAAAAATTTCAGTATAGTGTCTTACAATAGGGTTTAGTTCAGTCAGTTCAGTCTCTCAGTCATGTCTAACTCTTTGTGACCCCCATGAACTGCAGTATACCAGACTTCCCTGTCCACCACCAACTCCTGGAGCTTGCTCTTACTCATGTCCATTGAGTAGGTGATGCCATCCAAACATTCCATCCTCTGTCATCCCCTTCTCCTTCTACCTTCAATCTTTCCCAGAGTCAGGGTCTTTTCCAAGGAATCAGTTCTTCACATCAGGTGTTCAAAGTATTGGAGCTTCAGCTTCAGCATCAGTCCTTCCAATGAACATTCAGGACTGATTTCCTTTAGGATGGACTGGTTGGATCTCCTTGCTGTCTAAGGGACTCTCAAGATTTTTCTCCAGCACCGCATTTCAAAAGCATCAATACTTCAGCTTTCAGCTTTCTTTATAGTCAAACTGTCACATCCATACATGATTACTGGAAAAACCTTAGCTTTGACTATACTGACATTTGTTGGCAAGGTAATGCCTCTGCTTTGTAATATGCTGTCTAGGTTTGTCATAGATTTTCTTCCAAGGAGCAAGAGTCTTTTAATTTCATGGCTGCAGTCACCATTGCAGTGATTTTGGGGCCCAAGGAAATAAAAAACTTTTCATAAAAAAATTTCAATATACTGTCTTACAATAGGGTACCTATACAAAAATTAGTAGGTTTACTGAGGTAAACAATAAACTGTTAATATTCCTACACTTACAAAAAAACTATAATAAAAACATTTGTTATTTATAAGAAAGCAAATATAAATAACTTATAAGCTCACAATTTTAAAAATTAAGGAAAAAGATGTCATGATTTTTTTCTAAAATGTTAAAATATTGTAAGATTCAAGTAATCTATTGAATTCATAGATAAATTATATGGAGACTTTCTTGCTAGTCATTAATATGGTTTTTAATATTTAATCATTATTACTGACAAGAGCAATAGGGAGATATAAAATATAATGAGAATATTTTCAAAGAATATTATAAAAGAAACTTCATTTGCATTCTCACTATATTAAAAGATATAAGGCACTCACCTACATGACTCCTTGTTTTTGGTTAGAACTCAGTTATTAAGGCTTCTAATTTAAACTAGATGTTTGGCAAGCTACATATTTTAGACTAAATGTTGGAATCCCCCCAAATTCATACTTTGAAATTTTAACCCTCAGCCTCCACATTTGTGAGAAAGACACTTCTGCTATTTAAGTCACTTAGTTTTCAGTATTTTGATATAGTAGCTTTGGCAGACTAAGACACTACAGTTTGTAAATCTCCTCAGAACCTCATTTAGAAGATATTCCTAGCTTCTTCCCAGATCAGAGTCATCTATATAAGTTAGCTCTTTTAGTAAGTTAGCTAAAAGAGTTAATAATTTTTTACCATTTTATTAAATTTTTCATAAATAAATAGAATATGGCAATAATACAACCTCCACATCACTCCCTGTTGATTTCAAGACTCTTCTTATCTCTAACCCAGGTTGTATCATATTTTATTTTGAATGCTAGATTACACTATTAAGAGGCCCTCTTAGATAATTTTGATAGATCATAGGAATTTTAGTTGTACAAAGCTTTTTGTATGAAAAGATGAGAAAAATCATCTGCCACTTCAGAAAAGCACAACTCACTTAATACAAGTAGCTCAGTTTTCCAACTGAAAGAGACCCAAAGCTTTAGAGTTAGTAAAAACTTGTAAAAGTAAATAATTTCTCCTTTTCAGCTCTGATTGTCAGGCAACATTTTAGAATGAGAGCCAGACCCCAATACTCCTAGAACTTTATTTACATTTTAGCCAAATCTCTCTGATGGGAAGGTGCAAAAAATTCACAAGTTTAAACTAATAAAATGTTACTGTTTTCCATAATATTCCATCATAACTGAAATGTATTCAATACTTAAAAAACATTACAGCAAATAAAGAAAATGTTAACAAAATTCTGTTTTGCAAAGGTTCTCATATTTAGAACATTCTTTAAACCAGGGTGACAAGCTAAGGCCCTCAGGGCAGATCTACTCCATTACTGTCTTTATAAATAAAGTTTTATTGGGATACAACCTCACAAATTTTGTTATGTACTGTTGTCTATGGCAGCTTTCATGCTTCAGCAGAATTGCCTAATTGCTCCAGAGACCTCAAGGCTGGCAAAGCCACAAATATTTATTATCAGGCCCTTTGCAGTATAAAGGATTCTGACTCCTGATGTAAATAATATTTGATACTGAATTCAGTGATTTTAGAAAAGGCAATATAATTACCTTCACATATTTATTTGAAATGAAATACAGTGAAGCAGATGAATACTCCATATGCTTGTCAAATGATATTTGGTAAAAATCTTACGTTTCTACTGTTTTTGGTTGTCATTAAACATGCAGCATTGAGAAGCTGGCTCACCAGTTTGTTGCCATTGTTTTCGAAGTGTTAGTCACTCAGTTGTGTCTGACACTTTGCGACCCCATAGACAGTAGCCCACCAGGCTCCTCTGTCCATGGAATTCCTCCAGGCAGGAATATTAGAGTGAGTTGCCATTCCCTTCTCCAGGGGATTTTCCCAACCCAGGGATAGAAACCAGGTCTCCTGCATTGCAGGCAGATTCTTTACCATCTGAGCACCAGGGAAGTCCTTGGATTAATATATATCAGACATGTATTGTGTTAGGTGACAAATCACTAATTTTCACATTTCTTTTCTAAATTACTTGGAAAGAAAAATTTTTACTGTTTAAGTATGAATAAAAAATATCGATGCTGGAGACTCCTGAATCTTTGTAATTTCTTAACATTCTAAGTGTGATGAATAAGACAAATACTGGTTTTAAAAGAGTTTGGGCACTAATGAAGCCAAGTTTCAATAACACCTATACAGAGCATTTGAATAGTCCTAGAAGATTTTATAGTTTAAAAGCCCACAATAGGAACATGGGCATTTTTTAGTGTTTATCCTTTTAAGCTATTGCTTAGAATATTTTCATTAAAATAAGTGTTTTATTTCTTAGTTTATCTGCTTCTACTAAAGTCATATAGGTGTGATTATAATATTCCAACTGGTTACTGTGGAAATTATAATGATATTAAAAACTGATCATGACTTCCGAATGAGACAAGCTGCAGGATATAGCTAAATATATAAAACCATGAAAAGAATGTATTTGCATGCAAAGTCTTGAGTATCATTAAAGAACAAAGGAAAAAGGAAACAAGGAAATGGGACGATACAAATAAAAATAATGAGCAATTATATTCTGCTCACCAGAATTCCCCCTGCAGTTTCAATCAATGTCTCTGCTTCTGCTTTCTATTCTAAATAATTGTGCTAGTTCTGGTAAATATATCCAGCATGATCCAAAACAGCTGTAACTGCTTTCCTGTGATTAATTAATTCTTAATCTTTTTTTTTTTTTTTTTTTGCTCACTATTTCATGGAATTTTTGAAACACTCTATATTAGTTTTTATTTATGGTCCAATCTTGCAAGGCATGAATGATTTCAAAAGATAATTCTGACTCTAGACACTAGATTCGTAAGTGAGCAAGCAGTCACATTTTCAAAGAAACACTCCAGAAAGGTAGAAGCTATCTATGTATGAGGGATTTGCACCCAAGGAGCTCTGCAGTGATGTAATCTTAGGCAGATTCTAGTCCCCAGTACTATTCTCTACCAAGAGGGCATACAAATACTACCTTCTCCATGGAATTCTTGGGAGATTAAATGGGAGGATATATGTATAAAGTGGTAAGGACCATGTCCAGTATGTGGGGATTGCTCAACAATGTTAGTTATTTCATTACTAACCTTGGAATTTCTATGCTTGCTCAAACAATGAGCAAGCACTAACAAACCTGAGTAACTACTTCTCTAGGTTACTTCAACAAATAGAACAGGCTATCTACTTACAAGCTACCCTTTAAAAGCATCAAAGAGTACTATGTTCTTTGAATCTCCACTTTTTTCTGCAGTATTAATGCTGAATTGCTATTGGCTATTGCTAGAAACCTGGAGAAGGCAATGGCACCCCACTCCAGTACTCTTGCCTGGAAAATCCCATGGACGAAGGAGCCTGGTGGGCTGCAGCCCATGAGGTCACTAAGAGTCGGACACAACTGAGTGACTTACTTTCACTTTTCACTTTCATGCATTGGAGAAGGAAATGGCAACCCACTCCAGTGTTCTTGCCTGGAGAATCCCAGGGACAGAGGAGCCTGGTAGGAGGCCGTCTAGGGGGTTGCACAAGAGTCGGACATGACTGAAGCGACTTAGCAGCAGCAGCAGCATTGCCAGAAACCAAATTCATATTGGAAGATAACAGCTAGGTTTAAATACCACAGTATTAGTGGCAGTGGTAAGGTGACACCTGCAAATAAAGCAGACTCAGTAAGTGGCCTGAAGAGGTGCTGAGAAGAGAAACAGTCATCAGTTGATGTCATGAACCCAGGAGCCTCCCAGTTATAAGTGGGTGAGCCTCTGAGGAAAGACCTTGTGTTATGCAGGTCTCCACTAAAAGCAGCCTTTGCAAAATGATTGATAATAACTAATCTCACCCTATTTGTACATCCAAACTAATCTCAGAAAGTAGAAATACATTGATAAAATATTCTTAACTAAAACCAATCTGCATTAAACTTGTATCACCTATGAATGAGCTTCCCCAGTGGCTATGGGTAAAGAACACACCTACAATGCAGGAACCACAGGAGACGTGAGTTTGATCCTTGAGTTGGAACGATCCCCTGGAGAAGGGAATGGCAACCCACTGCAGTATTCCTGCCTGGAAAGTCCCATGGACAAAGGAGGTTGGTGGGCTACAGTTCACAGGGTGGCAAAGAGTTGGCCGCAACTGAAGCGATCTAGCACGCACGGACGTATGAACGGACTATGTATGACTCTTTAATTAGCATACCTACCTTAAAGGTTAGGACCCTCAGATTCATTTTCCCCACAGCACCTAGCTATTATCTAAAAACAAAATTTAGCTAGGCTATGTAAAAACTCTGAATCTTTATTATTTTCACCTATTGGTAAAGCTCTGGCTTTTCAGCATCCCTGCAATGTTCTGTTCATCCTGGCCCTGCCTTCCTCCCAGCCTCATTTCTCACACCTCCCGCTGTACCTCCATGCTCTAATCTAATCTAAATTTCACTCAGTCGCGTCTGACTCTTTGCGACCCCATGGACTATACAGTCCATGAAATTCTCCAGGCGAGAATACTGGAGTGGGTAGCCTATCCCTTCTCCAGGGGATCTTCCTGACCCATGAATTGAACCAGGGTCTCCTGCATTGCAGGCAGATTCTTTACCAACTGAGCTATGAGGGAAGCCCTACGTGCTAAAAGGCTATTATTCTCAGAATCCTATAGCATGAAACATTGAGCTGAATTTAACTGTATTTTTTCAGATTTATTTTTGTTTTAAAGCAGTTTGTCTTATTAGATTACAGTCAGTAAGCATTTACTCAATAAATGCATTTCCATTATCTTATTATTCTCAGAGTCAGAAGATAGTTCCTACTGATTTGTCTAAAATTTTCTTTTAAAACTTCAAATGTTTTTTCTGCAACCCACCTCTTATGGGAATATAGATTAAATTGCGTCATGACATACACTTCATATACTGAGAGTTGTTGCAGAGTGAGAAGTTTTTTTTTTTTTTTCTTTTTAAAACAATTAGTGTGTGTGTGCTCGTTGCTCATTCATGTCCAGCTCTTTCCAACTCTATGGACTGTAGCCTACCAGGCTTTTCTGTCCATTTTTAACATAGCAATTTGCATATTAATAACTTTTTGAATAGTGAAGGTAGATGGAGATTCCCTTTAGACTATTTTTCTGGAATAATGTAAATAAGATTTAAAGACTGAAATTCATATCTATTACAACAGATAGTAATCATTGCTTTGTAAGAAAATATGAAAATTACAAAATAAATTGAAAAAAAATTCACAGATATCTCATGTGTCAGAAGATGACTACTCTATGTGAATGTGGAAAGCTTGATAAGTATTACAGTTTATTCTTTTAAGAGTGTGGGCATCCTTGAGTTATTATTTCTCTAGAGAGCAATAGTAAAGTGGGCAGCTGGTACTCACCTAGGGTGTACATAACAGCTTTCCCACAACTAGGATACAAGTTCCTATGTAATTGGATTTTTGAATGAGGTGACAATTACTTCCAAGTTTTCTATCAGTTACTCTCTAAGGTGTTATTCAAAATACTCTATATAACAACAGTACAATAAGTGCCAACCAATCAGAGCGCATACCTAGCCATTCAGAACAGACACCAGTCATAAACAGCTAGCACAGCAATGTGGATTGAATCAGCCCTGGCTATGCTGGAATTCTCATTAAAAGACGAAATCATTTGCCTTTAGAGTACTGGCCAAGGCTTCAAAATATCCCTCTCTAAACATAAAGAAAAGAAAATTCACACTAGACTTTCTTTTATTTTCTTTTTCTTTAAGCATGATAATCTGTTAAGAGCCAGTCTGATTAGTGAATATTAGAAGACAGAAATTGAACTGAGACTGGAAAAGTTGTTAGGAATGCTACTTTTTGAGCATTAAAATTTTTGTAGTGCATGTAAAATTTTTCTACAGAGTATGGTCATTTGGCTAATAAACTTCAGTTAAGAAAAAATAATGCCTTTTGGGAGAAACTTCACCTTGACACTACTATAATATCCCTCATGAATCTCCACCAGTTACTATAGTTGAAATAATGCATATGAAGATTTTCATATAATTGTTTTAAAGTCATAGTAAGTATTCTAAAAATTCCACTACTAGTATTTTTGTCATTGACACCAAAGAGCAAGCTCAGGATGAAATTGTGCAGCAAGGGAATGGGTTTCATGATACTCATCATTCTCTCATTCCTAGGCTATATACGTCACTCTCTCTCCACCCATCATCTCTTACATATGAGTAAAAGTTCACATTACGATCCAACCTTTCTTCTCATCTTCACGCACTGATCGTATGCATGTATCCTGTTTTCCAAGCTCTGCTCACGATTCAAAATACAATCATTTGACATTTTTCTCTCGCACTCTTTTTTTTTTTTTTTAATATGTATTTATTTGGCTGTACCAGGTCTTGGTTGTAGCACATAGGATCTTTAGTGGCAACATGTGGGATCTTGTGCCCTGACCAGAGATCTAACTTGGCCTCCTGCATTAGGAGTGTTGAGTCCTTAACACTAGACTACCAGGGAAGTCCCCTGAAATTCTTTCAATGGACAATAATTATTGACAGTATCCCTGTTCTTTTTGGCCTCAACATGCTTACATTTCCACAAGGATCTTAAAGATGTATTGTAAATGTTATATCAAAGAACCTTTAGTAATTTCAGAGAGGGTGACTATAAAAAAAAGAAATATTCAGACATGCACCCACCCTCGTGGTACAGAAGGGCAACTTATGCCCTCTTTCAGTGAAGAGGAAGACTTCTAATTTATTATATCTTCTTATGCATATGATATTTATTTGGTTGTAACTCCTTTTAATGGTGACATGAAACCTCAGGTCAGGAACAAGCTAGCTTATTTTGAATCTTTCCATTGTGTTTTCATAGGAAGCTTCTAAGAATAACTGAAGATTATAATCTATGGAAATAGTCTTACTCATTTTAGTTGAACATTTCTAGTTTTATTCATAAAGTTCTTTTTTATTTTTTTCTGCTTCAGAATAAGAATTGTAGGGTTGGACCCATTAAGTTTATTTTATCACTTTAATGCAAAGATTATTACTGTAATTTACATATTTCAGTAAGAGCCAAAAGCTTCCTGCTGTGGCTTTTTCTACCAATGTGCTACAAATTAACAACCAAACTACATTAAAGCAAATAAAAAAAAAATGCAATTCTTTTCAGTATAAAGAAAATTATCTGCCCATGAGACTGTATAATTCCTTCAATAAGATTTCAAAAAACAAGAAAACAAAATTTTTATGTAAACTACTTTAATGTTTTAGTCCCATCTGAGACAGTAACATAAATCTTGAGAAAATGTAGTAAAATCATATTGATCACCAAAAATGAAAGCATTAACTTTGAGTCTGTGAATTATCTTAAAGTCATATGGGAAAAATGTGCATCAGTGATATTCTAGAGAATCACTGAGGCATTAATCATATAGAAATTATTGAAGTATGGTTTTTCCTATTTATCACCAGTACCAAAGCATAAATTTTGGTAAACAAGTAGTCCAATACTTCAACAATGAATTCTCACAAAGAAACAGCCCATCCAGAAATTAGAATTAATATGCCATTACTCAAAATATGCCAGGGGAGTAATAGACATTTCTATGCCTTATATCTTAATGAAAATCCCTAGACCACCTAAGTATCTTGTCTAACACTCTCACTCACAGGTTTTACCAGGATAATGGAAAAATAATTTCAAGAGTCTGTCAATGGGGATCAGTCTTCCAATGACCTGAACTTGCTGCAGCTGCTCCCTCTGCTGCTGCTAAGTTGCTTCAGTCGTGTCCGACTCGGTGCGACCCCATAGACGGCAGCCCACCAGACTCCCCCATCCCTGGGATTCTCCAGGCAAGAACACTGGAGTGGGTTGCCATTTCCTTCTCCAATTCATGAAAGTGAAAAGTGAAAAGGAAGTCGCACTTACTGCTCCCTTAATTCATATGTTGAAGCTCTAACCCTCAATCTGATGGTATTTAGAGTATGGCCTTTGGGAGGGAGGTAATTAGGTTTAGATGAAGTCATGAAGGTGGGCCCCATGATGGGATGATGATTTTGTCAGAAGAGAGATACTAGAACTCTCTCTCTGTTTTCCATATGATGATTCAAGGAAAATGTGGCCACTTACAAACCAAGGGAGTTCTTGCCAGGAATACACTCTGCTGGCGCATTCGTTTTGGACTTTACAGCTTCCCCGATTATGATAGATAAACGTCTGTTGATTAAGCCACCCAGTCTGTGGTGTTGGTATGCCTTAACCTTAGCTAAGGCATTTACTAAGGATTTATGAGATGCTAGGGGCTTCCCTGGTGACTCGGATAGTAAAGAATCTGCCTGCAATGCAGGAGACCCAGGTTTGATCCCTGGGTAGGGAAGATCCCTTGGAGAAGGGAACAACTATGCACTCCAACACTCCAGTATTCTTGCCTGAAGAATTCCATAAACAGAGGAGCCCTGTGGGTTACAGTCCACAGGATAACAAAGAGCTGGACATGACTAAGACACTAACACTTTCACTTTTCACTATGATATGCTGAACATGGAAGTCACTCAGTCGTGTCTTGCTCTTCTCAACCCCATGGACTGTAGCCCACCAGGCTCCTCTGTCCGTGGGGATTCTTCAGGCAAGAATACTGGAGTGGGCTGCCATTTTACAAATTAATGACTTAACTTTTCTATTATCTCTTTTAATGTTTAAAACAGCCTAGTACGGTGATTGCCATTATCATTGCCACTTTACAGATAAAGAAACTGAAACAGAGAATAAAAATTTACCCAAGGTTACACAGAAAAATCTTCTGACATCAGACTATTATATTAATTATAACATGATTCTATCCCATAAATTTGTGTTGTTCCTCAATTAAAATCAGAAGCCATTTCTAATATATAACCTCTACAATTCAGTTATATATCTCAATAGCTTATAATTGAGAATATGTAAAGTGGATTTTATTGCTAAATAAATAACCTTATTTTAGATGGCAAAAAACAACTTTAAGGATGCTATTGTGGAATTTAATTGCTTTATAGATCACATATGCACTATTATAACTATAAAATGTGCTTATATAATTCTTCATTTTATTCATTTAGTATATATGTTAATAAAACCAAAAAACAACCATATATACTCCTTTATTCAAGAAATTCAGTAATTAGACAAAAGGACAGATTATTTATTAGACAATATATATGGGCTTATAGAGAGACTGAGAGATGAAATAGAAAAGTAAAAAAAAATAACTAAGTCTGGGAAGTCAGAGAGTGTCCAATCAGATGTGACATTTTGATTGACGTTCAACAATAATGATCATTTTATAATCAGGTGATGACTTAACTTTAAAACTGAAAGACCTATTCAGGTTGCCAGGTGATCATCAAAAATAATTTTCGCCGACTCTTCACTACATCATTTTTCTAACATAATGCAAAAGGAGGTCGTAGCAGTGATGGTTTTGTAACATTCATATATATATAGTAGTAAGTAAGTAAGTAAAGTCACTCAGTTGTGTCCAACTCTTTGTGACCCCATGGACTGCAGCCCACCAGGCTGCTCAGTCCATGGGATTCTCCAGGCAAGAATACTGGAGTGGGTTGCCATTTCCTTCTCCAGGGGATCTTCCCGACCCAGGGACTGAACCCGGGTCTCCCGCATTGGAGGCAGACGCTTTAACCTCTAAGCCACCAGGGAAGCCCTAGTTAGTGCCTTATGCCC
Source organism: Aepyceros melampus (assembly GCA_006408695.1). Classification (NCBI taxonomy): domain Eukaryota; kingdom Metazoa; phylum Chordata; class Mammalia; order Artiodactyla; family Bovidae; genus Aepyceros; species Aepyceros melampus. The sequence goes on along the minus strand of SJXQ01005912.1, from coordinate 26,668 downwards.
ATAAAATTTTAAGAATATATTATAAATTATTTTTGGCCATTCCTTATTTAAGCAAAGTAAACTTCACTGATGGATGCACAGGTGGATTATAACAAAACACAGTCTCAGTAGTTATTACCCAATGTTGTAATATAACAATGATGATTCAGTCAGTTGTGTACTAATTATAATTATAGTGATAATCAAGAGCAAATTTTTAAATGCTGGAGGCTTTTAGTCAGAAAAAATTAGCATCTTCAAGAATTATACTTAAACTCCTTGCATGCTTGAGTAACCAATTATATAAATATTTCAAGTGATATGCTGTATTATATTTGCATGAAACCATGTGGGAGAATTTAAATGGAAAAAAGAAGAAAAAGTACAATGTAAATATCTATCTGGTAGTCATATATGTGTGAAAATGAATAATAGGAGCTAACCAAATCCTTCAGCTTTTAGATTAATTGACTTCTTTTCAAAAAAGTAATGTTAACAGTTTTGTTTGAAGACAGCAATATTTTCAATATGCTGGAAGTTACACTTTTTCATCTGTTTAAAGTGCTAAAAGGAGTACATATTTTTAAAGATTATTTTATCAATAACACCAGCAAAATATTTTAATGATACTTATCTGAAGAATGAAAGATAATTTGTGAGATAATATCACAGTAAATCTGGCAGTAAAAACATAATGGAAAGGAACATATAAAGTTGAGATTATAAGGCAAAAGAGAGCAAGTGTTTTGAATATTTTAAATATCACAATATACTGTCCATTTCCACTCTAAAATGTGACAGAACATGGCACAGTTAGTTTTTGATTCAACTGTTTGGGCTACTAAGTCATAATTTTATTACCTGCAGTCATACAGTCATGTCTAATAGGCATATTTTCCTAAACTATCTCCATTATAGCTTACACTGGTAAATGCAAGAAACAAGTATGTTGTATATGTAGAACATGGACCTCAAGTTGTCTTCTGAAAGTACATTGTGTACCATTTAGGGTAATACACTGCAGGAATTCTTCTGTGTCATTGTAGGTTGGAGTTGATGTATGAACTGTTTTAGACAGCAAGACAGAATTGTTTTCAATGTAACCCTCAGGGAGTCCGTCTGAAAAGGGAAAACAATGATTTTGAAGGTTCATTTCAGTGCCAGCTGGCAGAGATCTTAAAGGTTATTCTATTTTATCCATACTACATATTTATTTAAATCTCTCCATTTGCAACATATGAGAGGAATGTTTATTTAGAAATATTGGAATTTTTAAACTATGTTTATAATGGCAGAAGTGAAGAGCAGAAAACTATGTGCTAAATACCACTTTATTTGGGTATATTGCATTAATATTATTATTTTTACAAAGATTTACTTTATTTTCATTAAAAGATTGAACTCCAAGCTGAGATATTTGCTCTATCTTAACTGGTGACTGAAGACCCACCTGGACAACTTCTATTATTTCTAGTTTCTGCCAAATTAAATATTTATTATACAGGAGTACTACTCTAAAGTCTAGATTCATTTGGTCCAAATAGGTTTGGAGGTGAATAAAAAGATGTTGAAAAGATTGGGAATTCACTTAAAGATAAGCAGTCTATTGAAGAAATCAAGTGTCATAAGTGACTTTTCAAGAAATAGTCTTTAAGATTAATACAGTTTCTGGGTAGGATTATATAACTTCATTTTACTTTAAAATGTTCAAATGTTAAATAACTGTAAATAATAAGTATATAAATAGCTCATTCTCAAACAAAAAGCTGCCATTTTATTTTACTTTTTCCATTTTTTTTAAACTTTGGTATGTAGAACAATATTTGTGCTATTCACTGATAGAATACAGATTACTATTCCCTTGGTAGAGACAGCTTCATGGACATGCACCCCTGAGATCTCATAGGACCTCATATTTGGTTTACTGCTTTGTTACCATCACTTAGAAATGCATAATAATTTATCAAAAAGCAGTCTCACATGTTTATTTTGCACCGGGCCTTGCAAGTTAAGTTCCTAGGCTTGACTGATGAATTTGGGTGAAAGTGAAAGTGAAGTCGCTCAGTCATGTCTGACTCTTTGCAACCCCATGAACTGTACAGCCTACCAGACTCCTCCCTCCATGGGATTCTCCAGGAAACAGTACTGGAGTGGGTTGAAAAACAAATGAAAAAGCTTTGTTACATAAAACAGGTCTTGATGATTAGATTGAAGATCAAAATATGCCATTGCTTACTATCTAAAGTGAAAGTGAAGTCACTCAGTCATGTCTGACTCTTTGCAACCCCGTGGACTGTAGCCCACCAGGCTCCTCCATCCATGGCATTCTCCAGGCAAGAATACTGGAGTGGGCTGCTATTCCTTCTCCAGGGGATCTTCCTGACCCAGGGATTGAACCCAGGTCTCCTGCATTGCCTTTATTGACTATGCCAAAGCCTTTGCTGTGTGGATCACAATAAACTGTGGAAAATTCTGAAAGAGATGGAAATACCAGACCACCTGACCTGCTTCTTGAGAAACCTATATGCAGGTCAGGAAGCAACAGTTAGAACTGGACATGGAACAACAGACTGCTTTCAAATAGGAAAAGGAGTACATGAAGGCTGTATATTGTCACCCTGCTTATTTAACTTCTATGCAGTGTACATCATGAGAAATGCTGGACTGGAAGAAGCACAAGCTGCAATTAAGATTGCCGGGAGAAATATCAATCACCTCACATATGCAGATGACACCACCTTATGGCAGAAAGTGAAGAGGAACTAAAAAGCCTCTTGATGAAAGTGAGAGAGGAGAGTGAAAAAGTTGACTTAAAGCTCAACATTCAGAAAATGAAGATCATGGCATCCAGTCCCATCACTTCATGGCAAATAGATGGGACAACAGTGGAAACAGTATCAGACTTTATTTTGGGGGGCTCCAAAATCACTGCAGATGGTGACTGCAGCCATGAAATTAAAAGACGCTTACTCCTTGGAAGGAAAGTTATGACCAATCTATATAGCATATTAAAAAGCAGAGACAATACTTTGCCAACAAAGGTCCATCTACTTAAGGCTATGGTTTTTCCAGTGGTAATGTATGGATTTGAGAGTTGGACTATAAAGAAAGCTGAGCACCGAAGCATTGATGCTTTTGAACTGTGGTTTTGGGGAAGACTCTTGAGAGTCCCTTCGACTGCAAGGAGATCCAACCAGTCCATTCTAAAGGAGATCAGTCCTGGGTGTTGTTTGGAAGGACTGATGCTGAAGCTGAAACTCCAATATTTTGGCCACTTGATGCAGAGAGTTGACTCATTGGAAAAGACTCTATGTTGGGAAGGATTGGGGGCAGGAGGAGAAGGGGATGACAGAGGATGAGTTGGCTGGTTGACATCACTGACTTGATGGACGTGAGTTTGAGTGATCTCCAGGAGTTGGTGATGGACAGGGAGGCCTGGCGTGCTGGGATTCATGGGGTTGCAAAAGTTGGACATGACTGAGCGACTGAACTGAACTGAACTCCTGCATTCCAGGCAGACGCTGTAACCTCTGAGCCACCAGGGAAGTACACTTATTATTTAAAGATAGTAATAATTCAATTGGAATATTTTGCCTGCAAACAAATTTCAAAGAAAATATTGTGATGAAATGGATTAGAACAAGAATCAAGCACAAGATATGTGAGAAGCTAAGGGGTTGTGTAGTGACTGATGAGATACAACTAGCTTTCTCTGGAGTTTCACTAAAAACAAAAAAAAAAAGGAATATTATCAAAGCAATTATAAATTTCTATGATGAGAAAACTGGCTTAAATGCAGAACATCTATAATCTACCTTGCTTTATAACTCAGTGGTGTGTACCTTGGTGAATACAACAGTAATCTTGGTAGCTTTTAAAAGTTTAGATACTGTGATTTATTGGATCAAGCAAAAAGCCATTGCAAACATTTTTAGTAAATTAATCCAGGTGATTCTGAATAAGATTCATCCATGAATCATACTTGCCAAAATACTAATCTATCATAATAGTCAATTGACTTGAAGATTAAAATTAATTTTCTACCCATTAAACAATCTTTTCATTAAGTTTTTAATTCAAGATTTAACTGCATTAGGTACACAATAATTTTTTTTTTACCATAACAACATTTTTAGTTGAGAATTATACATTGGGTTTTACAGAAAATTTTTCCAAATGAGTGGAAAACTCAGAAAGCTTAAGTAAAAGAAACATGTAATAGGCTATCTATAGTTACATCTAATGAAAATAACTGGAGGACTTATGCCTTTCTTTGATGAAATTAGCCCCTGAGTTTACAAATGGCATCTTTTAAGACAAGTAGTATTTGGAGTGGCTTCCCAGATGGCTGAATGGGTAAAGAAGCTACTTGCAATGTGGGAGAGGCAGGAGATGCAAGTTTGACCCCAGGGTTAGGGAGATACTCTGCAGGAGGCATGATAACCCACTCCTGAAGAATGTTATGAACAGAGGAGCCTGGCAGGCACAGTTCATAGGGTTGAAAAAAGTTGGAAATGGCTGAAGCAACTGAACACACAACACAGTATTTGGAGTAAAATAATTTAAAAAAAGGGGGGGGGGAGATTGAAATGAGAATGAAACTAAGTTGTATTGCTACTTAATTTTTTTTCCATTGTCTATAAAGAAGACTGGATTAATTTAATACACACTGATGCCATTGTAAAAGTGTGTTTTATACTTTGCATCATTGAAGAAAGTAGTGTTACTCAGATAAACATGAACATTAAATTTATTTGGCTTTTTATATGTGATTAACAGATTTTTTGCAATCAAGTGAAATTGCTATAAAACCAGAAAATATTCTCATCTCTGTCTCTTTTTCTTTACTCAGCAACTAATTTTAACCAACTGGATTATTTTAAGTATCATCTTATTCAACATATGAAATAAAAAATCTGCTTTTTAATGGAGAGTCTGCATACATCATAAAGATAAAACAAGAGTCTTTGGCAGAGATTTTCTCCACAGAAGCAGGCTATTTTTGTCCTGTACATCTAGCAAGTTGTAAAAATATAAATTCCAGAAGTTATATTAATATTAAAAGAATTAAAAAAAAACAGAAAGTGCATACATGTAGGAACTTTATTTGTTTTTTTTTTTTTTTCTATTATGGTTAAGTAATAAACTTTCATGGGCTTCCTAGTAGCTCAGCTGGTAAAGAATTTGCTTCCGAAGTAGGAGACCCCAGTTCAATTCCTGGGTTGGGAAGATCACCTGGAGAATGGATAGGTTACCCACTCTAGTATTCTTGGGCTTCTCTTGTGGATCAGATGGTAAAGAATCACCCTGTGATGTGGAGATTTCTGGGTTGGGAACATGCCCTAGAGAAAGGAACAGCTATCCACCACAGTATTCTTGCCTGTAGAATTTCATGGACAGAGGTGCCTCGCAGGCTACAATCCATGGGATCAGAGTCAGACAGGACTGAGCAACTTTCACTTTCACAATGGACTTTCAGTGGGGAAGGGGGCATTATCATAATTTCTTTATTAGTTAATTATTTCTAAAGATTTAATTTATACAGAAGTTTAGAAGATAGTAAACAATAATCAATGAAATGAGCATAACATTGTTCATTGTTTACTTATTTGGGGCAATTAAATATGTGCTTAAGGAAGTTATAAGATGTACCAGGTAGACACTCAGATCATGAAATGAAGGGAAGGTTATATTTGATTTGTATTTTTATGATCAATGTCAATATTTCTAATGTTACTGTTTCCTAAACACACAAGCTATGGTGTTGATGCTATAATAATGCAACAGAGAATTTATATTGAATTACATTAGTCAGAGCTTCTCCAAGCCAGGCTTCAGCAATACATGAACGTGAACTTCCAGATGTTCAAGCTGGTTTTATAAAAGGCAGGAGAACCAGAGATCAAATTGCCAGCATTCACTGGATCATCGAAAAAGCAAGAGAGTTCCAGAAAAACATCTACTTCTGCTTTATTGACTATGCCAAAGTCTTTGACTATGTGGATCACAATAAACTGTGGGAAATTCTGAAAGAGATGGAAATACCAGACCACCTGACCTGCCTCTTGAGAAATCTGTATACAGGTCAGGAAGCAACAGTTAGAACTGGACATGGAACAACAGAATGGGAAAAGGAGTATGTCAAGGAGTATGTATATTGTCACCTTGCTTATTTAACTTCTATGCAGAATACATCATGAGAAACACAGGGATGGATGGAGCACAAGCTGGAATCAAGATTGCTGGGAGAAATATCAGTAAATTCAGATATGCAAATGACACCACCTTTATGGCAGAAACTGAAGACGAACTAAAGAGAGCCTCTTGATGAAAGTGAAAGAGGAGAGTGAAAAAGTTGGCTTAAAGCTCAACATTCAGAAAACAAAGATCATGGCATCCAGTCCCATCACTTCATGGGAAATAGATAGGAAACAGTGGAAACAGTGGCTGACTTTAATTTTCTGGGCTCCAAAATCACTGCAGATGGTGACTGCAGCCATGAAATTAAAAGATGCTTACTCCTTGGAAGAAAGTTATGACCAACCTAGACAACATATCAAAAAGCAGAGACGTTTCTTTGCCAACAAAGGTCTGTCTAGTCCAGGCTATGGTTTTTCCAGTAGTTATGTGACTGAACTGAACTGAACTGAGTCATAACTTGAGTATAACTTGCTGTTTCAGTGCAGTAATGTGACACTGTTTTTTTTTTTTTTAAAGTCTCATCTATAATAAGATGATAAACTACAGAAAATACAAATATTTTAAGGAAAAATTGTGAGCAGATACAACTGACAGCAAATTGGATGTGAGTAAAAAACTGTTTGATAGTTTACTATCTGGATTAAAAATAGAATCTAATCAATATATATGTGATTATATGTTTTTATTCTAGTTGTTTGTCAAATGATGACATCAAAATTTTAATTGCCAAGTAAAATTAGTAATTCTGCTCCATAATTGCAACTCATAGAATATATGGCATTATTACCATCATAAAGTATAAAATAAGTACAAATAAAATGACTGATTTATTCTCCCAAAATGAAAAATTTTAATTATGCTATATTACACATTTAGCTCTGATTCTTCCTTCACTATATGTCACATCTCCACCTACAAGTAAAGAAAATAACATGAGAAGTCAAATGAAAAACTGTCTAAAATTTGTTACCACCAAGTAATTTATTGACACATCAGTACAATCTTGGTTGTATTTATGCTCATTCTCCATAGCAGACAGAAGGCAATGGTACCTCACTCCGGTACTCTTGCTTGGACAATCCCATGGACGGAGGAGCCTGGAAGGCTGCAGGCCATGGGGTCTCTGAGGGTCGGATATGACTGAGCAGCTTCACTTTCACTTTTCACTGTCATGCATTGGAGAAGGAAATGGCAACCCACTCCAGTGTTCTTGCCTGGAGAATCCCAGGGACGGGGAAGCCTATTGGGCTGCCGTCTCTCAGGTCACACAGAGTCAGACACTGAAGCGACTTAGCAGCAGAGGGACAAAGCAACAATGTTGTTCTACTATTACTATTACTATGATTACTGTGTTACTCTTATTATTCTTAACTCCGGAAATTATTTTTATGTCACCAATTTTGCCATTAATGTCTTTCTTCTGTTTCATAATCCAAACCAAGGTAACACGAGAGTGTTTCTAAAATTGTAAATTCTAAAAAGTATGTCCAGTCTCTTCTATGCCCTTCTCTTGCTCTGCTTAGCCAATTGTTCTCCCACATACATACGGGTCCAACCATATTAACTATTTCAAAGTAATGCCCTTCCAGTAAATCACCAAACTAATGAAAGAGTTCAGCAAATTCCCCACAATCTATGTCTTCAGAGACTCTATTTTCACCTCAAAACTGTGAGTATGTTACAAAGTCCTTCTGTATAAATTCCACTTCTCTTTCTTGGAAATGTCCTTTCTTTACAACTTAAATTTTAGACTTATTCATGTGCAAATCTGTATCAGCAAACTTTAATTTGTAAGCTGAATTCTAGCTGCATGTCTCCAACATGTTGTCTGGAAATTTCATACTGCACATTCCATCAATATTTATGCTCAAACTATTCAGTTCATTTTTCTCAACATTAATTTCTGAATTTCACTAATAGAGCATTTTACCCAAACTGAAAATACCTTTGATTTTAATCTTTTATCTCTCATATTCATCAATTTCAAAATCTCATCGTCTTTCTTTAAAAATTTTTTCTTTCAATTGTTTACATTTCTATTAACCACATTAGCTCATGACTTTCCATTTTATTCCCAGATAGGGGAAAAAAAAAACTAATCTGCTTTTCTTCATAAAAGCATTCTTCAATAATTCATCTACAGTTACGCAAAAACATTTGACAAATCTTATTTTTCAAGATTATTCCTCTAATGAAAATATTGAGGGATTTCCTCTTATTCATGGGACCAAACTACAAACTTTTAATAATGGCACTTAACTGCCCTCCATGCTCCAGAATCTGGTTTCAATTTACTGTGCCAGTACTCTCAGCTGTATTTGTTAGTCTACTCCAGCTGGAATGTTCACGTATGGAACATCTGTGCTTGTGAGGATTGCTTTCTTTAATGGAGACTGGGAGGCAAGAAACTCAGTGAATCTGCTCCTCCCCAAAAGCAATAAAATTATTGACAAAATAATAAAAGTCAATTACAGACCTATGGAAATTAACCAAATTCACAGAATAAATGAATAGATGAAAAGCATCCACTCAAGATATTCTACTAAACCTCAGTAAGAACAGCATGGACTGTATGTCGCACTTTAACTCTGAGCGGTTTGCATTCTTTGGAAAGAATGTGTTAGTCCATCAGTCGTGTCTGACACATTGTGACCCAGGGGTTGTAGCCTGCCAGGTTCCTCTGTCCTTGGGTTTCTCCAGGCAAAAATACCGGAGTAAGTTGCCATTCTCTTCTCCAGGGGATCTTCTTGATCCAGGGATCAAACCTAGATCTCCTGCTTTACAGGTGGATTCTTTACCACTAAGCCCCCAGGGAACCCAGTTGCATGGTAGGCATGAAATCCAGCAGGCTTATAGCCAACAGGGATGACTAATCTCTTTCAGGCTGTTTTGTTGACAGCCTCATCCTAGAGTACAATCTACAGTTTGACAAAACTTTAGGACAATCTTCAGGAAAATCTCCTTGCTGAGAACTTTGAAGCCATTTAACTTGGAGCTTAGATCTGAAAAGCAAAACAAAAAATAAACAACAGAAATAGCAACAAAAAATGTTTTCAAGAATTACTGAAGCCAATAGCATTTTACTCTAACATATACTGTGAGTATAGTTGGGGCAGACAAGAGTCTGGGCAAAAATGTAAAAGAAACCACTAAATTATTTATCTTCTCCATAATAAACTGCCTTTCCCAGAGTGGCATGCACATGGAAACAAATACTTGCAACTTTTTCAAATTGGCTTCTTTCATTTAGAAATATGGCTTAAAGATTCACCCATGTCTTGCATTTCCTGAATAGTCATTTCTTTTTATCATTGGAGAGTGTTCCACGATATGTCATGTCATAGTCTGTTTTAATTCAACTACTGAAGGATGTCTTGGGTGCTTCCAGTTTGGCATTATAAATATAGATGCTGTAAACACCCAAACATTGGCTTTTGTGTGCATACATTTTCAAATCATTTGGGTAGCTTTCTTGGAGGGTAATTGCTATGGTAAAACTATGTTTAGTTTGATAAGAAACTGCTTGTTTTCAATATAGCTATGTCATTTTGTACCCCACTGGCAGTGAATGAGAGCTCCTTTTGCTTCATATTCTTACTAGCAATTGGTATTATCAGTTTTGTTTTTTTAATTTCAGACATTCCAACAAGTGTGTAATGGTATCTTATTGTTATTTCCACTTCCCTAATGACAAATGACAATTAGAATCTCTTTATGTCTATCAGATCTTTTGCCCATTTTAAACTAGGTTGTATCATAGACAGAATAAAGATCCCTTCCACTCCCATTATGTGGACATCCAAATCCCTGGACCCCTTAGAATTACCCTGGACCCCTTAGAATTAATTTGTCAATACCAATAAAGCTATTGGTTTTGCAGTATGAATATTATTATCTATAAATTTTCAATGCTGGTTTATTAATTCTAGGTAACTTAATGTAGATTCTTTGCTGTTGTCTATATAAATAATCATGTCATCTGCATAAACAACTTTTTGTTTCTTCCTTTCTAATTAGTGTGCATTTTATTTCTTTCACTGATTGCATAAGCTAAAACTTCTTATATGAAACTGAATTGGAGTGATGAGAAAAGGACATCCATACTTTCTTCTTGATCTTGGGAGAATAAGTGTGTAGCTTTTCACCATTAAGTAAATAACAACTGTAAGTCTACTGTAAATGTTCATTATCAAGTTAAGAAAGTTCCACTCTATTATTAGTTGCTGAGAATTTTTATCCTGAATGTTGGATTTTATCAAATGCTATTTATGAGTCAATTAAACTGATCATATAATATTTCTCTAGAATGTAGATTAAGTGTTAAGTCGCTCAGTCATCTCTGATTCTTTGCAACCCCATGGACTATAGATTAAGTGTTAAGTCGCTCAGTCATCTCTGACTCTTTGCAACCCCATGACTATGTTGCCCTCCAGGCTCCTCTGTCCATGGCAAGAATACTGGAGTGGGTTGCCATTCTACAGTTTATTAAATTTGATGATTTTTAAAGATTTTAGCCAGATTTGCATAGCTGAACCGAATTTCACTTGATCAGGTATTAAGTCATAGAGTAAATCCCATAAGTATGAGACAAGTCTGGCCATCCCTTTTTTTATTTCTGATATTAATAATTTTTGTCTTTTCTATTTTTTTCTTGGTTAACCTGGCTAGATTTTTCTCAATTTTGTTGATATCTTCAAATAGCTAGCTTTTGGTTTTGTCATTTTGTGTGTTGCTTTATTTCCAATTTGTTGATCTCAGTTCTAAATTTTATTATTTTCTTTATTCTGCTTGCTGTAGGTGTCATCTGTTCTTTCTCTACAATCCTAAAGTGGAAGCTTAGTTTTTTTTTCCTTTTTTTTTTTTAAATTAATTTTTATTTTTTAGTTTGTTTTGCTTTACAATATTGTATTCGTTTTGTTACACATTGACATGAATTAGCCATGAGTGTACATGAACTCCCAATCCCGACCCCCACCTCCACCCTCCCGCCCCACATCCTCTCTCTGGATTATCCCCGTGCATCAGTCCCTAGCATCCTGCATCCTGCATCAAACCTGGACTGGCAATTTGTTTCGCTTATGATATCACACATGTTACATTGCCACTCTGCCAACCCATCCCACCCTCTCCCTCTCCCACAGAGTCCAAAAGGCCATTCTATACAACTGTGTCTCTTTTGCTGTCTTGCGTACAGGTTTATCATTACCATCATTCTAAATTCCATATATATGTGTAAGTATACTGTATTGATGTTTTTCTTTCTGGCTTACTTCACTCTGTATAATCGGCTCCAGAACAAGCAATAAATGCTGGAGAGGGTGTGGAGAAAAGGGAACCCTCTTACACTGTTGGTGGGAATGCAAATTAGTACAGCCACTATGGAAAACAGTGTGGAGATTCCTTAAAAAATTGCAAATAGAACTGCCTTATGATCCAGCGATCCCACTGCTGGGCATACACACCAAGGAAACCAGAATTGAAAGAGACACGTGTACCCCAATGTTCATCGCGGCACTGTTTGTAATAGCCAGGACATGGAAGCAACCTAGATGTCCATCAGCAGATGAATGGATAAGAAAGCTGTGGTACATATACACAATGGAGTATTACTCAGCTATTAAAAAGAATACATTTGAATCAGTTTTAATGAAGCTTAGATTTTTAATTTTAGATCTTTCTTCATTTCTAACATATACATTTACTACTACAAATTTCCCTCTGAGCATTGCTTTTGCTGTATCCCACAATTTTTTTAAGTGTTCTTCTTTAGTTTTGTCTGTGCTAGATCTTCATTGCTGCCCAGGTGCTTCTCCAGTTGTGGTGAATGGCTGTTACTCTAGTTGCAGTGCATGGGCTTCTCATTGAAGTGGCTCTTCTTGTTGCAGAGAGTGGGCTCTAAGGGCGTGGACTTCAGTAGTTGTACACATGGGCCCAGCAGTTGTGGCTCTGAGACTCTAAAGCACAGGCTTACTATTGTGGTGCACAGGCCCAGTTGCCCACAGTTTGTGGGATCCTCCTGGGCCAGGAATTGAACCTATGTCTCATGCATTGGAAGGTGAATTCTTTACCACTGAAACACCAGGGAAGCCTCTCACTCAAAATTTTATTAGCATATATTTTTATTTAGATAAATTATTTTTTATTCCTCTTGATATTACTCTTTGACCCATATGCTACTTAGCAGTATACTTTTTTCCCCAAATATTTGAATTTTCAGTTATCTATATGTTATTCATCTTTCATTCTACCATGATATGAGAATATACTTTGTGAGATTTTGTTTTTTAAATTTATTTTGGTGTATTTTATGGTCCAGATTGATGACATTGATGACTGTTCCAAGTGAAGTGGAGAAGTATGTATATCCTTCTCTGTTGGATGGAATATTCTATAAATGTCAATTAGATAAAGTTGATTGATTTGTGCAGTTCTGTTCATCTGTATTCTCATTGATTTCCTGCCTGCTTGATATATCAATTACTGACAGAGGAGTGTTAAAGTCTCCAACTATTACTGTAGATTTATTTCCCCTTGTGGTGCAGTTCTGTCAGTTTTTCCTTCATGTATTTTGGTGCTCTGTTGTTAGGTACATAAGCATTAAGAATTGTTATGTTTTTTGAGGAATAGATTTCTTTATCATTGTGGAGTGCCATTCTTCATCCATAATTTTTTATTCTTAAATCTGTTTTTCATGAAATTGATACAATTATCCCAACTTTTTTGATTGATATTATATTTATATTTCCCTTTAATTTTAACCTATCTGCACCTTTCCTTTTAAAGTGGATTTTTTACAGACAACACATAGCTTGGTCTTGTTATTCTCAAGATACTCAACTAAATAAAACTGTGTTTACAGAATTAAAGTATAGCAACTATGTTTTATCAAAAGGAGAACTTCAAAAAAGATATAGAAAAAATAATAATGACAATAATGATTTTATTGTGGCAAAAATGAAATGTAAAACATAAATTCTGGAAGTGAATAGTTCAGTAACTTAAATGAAAAATTTACCAGAGGTGCCTAACAACAGATTTGAGCCTGCAGGAAAACAACTAGTGAACTTGTACATAGATCAGTGAAGATAATCTAGAATGAGGAACACAAAGATAAAAGAACAAAGAAAAATTAACAGAGCTTAATAGATATGAGGGACAACATAGCAAACATTCACACATCAAGCATCCCAATGTGTGAATAAAGGAAGAACCAGAACAGTACAGTGGTAAATCAGAAGAAAAATATTCAAATAAATAATTAATGAAAAGTTCCAAAACTGAATGATATTTAACCTAAATATACTAGATGCTCAAGAAATTCCAAGTAGAATGACCTCAAGGGACCTTCCACTTCATGTTGTTCAGTTGCCCAGTTGTGTCCAACTCTTTACGACCCCATGGACTACAGCATGCCAGGCATCTCTGTCCCTCACAGTATCCAGAAGTTTGCCCAAAATTCATGCTCATTGCATCAGTGATGCCATCTAGCCATCTCATCCTTTAGCACCCTCTTCTTCTACTCTCAATCTTTCCCAGCATCAGGGACTTTTCCAGTGAGTCGCCTGTTCACATCAGGTGATCGAAATACTGGAGCTTCATAGCATCAGTCCTTCCAATGAGTATTCCTTTAAGATTGACTGGCTTGATCTCCTTGCTGTGTAAGGGACACTGAGAAGTCTCTTCCAGCACCACAGCTCAAAGGCATCTTCTTTGGCACTCTACCTTCTTCACGGTCCAGATCTCACAACTGGGAAGACCATAGCCTTGACTATACAGCCTTGACCATATCCTTGACTTTGTAGGCAGAATGGTGTCTCTTTTTTGAATACACTGTCTAGGTTTGTCAACAGCTTTCCTGCTATAAAGCAACTGTCTTCTGATTTCATGTCTGTAGTTAGCATCTGCAGTGATTTTAGAGCCCAGAAGAGGAAATCTGTCACTACTTCCACATTTCCCCTTTCTAGTTGCCATGAAGTAATGGGGCCCAATGCCATTATTTTAGGTTTTTTTTTTTTAATATTTAATTTTAAGCTGTTTTTTTCACTCTTCTCCTTCACCCTCATCAAGGGGTTCTTTATTTCCTCTTTATTTTCCTCATTTCTATCATTAGAGTGGTATCATCTGCATATCTGAGGTTGTTGATATTTCTCCTGTCTATGCCACTTCATACTTTTAGCAAACAATGGAATTGAGAGATGGAAGAGTAACCTTGAAAGCATCATGAGAAAAATGAGTCATCATATTCAAGGATCTTATATAAAATCAGCTAACTCATTGGAAATCATTGTGGCCAGGAATCAGTAGGGAAAATATACTCAAGTTTTGAAAGAAAAAGATTTTCAACCAGATAAAAATTATCTTAATGAAAAACTGAGAAATGTAGATAACCTCAGCTAAGCATAGACCAATGAAAGTAATTATATGTATTATTGATTGTATATGTGTGTGATGTTTCTAATATACAATGGAATAATTTAATTCATAAAAAAGGAACAACTATACATTCTTCTTGTTGCATGAATCGACTTCAAAAACATTTTAGTGAAATAATACATTTTCAGTGAAAGAATTCAAGAGACCACATATTTTGTTATTCAATTTATAGCAAATATCAAAAGAAAAACTCCAAAAAGCTATACAGACAGCAAGTACATTAGTAGTCACCCAGATGGAGCCAAGGAAAAGGAAGAGTAAACAACAAATGTACACCAACAGAATTTTGTATAGAACAGTCTTTTGGACTCTGGGATAGGGAGAGGGTGGGATGATTTGGGAGAATGGCATTGAACCACGTATAATATCATGTAAGAAACAAATTGCCAGTCTAGGTTCGATGCAGGATACTGGATGCTTGGGGCTGGTGCACTGGGATGACCCAGAGAGATGGTATGGGGAGGGATGTGGGAGGCGGGGTTCAGGATTGGGAACATGTGTACACCCGTGGCAGATTCATGTTGATGTATGGCAAAATGAATACAGTATTATAAAGTAAAATAAAAAAAAAATAATAATAATAAAAGAATTTTGTTTTAGGATGATAGAATGTTCTAAAATGGATTTATAAGGATGAATACATTTACATTTACTATTTACATTTAAATAGTAGCACATTTATTAAAGGGGCTTCCCAGTTGGCTTAGATGGTAAAGATCATTGAACTGTATCAATATATTTAAAAAGAATGAATTAAATGCTATGCAAAGAATGAGTTTAAAAGTCATTTAAACAAAACAATGGAAAGGTGGGCAAGAAACTGTACATACAAAGATGGAGAAGACAATATCTCCACCTTTATTAGCAAGCAAAGTAGTGGGTGGGAGGAGAGCTTTAGAAACCACTTCACCCACCTCCCCAACCAAAAAAAAAAAAAAAAAA